>JARFIW010001182.1:3600000-4200000 GCA_036346225.1 Platerodrilus igneus
CGAATCTGCAAACAGAATTCAAATCGGAGCAACCCCTTACCGTTATACACCCATACCCTCTAGCGAGCAATAAAGGATTGTTTTTGTTTCTTTCGAGATAAATGTACCTTATTCTTAAGCATTATAGATAAATTCGAAACCTGTTCTTTAATAAAACATTCTAATCCCAACACACTTTATCAAAAACATGAGAGACTTTTAAACAGGGAAAAAATTTTATCAATTTTCTAACTTTACATTTTAATTTCTTAACGCATGTCATAACATAATTATGTAGTTAAGTCAATGCTAAACTGTATCTTTATGCTCCCATGCATAGGTTGCTGTACTATTAGGGATGACGTACCTTTTGTCATTCTCGCCCGACAAACTAATTTTATTTATTAATTAATTGCGTATAAAGTTTGTGTTTGTGACTTAGCTCTACTAACAACAAATTCTAATACTAAATGTTCATTAAATTCGTCTTTGAATTTCCCTACAACTTTTTTGTTGACAAGCGGTATATTGCATTTATTATCCGCGGGGTAGTCACTCTTTTAAGATAAATATATCGTGTTTGATATCAACTAATATTAGATTTTTCTAGGGAGCCCAAAATCTGTAAATATATTTTAAATAGGACTATCCCTTACAAAGTTACGCCTTTTAAAGACCCAAACCTCTAATTTTTGCCTATCTATATTTAACTCCATCTTTAAAACCTTTTTTTCGCTACGCAAGACATATGCTTTAACCAACCATTTCCTGAGAAATCTAAAACCGCTGTGTCCAAAGAACACCACGAAAGGTAACACGTATACTCAGTCCACCAAGATAGAAGCAGGAAGGATTTGGAAGAAGAGAAGGTGGGAGAAAAACTTAAAAATCTTAAAACTAATATATGCCATAGATTTACAAAATCTATACAAATATAAAAAATCTTAGACGTATATCTTTATGCCCCCATGCGTAGGTTGATAAGTTTCCAGGGAATAACGTAACGCTTATCATCTTTGCTCGATAAACTAATTTTATTAATAAGCTGCGTGTACAAATCATATTTTTACTCCGCATACATACACCGGCAACTACTCGATACCACCCAAATAAGAATTAGTTGCTTGGTGACTGTTAACTTCCGCTTCCCTCGTGTACGCCCAGATACATCCCTTTCCCATGCGCACCACTACCCATTGGTACCGCTGCCCATGCGCACCCCTACCCATGTGCACCCCTGCCCATGCGCGCCCCTGCCCATGCGCATCCCTCTCTGTTTGGCGGCTATTTCGTTGTGACGTCATAGCCTTTTATGAATAAAAAGCAATGTAATACTATTCTAAAATTTTTATTCTGACTTCTTCTTGTCGGTATTGGAGGGAATCCTTATTCTTCCACTCACAGTTGCGTAGTTGTATGTCCACCATTTTTGGGAATATATGGTCGTTATAGGTTGTAAGACCCTCAGTTTTAAATGATTCAAAAGATTCTTTACTAGGCAAATATACAATGTTTAGCGGAACCCTTTGCATGTAGTGTACGCAAAGGTTACGAAACCCGCATTCCTTAGTTCGTCTATGTTATCTGCCATTTTGAAAAATACGTTTTAGAATAACCTTTTAGAAAGTATACGGATTTAGTACCATCTTTATCCGCAAGAACGCCTACATAACTAAAAGAGTCGATAGCTACAAAATAGCTACTGTTTAGTGTATAATAACCTACTACAGTACGTGTATTGGGGGAATAGCACTACAAAGAAATTGGGTGGTTTGCAAATTAAGTTGTCCGAAGAACCAGAGGAAAGGGAAAAATTGATAAAGTACGTGCTTTCGGCTTTTAGTTTTAACTATTTACGTGTAAATTATTTGGAGATTGTAGAGGAGGAAGACAGTCAAGATAAAATAAAAATCTTACACAAGTGCTACATTAAAGCAGGTAGTACATATTTTACAAACATTCGTCCAAAAGTTGTACGACAACGCGTAAATATTGGCTGTAAACTCTATCCGTTTACGCTAAAGAAAATTTCTCAATTTTGCACGCCATACGCTGTAAGTGGGAGAAAAAGACTGCTGGAGTTAGAGGAAATGGATGCAAAAAGGCGAAAGTTGGACTAAATGGAGAACACTGCGACAATACGCGAACAATACAAAGATGTGTTAGACAAAGAACATCTTATTAGAGAAAATGAGGAAGAATTAAAAGATTATTTTATATGCCGAAGGACTTACTTAGATACATCCGGGTTCTACGAGCTGTATGCATTTGTGGTTAGCAAAAAAGACTGTTTTAGTTATGTAGGCGTCCTTGCGAAAAAGGATGGTACTAAATACGTATACTTTCTAAAAGGTTATTCTAAAACGTATTTATCAAAATGGCAGATAACGTATACGAACTAAGGTATGCGGGTTTTGTATGCTTGGCGTACACCACATGCAAAGAGGTTCCGCTAAACATTGGATATTTGCCTGCTAAAGAAGCTTTCAGATCATTTAAAACCGAGGATCCTACAACCTATATCGAGCATGTATTCCCAAAAGTGGTGGGCATCCAACTACGCAACAGTGAGTGAGAGAATAAAGATTCTCTTCAAAGCAACAAAAAGAAGTCGATCAAGCTAACAAGATACGTATGCAGGATATAGTGGGAGAACTGCGATTAAAAGATTGTCACAAGCTGCAAGAATTACACGAAGAAATGGATCTGGTTGTCGGTGGTATCTAAGATTTTATATATAAAGACAAACTTCGGAACATTTTACAATTCGAAAACCTAGACGGTTTCTATGTATCAAACTATTGGTTAAAAAAGGAGATAGAGGAGTTGGGTGTCGATTTAAACTTAAAGCTGCGAATAAAATTAGATAAAATTAAAACCACTCCAATCAAACATAAAGAAAGGGATGTCTTCTGTGTATAACTTTGTATTAAAATTAAGTTTAAATGGCTCCATGCTTGAGATTAAATATATTTAAATTTTGTTATGTATAATGTCAGAATAAAACTTTTAGAATAGTATTACATTGCTCTTTATTTATAAAAGGCTATGACATCATCACGAAATAGCAGTCACACAAAGAGGGATGCGCATGGGCAGTGCGCATGGGCAGGGTGCGCATGGGTAGAGGTGCGCATGGGCAGGGATTTGTCTGGGCGTACACGAGAAAAGCGGAAGTTAACAGTCTCCAAGCATTTAATTCTTATTTGGGTGGTATGGAGTACTTGCCGGCGTATGTATACGGAGTAAAAGCACAATTTGCACACGTAGCTTATTAATAAAATTAGTTTATCGAGCGAAGATGACAAGCGTTTCGTCTTCTCCGGAAGCACATCAACTTACGCATGGGGCATAAAAATATAGGTTTAAAATAGTTGTTTATATTTGTATAGATTTTGTAAATCTATTGTATATATTAGTTTTAAAATTCTATTTTTAGGTTTTTCTCTCA
The DNA here is from genome assembly GCA_036346225.1 of Platerodrilus igneus. Taxonomy (NCBI): domain Eukaryota; kingdom Metazoa; phylum Arthropoda; class Insecta; order Coleoptera; family Lycidae; genus Platerodrilus; species Platerodrilus igneus. The sequence continues at coordinate 3,603,431 of JARFIW010001182.1, forward strand.
CCTTTCCTTCTTCCAAATCCTTCCTGCTTCTATCCTGGTAGACAGAGTGTACGTGTTACCTCCACGTGGTGTTCGCTGGACAACCAATATCTTGTTGTCTTTGTAATCTGCAAAATGTTGGTTGACTAACAACGCGTACCAGTTGTAATTGTTACACACCAGCCTTTTACACAGTTAATCAATAAAACTAGTTTGTCGTGCGAAGATGACAAGCTTTACGTCATCCCCGAAAGCATATCAACCTACGCATGGAGGCATAAAGATACAGGTAAGTTTTTTTAGGTTTTTTTTTAAGTTTTTATAGTAGCATGTAAGTTAGTTATAAGACATACCTGCCATGCACATCCTCAATAATCCCTTCGCTCCCGGCAACATGTGTTTATCTCCACGCGGTGTTGCTGGACGGTTAAACATATTGTTAGATTAACGACAATATGTCTTATTGACCGAAAACACGTTACCTTTCTTTTTAAACAACACATTAATCTCTTTTTTTGTTACAGGTTACTTTCAGCTGCCTGGATTCGGCTACACGAAGAAAATAAAATAATGTTATACTTTGCATTCTAAGAATTGTATTCTATTAGTTTATTAAACTGTAGATCGGATAAAATAAATTATTAAACTTTTGGGTGCTTAATTTCTTTGTGTTAATATCTCTAAGTGTTTGGTTAAAGGATTCTAGATGTTATAAAGGAGAGGTGATTCACTGCTGGTAAAAAAAATCTTAAAACTGGGGTATCTCTCTGGAGGATGGTGCTATCTCAAAAATTCCTAGAAATTCAGGCAGCTGAGAAAAATCTAATATTAATTGATTTCAAACAAAGTACATTTATCTCGTGGGTGAAAAAGTGGAGAAAGATTTATCGCGCCAGTGGAAATGTGGGTTGGTAAAAAATTCTTAAAATGAAGGTAGCTCCTTAGGGGATGATGCTATCTAAAAAATTCCTAAAAATTCAGGTAGCTGAGAAAAATCTAATACTAATTGACACCAAACAAGATAGATTAATCTCGAAAGAAATAAAAAATAATCTATTATATGCTCGCTAGAGGGTATGTGTGTAAAACGATAAGAGGTGGTCGGATTTTAAATCTGTTTGCAGATTCGAATTCTGCGTAAAATTTTAGACTAATTTGATGTGTCGCATGGCTAAAAATGTATAAGGATGGTCAAAAATCGCTGCTGGTAAAAAAATCTTAAAATGAGGGTAGCTCCCTGAGGCATGATGCTATCTAAAAAATTCCTAGAAATTCAGATAGCTGAGAAAAATTTAATATTGATTGGCACCGAACAAGATAGATTTATCTCAAAAGATTGAATGGTTAATCGAAGAAAACTATTTGATTCAGAATGTTACCGGTAAAAATTCTTAAAATGAGGGTAAAAATCCCACAAGGGGGGGGCAAGGAGGAAATCCCCAGTAAATGCCCGAAGGAGGTTCACTTTTAAGGAATTTACATGTAAATTCCCATAAGCAGGTGGATCCGGTGAATCCTATGGGTAGATCCCATAAGGTGGATCTGCGTTCGGATCCCACAATTCTACTACTTGCTTATTCCCTCCTAACCTGTAACCTGCGGTATACAACGATAGGGCGGCTCCGTAATGTAGTTGGTATGTGTGTGACTACTACGCTCAAGGTCCCGGGTTCGAATCCCGACACGGTCTGCTTGAAAAATGTTAGGCGAGCATTTTTCACAAAAATACACCCTCGTTCGGATGAGAGGTAAAATGGAGGTCCCGTGTGTGAGTGTTGTTACGCATGTTAAGGATCCCTACCATCTTTGGAACAGCAATGGTTCGGCAAAATTCCAAATTTTTCAGGTAAAAAAACCCGCTTCCTGGCCAATGCAGTACCTTCGGGTGGAGCATTGGAAATGGCACGTTAAATATAACCAAAGACCTAACAACATGACTGAAAACTGATGAAGCCCAAACCAACATCTAAATAGCGACTGCATCAGAGCTAACATAGATTCACCTCTTTACAGCCATTCAATTCAACAGACAGAGAAGTCAAACAAGTTTTAGAACGTCTTCTACTTTTTTGATTTATATATAGCCTGAAATAAATTTAATTACAACAACTACGTAATGAAACATAACAAATTCATTGATTCTCTGTAAACATTTGTAACTAGTTGAACTTGTATTGGACTGCTTAAACAATTACAAATTGAAGTACCTTCAATGATGTTGGGAACGTTTTAATATAGTCAGTTGAAGTTATCGACAAGCTACCAGCAAAACAACTATTCGTATTTTGGTAGAAAACGTGAACCTCAACATTACCTAGAAATATATCTAAAAATAGTAGTGGTGAGTCTGTTTTCATTAGCAATCAAGTCCTTATATACCTTTGCTTTCCTAATTCTACGTGATGTCCTAAACAAGCACGATTTAATTTAGGGCTGTAGCATGTTGGGTCTCGGTTATACAACCATTTAGTAAGACGAGATTCTGTACAAATATTTACATACGACAATAAATAATTGAAGCTCGTTTCATATAAATTGGTTAACTGAATCCCGTTGAGTATAACTTCTAAGATTGCTTAGGTAAAATGCATAACTACTAAGGTGTATCCTGCTATTATTACACCATAAACACTAAGCTGGGACCTTACTACACATATCTTAGGGACGCAAAGCAAGGTATGGTATTAACTAGTCTAGGAGCGTTGGGATTCAAGTCAGGGAGAAATTATAATAAGCTTGCAATGTTCCCTTTCTACGATGATTATATGATAGAGGACGTTGGATTTAGTCTTTGACATTTAGAGCTTTGCAAAAATGGATGATGGAAGGTCTAAAGGGTGACGTTCCAGCGAGAGAGAAAAACTATATCATTAAAAGAATTTATTTCTTCACATTAAAATGTGGTTTTGATTATATTGAAAGAATTAAATACCTGGAAAAATTCCAGATTAAATATTTTCTCCGGAATCTTTAATTGCTGGCAGATCTATATATGTTGAAAAATATGTTTAACACAGTGTCGCAAAATCAGCAAAAAGGCAAAATTTTGTAATTGCCAAGCTAACTTCATAGATATATGTTTTGAAATGCTATAAGAAATACCTAAATTTATCTTCAACATGTCTTAAAGTACTCAGCTCCAGTTTTCGGCACAATTCAGCACAAGTAGACCACAATGGTGCGCAATTTGCAAAGAATGCAAAATTCTAAAATTGCTTAGCGATATTAAGATATGATTTGCGCAGTATCCAATAAAACGTTTTATGGTGTACTTATAAAAAATTTCAATTTGTCTTCAGTAAGTATGAAGTTACTGAATCTCAATTTTTGGCGCTATAAGGTACAAGCATAGAACAGTGTCACAAAATTATCAAAAATGCAAAATCCTAAAATTCCTAAGCTAACTTCATGTATATGGCATCGAACCAAAATGTCTCACGGTGTTGTAATGAAAAAATTCTAATTTAGCTTCAATAAGGTTTAAGGTCCACTCCGAATGGACTTGCACCTTGAAGAAGTTCTAGATTACTAGAACGGGTGGATTGGTTTCCGCGTTCCAGTGACCTAAAGAGCCAAATTACAAGTCCAACCAAAGTGGTACGGTTTTTATTGAGGAACCAGACTAAGACAGGTCCCCGAAAAGTGCTGCGGCTCTTTCGGTACTTAAATTGGCAGAGACCATAGGGGTCGGTGTGGTAGTGTAAGACACACTACCGCGATGTGAAAGGCAACGAGAAACCACCACATTTAAGACTGGGGTAAAAGATTCCGAAAGTAAAATAGTCCCCCATTCGGATCTCCGGGATGGGACTACTTCGGAGGATGTGATCGGAAAATTTAGAAAATAAATCGGCAACATTCTGCAAATCGAAGCGTGGAATGTCCGAAGTATAAGTAGGTAAGCTAGAAGTAGGTAAGCTACCTTCGTACGAGCCCAAAAACCGGTTTTCCCCATGTTAAATCCCATAAGAGGATCTAAGGTTCGTTCTGGTCATTTTTGTACCATACATTGAAATCCCCATAAGGAGGAATTAAGGGTCAATTCAGGTTACTTTTCAGACTGATGTTAACACACGCTTCCGTATTTATACTATTTTCCCCACCCCATATTTTTATTGATTAAAACTTATTCTAAAAATTTTTAAAGTATGAATTATTAAAAGCTACGCACCTTTAACAGGAACTGGAATATTAATAGGTATGATTATACAAACTTCTAGACACGATTGAATACGTTTTAAAGATAGATTTGCTCGATGAAAAACAACTAAAAATCTATTGACAGGCAGCGGTTTATATACCCACAGATGAGCGGGAGTGGGGAAAGGGTTCAGAGATAACATAATTATAAACTCGAAATTTGGATCAGTCGTCACTTCTACAGTAACTTCTAGAATGTTTACCAAATAAGATCAGAGAATAATCAAATTTCACGCTATGGGGCAATTTCACCCTATGGAGGCAATTTCACTCTAAAATAACTAGAACTTATTTACAGAGTGGGAGATGCACACCATTCGAGTGATAAAAGTAAAGTAATTGAATCAAATTAATTCATCGCTTTTATACAATTATATTAAAAATATACGCAAAATATTTAATTGTGAATAAATCTATTAACAATTTCCGTAAACGGAGACCGCATGACCATATGACCACATGGCCATATGACCGCATGACCAAATGACCACATGACCATATGACCACATGACCATACGACCACATGAGATTGCAAACATTTTATTTTCTGAAATAATGAATTCTAAAAAGGTTTTCGCATGCAGTGGATCTAACGTCGACAGATAAAAGTAAACTAGTTGTAACAAATTAATTCATCGCTTTTATACAATTTTATTAAAAATATACGCAAAATATTTAATTGTGAATAAATCTATTAACAATTTCCGTAAACGGATTATATTCAAACATAGAGTCATGTATAATTAAAGCATAAGCCTTTATCGACAGTTCAAAATTTTCTTGAAGCTTCTAATTCCATTCTTACATCAAGCAACTAAACCGTCCATCTTGGAATATGGTATCAGACTTCCACCCGGTATGTGTAATAGATTTTTGTTTCTGATTCATCCATGGATGCAAGTCCTTAATAAAATACGACTTACAAAATAAAAACATTTTCAAAATCTTAAAATAAATTTTACAAATTTAATAGTCTTTTAAGTGTTTATGAATACAATTTTAGTTATCAGTCTAACATGCTTTTTTTTATTTTAACTTTATACTTATTAATATCTATTAATAAACTGAAAATTAAACGCAGTACTTCTCTTTTATGGTGCTTTAGTGGAGCATGCGCTGTGGTATCCAGCATCTTCGGAATCTTCAGAAAAAGACAATTTTCTACATGCAAGTGATCGTGCTACCGCCACATCTTTTAGATATTGGTCGGGGTGATATATAATTATTTCCTGAATGATAAAATAGTTCACATTGGTAAAATCATCAGATAGAAAATGATCTGTCTGGAGCTCGCTTTCAATTAAAATGACTTCCCGTTCTTCATCCGTCAATTCAATATTTAGTCCACGATTTGCATTTATTATATCACCAATAAAGGTCTTGTAAATTGCTGGAAAACCTCGTTTCTGTAACCCATGCAACCTACTGCTTATTCCTTTACCCAGTTGGAACATCTTAAATACTTCACTATCATTTAAAACAATAATATTTCGACCTCTCGCAATTTCCATGTTAAACAAATCCTCTTCTTGCAAATCATTTCCTACTAATGCACTTTTGACATTCGATGTAATGGTTGTCAGTTTCCATTTAAACCCATAAGCCAGTTGTAATTCTACATCATCTATTCCATCGCTGAAACCATTTTGCATAGCATTCTTTGCATCTCTAACTCTAAATTCAACTTGAAAGCTACATAAATCGGACCAACCAATATACCCCATTTTCATTCCAACATTTCCGCATATACATCTAACACGATCAATTTGTATGGCTGGTTGTAGACCACCATGTAAATCAAATCCTACTTCCAATAAGTGAGGGTGAGATCGCTTCCATCCGCTTAAGGGGTAGTCAGTCTTGCCTGCCAGCGTGTTTGGGTTTAATTGCGGCACATCACTTGTTACATCAACACCCGCGAAATCCATAACTTTAACTTGAATAGTTCGAAGATATTTCGCAAACTGAATTTTTAGCTTTACATTTCTCGTCTTATATATTGAGTGGTGGAGGTCATCCGCCGATCAATTTTGAACCTGTTTTAAGTCGATCAACAGATTTAACTAGTGGTATTAAGTGCAAGTCTTTACAGGAAAAAACATAGCCCAAGGTCTAAATAAATATGACGTTGTGGGTTTTTTTCCTAAGTTTATCATAAAGATTCATGTTTTGAAAGAATAAACAGATTCAAGGCGCAAGTTGTTCATTGTATGACCTTACCTTCAAAACAACGTAATCGGGGTAAAAAAGCGTCTAGAACATTCTAACAAATATCGGTGAGTGTGTAATTCTAAGAAATTCCTAATCATTCACAAACAAGTCTTGACAGGAAAATAAACATTCTAGAACTTTCTAACAAAGAACCGTTACTATACATACCCCTGGTTCGGAATTATTTATCTCAGTTATTATCAAGCCCTTGTTAGTGTTTAGTCACATTTTATGCCGCATCTTACTAGTATAATAAACAGCATAAATGTAATATTTCAATTTTGTTAACTTTGATAAATACTAATATTTTTTTCGAAATTTGTAGCAGACATGGATCCAGCAGGCCGCACCATCGTATGCGAAGTTTGTGGAGTCAGTTTTACTCGATCCGACAACCTGATGCGACACCAAAAACAGCAACATCATGGACTTGTAGCGCCATCCACGTCGGGTGTAAAACGTCAATCGTCATCAACATCGTCTCCAGCAGCTTGTGAAGTCCCCGTAAAACGTGCTCGAGTTGCTCCAAGTCAGCTTGTTAGATGTGATGTATGTGCTATCGATATTCCAACGACAGCGTATGCATCGCATCTTCGTAGCAATGCCCATAAAAGTAATTCAATTCGGGATATTGAAGATGGTGTGCAGATCGTCAGCTCTGCTTTCAAGTCTCGGATTGTTACTTTTAGAGTTATAAGCACCACCACCGAGAGCAGCATTAATTCGTTTTTACGGGGGCAAAAGGAGCGTTTTCAGCGTCTTGTTGGAGACAGGTTAGTAGTACACCCGACAGCAAAAATCAATTGCCAGCTCTTTGGTATGTACGCAAAAATGGGTGCTTTGCATGTGATTACGGCCGTTAAATCCTTTAATACTAAGAACGTTATTGTAAATAGCACTAGTGACTTGGGGGAGGTGTACGATTCTCTGGCGGAAACTATGTCGGTAAAATCTGACGAGTTTCAGGAACGGGAATCGGGGTGGTCCTTGCAGAAGGTATTACACCTCGAGATCAACATCAATAAATACGAACCCCTGAGAGGGTCTGCGTACATAAAGCTGCCGGAGTGGATCAAACAGAAACAGACGTGCATAAACGTGCAAAACGTCGATTCTGTTTGTTTTGCTTGGGCTATTATTTCGGCGCTCTATCCCGCTGATCAAAATTCTCATAAGACTTTTAAATACCCCCACTGAATTTGGATGGCATCAATTTCCCGATGGAAATGCGCAACATATCCAAATTCGAACGAATGAATGATGTAAGCATTAACGTGTTTGGAGTAGAGGGAAAATCAATAGTGGAACCGTTACACTTTACCGAAAGAAAAAGAGCACGACACGTTAACCTGCTCTTTCTCCAGGACGGTGAACGATTTCACTATTGCTGGATTAAAGATCTAAGTCGATTGGTTGGCAAACAATTATCTCGAGAAAAGGTGCGCAAGTGGATCTGCGACGGTTGTTTGATCTATTTCCGATCTGAAGAACAGGTTCGCAGACATTCTGAGCACGATTGCAACCATGTCGCAACCACCATGCCCACTGTCGATAATAATATATTAGAATTTGGGAATATCCATAAGCAAATGAAAGTATCCTTTGTCATTTACGCAGATTTTGAATCGGTATTAAAACCGATTACTACTAACGATGATGCGCCACTTTCTTCCACCGAAAGCGTTCAGTATCACGAGCCATACAGCTTCGCCTATTATATCAAGTGCTCGTATGACGATAGCTTGAACAAGTTTGAGTTGTACCGAGGACCTGATGCGGCCAAGGTCTTTATGGATAAAGTGAAAGAAGATGCTCGTAGATTGGGGAAAATCTTAAAGGAAAAAGTTCCAATAATCAAAATGAACGTATTGGAGGCGCTTGCTTTTTGTGATGCTGTGGATTGTGGTATATGTGGGAAACCCCTGGGAGATGATCGGGTCAGAGACCACGACCATCTCACGGGGCAGTACCGCCATGCCGCACATTCACAGTGCAACATAAGGTACAAGCTCCCCCATTTCATCCCCGTGGTTTTCCACAATCTAAGCGGGTACGACTCTCACTTTATCATAAAGGAGTTGGCTTGTGATAAGGAGCGGGTTACCGTGATTCCCAACAACAAAGAACGGTTTATCTCTTTCACGAAATACGTTAGATTATCTGGAGACGAACCGGACTTTGATGGTTTTGATGAAGACGGTACAGACGAAGCCGATAAATCGTGCATACAACTTCAATTTATCGACTCGCTTCGCTTCATGAGCTCGAGTCTTGAGAAACTGGCTAGCAACTTAAATTCAGATCAGTTTTGTGAAGTTCGTCAATATTTTCCGGATGAGAAATATTCTAGATAACTCACGCGCAAAGGTGTGTTCCCATATAAGTATATTACTGATGCGTCGGTGTTAAATGAAGCAATTTTACCTGCAAAAGAGGATTTTTTCAATGATTTAACATCGACCGACATCAGTGATGATGAATACGAACATGCCCAGAACGTGTGGACAACTTTTAATATTTCAACACTCGGTGAATATAGCGATCTTTATCTGAAAACAGATGTGCTCCTTTTGGCAGACGTTTTTGAAAATTTCAGAATTGTCTGCATAAGGACATACGATTTGGATCCTTGTCAGTACGTGACTGTGCCCAGTCTGAGCTGGGACGCAATGCTGAAGTATACTGGAGTCAAGATTGAGCTCCTGACCGACGTAGATATACACCACTTCATCAAAAAGGGGCTTCGCGGTGGTCTGGTTCAATGCTGTGGGCGTCATGCAAAGGCAAATAATAAATATATGGAAGACTACGATGCCGCCAAACCATCAAAATACTTGGCATACCTAGATGCCAACAATTTGTATGGATGGGCAATGAGCCAATACCTAAAACCGCTCAGAGGGAGGTATTGGCTCATTGCCCATCCATACAAATTGTTGGCATCTAGGTATGCCAAGTATTTTGATGGTTTGGCGGCATCGTAGTCTTCCATATATTTATTATTTGCCTTTGCATGACGCCCACAGCATTGAACCAGACCACCGCGAAACCCCTTTTTGATGAAGTGGTGCATATCTACGTCGGTCAGGAGCTCAATCTTGACTCCAGTGTACTTCAGCATTGCGTCCCAGCTCAGACTGGGCACAGTCACGTACTGACAATGATCCAAATCGTATGTCCTTATGCAGACATTCTGAAATTTTCAAAAACGTCTGCCAAAAGGAGCACATCTTTTTTCAGATAAAGATCGCTATATTCACCGAGTGTTGAAATATTAAAAGTTGTCCACACGTTCTGGGCATGTTCGTATTCATCATCACTGATGTCGGTCGATGTTAAATCATTGAAAAAATCCTCCTTTGCAGGTAAACTTGCTTCATTTAACACCGACGCATCAGTAATATACTTAGATCTTTAATCCAGCAATAGTGAAATCGTTCACCGTCCTGGAGAAAGAGCAGGTTAACGTGTCGTGCTCTTTTTCTTTCGGTAAAGTGTAACGGTCTCACTATTGATTTTCCTTCTACTCCAAACACGTTAATGCTTACATCATTCATTCGTTCGAATTTGGATATGTTGCGCATTTCCATCGGGAAATTGATGCCATCCAAATTCAGAACTTGGGTGTAGTGGGGGTATTTAAAAGTCTTATGAGAATTTTGATCAGCGGGATAGAGCTCCGAAATAATAGCCCAAGCAAAACAAGCAGAATCGTCGTTTTGCACGTTTATGCACGCCTGTTTCTGTTTGATCCACTCCGGCAGCTTTATGTACGCAAACCCTCTCAGGGGTTCGTATTTATTGATGTTGATCTCGAAGTGTAATACCTTCTGCAAGGACCACCCCGATTCCCGTTCCTGAAACTCGTCAGATTTTACCGACATAGTTTCCGCCAGAGAATCGTACACCTCCCCCAAGTCACTAGTGCTATTTACAATAACGTTCTTAGTATTAAAGGATTTAACGGCCGTGATCACATGCAAAGCACCCATTTTTGCGTACATACCAAAGAGCTGGCAATTGATTTTTGCTGTCGGGTGTACTACTAACCTGTCTCCAACAAGACGCTGAAAACGCTCCTTTGCCCCGTAAAACGAATTAATGCTGCTCTCGGTGGTGGTGCTTATAACTCTAAAAGTAACAATCCGAGACTTGAAAGCAGAGCTGACGATCTGCACACCATCTTCAATATCCCGAATTGAATTACTTTTATGGGCATTGCTACGAAGATGCGATGCATACGCTGTCGTTGGAATATCGATAGCACATACATCACATCTAACAAGCTGACTTGGAGCAACTCGAGCACGTTTTACGGGGACTTCACAAGCTGCTGGAGACAATGTTGATGACGATTGACGTTTTACACCCGACGTGGATGGCGCTACAAGTCCATGATGTTGCTGTTTTTGGTGTCGCATCAGGTTGTCGGATCGAGTAAAACTGACTCCACAAACTTCGCATACGATGGTGCGGCCTGCTGGATCCATGTCTGCTACAAATTTCGAAAAAAATATTAGTATTTATCAAAGTTAACAAAATTGAAATATTACATTTATGCTGTTTATTATACTAGTAAGATGCGGCATAAAATGTGACTAAACACTAACAAGGGCTTGATAATAACTGAGATAAATAATTCCGAACCAGGGGTATGTATAGTAACGGTTCTTTGTTAGAAAGTTCTAGAATGTTTATTTTCCTGTCAAGACTTGTTTGTGAATGATTAGGAATTTCTTAGAATTACACACTCACCGATATTTGTTAGAATGTTCTAGACGCTTTTTTACCCCGATTACGTTGTTTTGAAGGTAAGGTCATACAATGAACAACTTGCGCCTTGAATCTGTTTATTCTTTCAAAACATGAATCTTTATGATAAACTTAGAAAAAAAACCCACAACGACATATTTATTTAGACCTTGGGCTATGTTTTTTCCTGTAAAGACTTGCACTTAATACCACTAGTTAAATCTGTTGATCGACTTAAAACAGGTTCAAATTGATCGGCGCATGACCTCCACCACTCAATATATAAGACGAGAAATGTAAAGCTAAAAATTCAGTTTGCGAAATATCTTCGAACTATTCAAGTTAAAGTTATGGATTTCGCGGGTGTTGATGTAACAAGTGATGTGCCGCAATTAAACCCAAACACGCTGGTAGGCAAGACTGACTACCCCTTAAGCGGATGGAAGCGATCTCACCCTCACATATTGGAAGTAGGATTTGATTTACATGGTGGTCTACAACCAGCCATACAAATTGATCGTGTTAAATGTATATGCGGAAATGTTGGAATGAAAATGGGGTATAATGGTTGGTCCGATTTATGTAGCTTTCAAGTTGAATTTAGAGTTAGAGAATTTGCACGAGATGCAAAGAATGCTATCCAAAATGGTTTCAGCGATGGAATAGATGATGTAGAATTACAACTGGCTTATGGGTTTAAATTGAAACTGACAACCATTACATCGAATGTCAAAAGTGCATTAGTAGGAAATGATTTGCAAGAAGAGGATTTGTTTAATATGGAAACTGCGAGAGGTCGAAATATTATTGTTTTAAATGATAGTGAAGTATTTAAGATGTTCCAACTGGGTAAAGGAATAAGCAGTAGGTTGCATGGGTTACAGAAACGAGGTTTTCCAGCAATTTACAAGACCTTTATTGGTGATATAATAAATGCAAATCGTGGACTAAATATTGAATTGACGGATGAAGAACGGGAAGCCATTTTAATTGAAAGCGAGCTCCAGACAGATCATTTTCTATCTGATGATTTTACCAATGTGAACTATTTTATCATTCAGGAAATAATTATATATCACCCCGACCAATATCTAAAAGATGTGGTGGTAGCACGATCACTTGCATGTAGAAGATTGTCTTTTTCTGAAGATTCCAAAGATGCTGGATACCACAGCGCATGCTCCACTACAGCATCATAAAAGAGAAGTACTGCGTTTAATTTTCAGTTTATTAATAGATATTAATAAGTATAAAGTTAAAATAAAAAAAAGCATGTTAGACTGATAACTAAAATTGTATTCATAAACACTTAAAAGACTATTAAATTTCTAAAATTTATTTTAAGATTTTGAAAATGTTTTTATTTTGTAAGTCGTATTTTATTAAGGACTTGTATCCATGGATGGATCAGAAACAAAAATCTATTACACATACCGGGTGGAAGTCTGATACCATATTCCAAGATGGACGGTTTAGTTGCTTGATGTAAGAATGGAATTAGAAGCTTCAAGAAAATTTTGAACTGTCGATGAAGGCTTATGATTTAATTATACATGACTCTATGTTTGAATATAATCCGTTTACGGAAATTGTTAATAGATTTATTCACAATTAAATATTTTGCGTATATTTTTAATAAAATTGTATAAAAGCGATGAATTAATTTGTTACAACTAGTTTACTTTTATCTGTCGACGTTAGATCCACTGCATGCGAAAACCTTTTTAGAATTCATTATCTCAGAAAATAAAATGTTTGCAATCTCATGTGGTCATATGGTCATGTGGTCATATGGTCATGTGGTCATGTGGTCATATGGTCATGCGGTCATATGGCCATGTGGTCATATGGCATGCGGTCTCCGTTTACGGAAATTGTTAATAGATTTATTCACAATTAAATATTTTGCGTATATTTTTAATATAATTGTATAAAAGCGATGAATTAATTTGATTCAATTACTTTACTTTTATCACTCGAATGGTGTGCATCTCCCACTCTGTAAATAAGTTCTAGTTATTCTAGAGTAAAATTGCCTCCATAGGGTAAAATTGCCCCATAGGGTGAAATTTGATTATTCTCTAATCTTATTTGGTAAACATTCTAGAAGTTACTGTAGAAGTGACGACTGATCCAAATTTCGAGTTTATAATTATGTTATCTCTGAACCCTTCCCCCACTCCCGCTCATCTGTGGGTATATAAACCGCTGCCTGTCGATAGATTTTTAGTTGTTTTTCATCGAGCAAATCTATTTTTAAAACGTATTCAATTGTGTCTAGAAGTTTGTATAATCATACCTATTAATATTCCAGTTCCTGTTAAAGGTGCGTAGCTTTTAATAATTCATACTTTAAAAATTTTTAGAATAAGTTTTAATCAATAAAAATATGAGGTGGGGAAAATAGTATAAATACGGAAGCGTGTGCTAACATCAGTCTGAAAAGTAACCTGAATTGACCCTCAATTCCTCCTTATGGGGATTTCAATGTATGGTACAAAAATGACCAGAACGGACCTTAGATTCTCTTATGGGATTTAACATGGGGAACACCGGTTTTTTGGGCTCGTACGAAGGTAGCTTACCTACTGCTAGAAAACTTAAAAATTGAAATGGATAGGTTAGCACTAGACATAGTAGGGATCAGCGAAGTTCGCAGGCCAGAGGCGGTAGAATATTGGAGTGGTGACTTTAGGGTAATTCATATAGGATCAGAGGAAGGAAGTTCTGGCGTGGGGATAGTTATGCGAAAAAAGATAGAGCACTGTGTAGAAAAACTACTTACAAAAGAAGGAAAGCGTACTCATGGTTAGATTAGAATTTAAACAAGTAAATACATAATAATACAAGTATACATATCCAGCATCTAGCAACAGTGAGGACGAAGAGAAAGCGATCTACAAAGATATCGAAGACGTACTAAGATACGTAAAAGGACATGAAAATTTAATAATAATGCAGTGGTAGGTGAGGGTTGAGAAGAAGCGGTAGTAGGGATTTTTGGTTTAGGCACGAGAAACGACAGGGTAAATAGGTTGGTAGAATTTTGCGGCAAAAACAATTTAAACATCACAAACACATTATTTCAACATCATGCTGGAATATGCCAGGTGCTATAAGAAGATGTCAAATATACAACATTCTTGTTAGACAACGGTTTAGGAATCAAGTAAAAGACAGTATAAGCTACCCAGAAAAAAGATATAGACAATGACCGCAACATCGTAATTATGAAAACCGCTCTTAAATTTATAAATTTGAAACAAAGGAACGGATGAAGGCACTTTGACTTCAAGAAACTAAAAGATAAAGATATCAATGCAAGATTTAAATAAAAAGTCAAATGAATTGTTGAAAGATATCGGGAAAATTTTTGATACTATGGAAGTAGAAACAGAATGGAATAACATTAAATCAAGCTTAGACATGGCGGCCAGAGATATTCTAGGGTATACACAAAAAAATAACAGAAACCATGGATAACAAAGAATATCCTGAATTTAATAGGAGAAAGACGAATATACAAAAAATAGATCAGACGAAACAGGAAAATAGAGATACAAAGCCATAAAATGGGAAATTATTTGCAAATGCAGGAATGCTCAAGAACAATGGATTGATGAAAAGTGCAAAGAGGTACAGACTAATGGGGAATAGGAAAGACAAACGAAGCATACAAATTAATTAGAATGAATTTTAGGGATATAAAATCGTATAGCAAAAATATAAGGGACGCGAAAGGAAATGTCATTATAGAAAGTCTAGAGAAAGTGGTTAGATGGCAAGAATATATATATATATATATATATATATATATATATATATATATATATATATATATATATTTGTTATATATTTCTGGACGTTGTAATGTATAAATTAAGACCAAATAATCTTTTTTGGGTTTTATTTCGTCCAAATTTGAAGTTTACAAAAATGTCATTTGTAAATAACTGACGTTTCGGGAAATATGTTCCCTTAGACTTAGTTCTAAAATTAGAGTAAAAAGTTTACATATTTGGAGACGATTCAAATTTACTTACATTGACTTGACCGAAAACTAATTAAAAAGACTTATTTGTAAAATGTGCATTCATCTGTGTAGTACAATTTGAATAAACACATTTAAGAATTAAACAATTTTAAAAGCTTACTATAAATAAAAACATTAACAATATGAAAACAGCAATCATTAAAATTAATTTTTGAACACAGTATACCTAGTAAGTTAATTGGTAGTAAAAGTATATGTAGTGGAATGTGTAGTGGTATAAATCTATTACAGTTAGATTAAGACGTGCTGTTTATTTGCTTAATTGAAAGAATATAGAAAAGCATAATTTTTATCAAGGTTTCCTATATCGTTTTTGTAATTTATTGTGTTCGTATGTTTCTGAATGTGGTAGCTTTCTAGGAAGAGTCTCTTTTTATAAGTTTCTTCTGTCTCTAATATTATGGTATTTTCATAGTCTGCCTTGTGGTGATGTTCATTTAAATGCATGGCAAGAGCGCAAGATTTTTTATTTAATTTGTGATCGCTTCTGTGTTGAGTGATTCTGTTTTTGAGCCACTGTTTGGACTGCCCTATGTAACTTTTGCCACAACTGCATGGAATGCTGTATACTATGTTGTTCTGTAGTGGTTTTGGGGTTTTGTCTTTGGTCATGGTGAAGATACTATGGATGCCATTTATGTATTTGGTAGATATATTTAATTGTGGAGTTAACAATATTTTGATTAGAGACAGTGTTAGATGTGGTATAAATAGGAGTGTTTTATATATGTTTGGTTGATTTCGTTTAGTTTGTGATGGTCCGTGTTTTGTTTGGAAAATTAATTTATTGGTTAGAGGTTTAGGATATCCATTATTGAGAAGAATTTGTTGAAGATCTTTAAGATTCGTTTCTAAGAAACGTGGATGACAAATTTATATACGGGAGAGGAACTACCAGCATTAGAACAAGAATTCGACATTGAAAAGGATGACTTAGGATATTCTATACTTAGAGATGAGTTTGAATTAGCATTAAAGGGTCTGAAAAATGATAAGGCGCCGGGTACAGAAACTCTAAAAACCGCTGGACAAGCAGTAACAGAACGTCTCTTCCAACATGTAAGCTATATGTTGAAACAGTAACGTAACATTATAGTCTCTATACCAAAAAAGAGAGACGCGGATACATGTGAAAATTTTCTAACAATAGGTTTGACAGCACATATGTCAAAAATACTAACTAGAATTGTACAAAGACGAATGGAAAACGAGCTGAAGAAATATTGGAATAAGATCAATTTCGGTTTAGAGAACACGGGTGGCTATTTTAGCTCTAAGGGTGATAACGGAGAAAACAATAGGAAAAGGAAAATCGTGTATATAGGGTTTGTAGATCTGGAAAAAGCATTCGACAATGTAAAATGGAAAAAAATGTTTGAAATACTCAAAAAGATTGGAATGAGTTTTAAGGATAAACGGATAATACATACCTTATACAAAGAACAAACAACGATAATAGAATTAGTGCAGGAACGTAGAGAAGTAAATATTAGGAAAAGAGTGAGACAGGAATGTTCCCTATCCCCGTTAATTTTTAACTTGTACATCGAAGAGGCAATGAATACTGTCAAATGCAGGAAGACATTTGGAATTATTATGCAGGGACAAACGATTGATATGCTTAGATTTGCAGATGATATAGCGGTATTAGCATCTAGCAATGAAGAGTTACAAGCAGCTCTCAGTGTAATGGAAACAGTTCTAACAGAGAGATCCGGTACGAAAATGAACAAAAATATAACTTAAGTACTAGTATGCAAAGGAGGGGAAAATAAATAAAAAACAAGAAAACAAATACGCAACGAGAACTTACAAGAGGTTAAGGATTTCTGCCAAATAACCTGAGATGAGAAGAGCGCAAAAAATATAAAACAAAGATTAGCAAAAGGTGGTGCTACATTTAACAAAAGAAAGCAACTACTGTGTTCAAAAACCACAAACATAGAAGCAAGGAAGAGATTGCTTAAAACATATGTGTGGAGCACAGCACTGTACGACTATGAAACCTGGACAGTAGGAAAAGCGGAAAAGAAAAAGGTAGAAGCCTTTGAAATGTGGTGCTACAGACGTATGATGAAGATATCATGGACAGACAAAGTCAAGAACAAACAAGGTGCTAGAATGGTAGGGGAAGAAAAAAATATGTAAAAAACGGTAAAAATAAGGATAATAGGCCACATACTAAGACATGAGGGAATAGTGAGTAATATATTAGAAAAAGAGATAGAAAAAAAAGAGGTAGAGGCAGACCTAGGTTGGACTATTGTACACAGACAGTTAAAGATGTAGGCTGTGGTAGTTTCAGCGAAATGTGTAGACTAGCTCAAAATAGAAATCAATGCAGGTACACGTTCCAAGAGAGAAAACCTAATGACGAAAAAAATAATTGTACTTAAACCTAACAATTATTATAAGCAACTACAGGTATTGGTTTTGTAATATTCTCAACTAATGCCAATTGTGCAAATGCATTTACTGGAAAACTTTTAATTCGGCAAATGTTCGAGTGTTGGAGGATCTTGGTAGCAGCATGCTGCTCATCCTCCTTCACACTACTGAATATCGAGGACATAGGGTATATTTTTGTAAAACAATAGAAGGGGAACCGAACTACATCTAACAAAAAAGAGCAGCGGCTATGTTCGAAGTCAACAAACATAGAAAAAAAGAGAAGATTCTTGAAAGCATATGTGGAAAACAAAAAGAATAAGAGAAATAGAAGGGCAGGATATGTTCGAAATAATTTTTGAGAATAGTGCGGAATATATTATAAACAGAGCTAGGTAAAAAAGAGGAAGAAGTACACCTAGATCAGACTATCGCACGCAGATAGTAATAGATGCAGACTGTGCAAATTTCAGCAAAATGTGAAGGTTAGTTCAGAATAGGAAACAATAAGGGTACGCGTCTAACCAGTTCCAGGACTGAAGATCTAATGATGATGACGAAGATTTAAGTTACTGAATTTTTGGGCGCAATTGGCAAAAATACAAAATTCTAAAACTGTTAAGTTTTACGTATGATTTGCGCAGTGTACAACCAAAATGTTTCACGGCGTTGTTATGAAAAAAATATAAATTTATCTTCAATATGTTTTAAGTTGCCGAGTTCCAATCTTCGGCGCAATACGGTACAAGCAGAGCACAATGTTAAACAAATAGCAAAAACGCAAAACCTTAAATTGCAAAGCTAACTTCACAGATATGGTTTGCGCCGTGTCGAACTAAAATGTTTCATGGTGTTGATATGAAAAAAATTTAAATTTTTCTTCAATATGTTCTAAGTTACTGAACTGTAATTTTCGAGCGTAATGCAGGAAAAGTATGGCACAGTGTTGCGCAATTAGCAAAAATTTGAATTTTTAAAATTGCGAAGCTATCTTTATAGATATGATTTGCGCAGTGTCGAACTAAAATGTTTCATGGTGTTGAGTTAAATAAAAATTAAATTTATCTTCATTTTACTAAATTGTGATTTTCGGCGCAATCCGGAACAAGCATAA
Source organism: Platerodrilus igneus (assembly GCA_036346225.1). Classification (NCBI taxonomy): domain Eukaryota; kingdom Metazoa; phylum Arthropoda; class Insecta; order Coleoptera; family Lycidae; genus Platerodrilus; species Platerodrilus igneus. Next base: position 3,622,129 of record JARFIW010001182.1, read on the forward strand.
CACAGTGTCGCACAATTAGCAAAAGTCTAAAATTGTATAAGTATGATTTGCGCAATGTCGATCTAAAGTGTCTCATGGTGTTGTACTATAAAATTATTTTTTAATTTTATATTATTTTCTTTATCCTCGTGACTATCAGCTATAAATTACACCTCCCAATTTTCTAAATCCTGATCTGATATCACAAGGTCGAGAATTTCTTCTTTTTCTTTTAAGCCCAAGGTAATGTCGGGTGGAGAATGGCTTGAGACAAAGAAAAACGCTTAAGATGTAAACGGCTAGTCGAGTGTTAGCTCGGGGTAGATCATGAGCTTGGGTCATGGGTGAATAAAAGACCAAAAATATATTTAATGAGCGCCACCGTATTTTTTAATACAATACCCAACAAAATTTAACTGTGCTTGTATAAGGGGAATGCGGAAACCTTATCTTAACACCACTAACCTAGCCATAAAACTTGAATTTCACTCTTTCGGACACACTTACCAAGACCTCAACCACCAGATGTCATACAGATGTCTCAGCTTTACTTGTGAACAAACAAAAGCACAACATGGACACCATTTGTGTCCTCAAAACATTTGCCAAAAATAGAATAATAGAATTTAGGCATCTAAAATATACTGAGGGAATTTATTTTCATTACACACACTTTCTATTCCGGGAGGACTTGCATTTTTTTAAATGTTGAATAATAAAACGTCTTTCAAAAACAAAAAGGATTCTATTAGGATAAATTTCTGATTATATACATGTGACTGCAATATTTAAGTTTGTATCTTTCTCATAATTTTTTCATAATAATTCTAATGAAGTTTTACATTCAAAATTAAGATCTATGAGTAGATCATATCTATAAAATTTGATTAGATAAACATATTATTTATTAATTGTCCATAACACATAAATTTCTTTTAATCAGAGAAATACTTCCTTGATCATTACAACAAAAATTAATTATCAAGAAGCAGACATTTTAAAATGCAAATATTCTAATTTAATTGTAATCTACAATAAACACGCGAATTTTATATATCAATGAAAGTGCTTTTACATGACCTGAAAGTCTTTAAACATAATGTAAACTTAATCAATACAGCATATGGCGTCTAGATTGGAAAACGGAATCTACATATTTTTTTTGTCTGACATAGGTTGTCATTCAGAATTTCATAAAATACACTGTTTGCGTACATGTGCAAACAAACTGTAAAACAAGATACTTATTCGTTAATGTTACTGGCTTCTTAAAAAAAACTACTTTATATTTACGTTACTCACACAATTAATGTTAGATAATTCATAATAATTTACTATAGTTTCAAAGCTATCAAAAGTTAAAAACACTCACGTGCATCAAAAATGTACTACAGGTGCCAGACCTTGACGTCAGTGTCGGACATTTCCATCGTAATATCCGGGTGTGATATTAGTCATCGGTAAGTTTGAAATATCTAGGTCCCATGTGGAATCAGCGTTTACTTTACTGCATATTAAATTGAATAGAACGAAACCATAAATCTTTGCTTTAAATTACTGCCATAAAAATTTGTTTTAGTTTATTATCGAAAATGTTACTGAAGATATGTCCTTAAGATATTGCATGTCTAAAATGATGTCCAAAGGGGTTCCATATTCTCAGGCATGTCGGGATCAACTAAAACTGCTCGGAGCGAGGCTTACCGAAAATCATGCTCACGCAACCGCTGTTAGGCTCGACCTCCAGACACCAAGAATTTATTATTTTCTACTTTTTCCTAACTTTGTTAGAAGCCATGTGTTTCGACAGGGCCATTTCGACTTTACCTCCTCTGCAAAAGCGGCTTGCACTCTCGGACGTTGAGAATAAAGTGCCGACTGACAACTTGACAGCGCTTGGTAACGAACTTTAGAGTATATATATATATATATATATATATATATATATATATATATATATATATACAAGAATCTATGTGTTATTACGAATATTATATATTAATTTTTATTGGATGATAATACACAAATTAAATACTTTAAAATACAGCTGTTTTATTTTCATTTTATTGAACTAAATGTAACTAGGAAAAAAAATACGTTACAGTGTTGCTATAAAAAAAATTTATTATCAATGTTTTAAGTTAGCCATTCTTGACTACCGGATCCCACGTGGAAGAAAAACTTTATTACTTGCAGATTAGAATTTAAATTCTTTGTACTACATTTCGTTGTTTCAATGTATTTTAAAACTAATGTTTCTTAATTGAATTTTATAGAATTATTCTCAACTGGTCATCGAAGTTATTTCGGCATTCTTATGTAATTATACAAAGTATCTTCATATAAAAAAATAATTGACAATCCCACTGCTATCCAAAGCTTAGTTATTCTAAAATCTTCGACAATACAAGGTGTTCTTCGCTGAAATCTAAACTACCAACCCTCGACTAATAAATACATTCCGACTACCGTATGTTTACTTAAAGTAACGCTCCGGCGTTACAGATTGCTTGTCTTTATTTTATTCATTACAAATTGGAACATTGTTAGATACTGTGTCGATTCCAGAATCTGGGGTTAACGACGTGACTGTTCTCTTTCGTGGTCCCGAAAATATAAATAAGCATTTAGTCAAATACTTTGTTAACTGTTACAAATATAGTGAAGTTAATAGAGAAAATCGCCTGCACTTTACTCAAAATCCATTCAGGTACTTCTTACTTCAGTTTTGTTATTAATTAGGTTAGTTGCTTCCATACTTTATAAGAGTTCTCAATTAAAGGCTAATCACACAGTCCAAGATGCATTACGTGATTACACCACACCAAAGAAAACAAACTTGCTCTGTACGTTTTAAATTTATTACTGGAGACTTGCAGTAGGAATTAGCACCAATTGTAAGCTGCAGCAACGTAAATCTTATTAGAAACCTCAAACAAGCTTTTGTACTACATGGTGTCACGCTATTAGAAGTCAAGAGTGTAAAGAACTCTTGTTGCACGTTTCTCTACCAACAACCAAATGATAATAATGTGGGAAGTGAATAAAAATTTACGATTGAATGGCGTGACGAATTGTGTATAACATTTTCTTTATTAAAATAAAACCTTGAACTAGCTTCGATAAGTTTACGAAACGAAACGATAGAGTCTGTTACATGTAAATTCGCCATTAGTGTCTCTAAATTTAGACGAACGAGAGTTTTGTTAATGGCAAAAGGTCCCACACCAACGTGTTTCAAAAACGACCAAGACGTGATGTATTACAAAATATTAATGTTAATAAAAGACATACCAAAATATTCAAGTTTACAGTAAATGCTTAGAATAATTTCCTGTGGTCTGGATGTAGGTACGTAAAAGTTTCATGAAGCTTTTGACGATTTCTGCCCAGTAATGCTTGAAAATTCTCGTTCAATGTTGTCTTAAATGCGTCACGTATATGGGATTGTTTTTTAAACCACACTTTTTAAATACTCCCCAACGGAGAACGTCTGCTAGTGTATTGGTACGCAATCTTGTAACAATTTTTATGACAATCCTAACGTTTATAAATTTAATTATAAAATACACTGCATTGTTTATTAAATAAACAATTAATTCTTGCGATATTAATAAATATTTAGATCAGAACCGTATAGCCCAATCACAAGGCATATATTGCTTAGTAATACTGGTATAGTTTCTATTTATGAATTGCATCTACAATGTCAGGCGTTTCTTGTCTGTTGTGCGCATCTCGTCGACAGGACGACCAGTCTGGCTCGACCACTTGTAAAGTTACAAGCACCATGGAAGTCCATAAGATCCATGCCAGCAATCTACGTGTGGCAATAGGCGTGGCGACATAGTCGAGTACAAAATCTACTTGATTTCTGTTTGTTTCTAATAATGCGCTCAATACTTTTACGAAATAAAGCTCAGTACTTCCACAAATTTAAACTCAGTATGTTAACGAATTTAAATTCAATACGTTATTAATTTTTAATCTCAACACGTTAGCAATCTCGCCTAATTACTACGTCTTATTTTTATTCAAATTTACTACTTAAAGAAGACTTGTACATGAGGTACGTTGTATAGCTCGTTTTATGAATTGGTTTATATCTCGATTTACTTCAATGGATCGCACAGCAAATTTATGGGATGGTTCCCGGTGGTGGTCCAATGTAATACGCCGTTATAACATAATTCATCATTAATTCAGAGAAGAAGCTCAAATTTACATCTTGAAAAATGCAGGTGTAGGAAGTTCCCTGACGTTACTTGTTTGTCCAAGAACCGTAGGCTTGCACGTGTGGCTACGATAAGGTTTTTGTTACCTTGAAGTCACAAAGTTCAACTTATTGCAAGGTAGGCGATAACATAAACACTTGAGCTGACTCCAGCTGTCTCGCATTATTTGACAATCAAGCGGGTACTTGAATCTAAAATGGTAGCATTTTATAAGTTTTGTTTACGAAGCCGTGAAATCCGTCATTGTTTGGATTTCGTTATGGTACAAATTATTGCTCATTTTAGATGTAAATGCAAATACTTAAAATCATGGAGCTTTTTATTTATCACAGTAAAGTATTACATTCAAGTTCAGTAACACATGAAATAATTACTAATACTAATTCTTATTAACCACAAATATATTATTCATATTTATAACCCAAGGTAGCAGATCTGTATATTTTGAGTAATCAATTTAAATACTTCACGGTCATGTTTATTACATTATTAGCATTCAGATTTATAGTAAAATATTTACAAATCTGTGTCTAAAAAATAAGACCACATTTTTGATGTATATTTTGTATATAAAATTTTAACTGAAAGAAATATAAATTTAATTACAGAACAATCATTAAATTCCATTGACTAACTGTTTTATTTTAGACAAGTGAGTCCAAAGTTAGGGTTAATTGAGTTAAAAGACAAATATGTACACACCCTTTTATTAGAGTAAAGTTTTTAGCTGTGCACTGATAAAGAAGTACAAACAACGCTTTCAAGAAAATAAACATTTAACTTTCCTCTTATAATTATATTTAAATGATTGATATTAATAGCTACCCTTTTTCTTTATGTATAAGGTAGCAAGAGTGTATCTCTTGTGTACTTCATTATTATATTAACACTATTTTTTACAGCTCCTGCTGTTGCAGTAGAAGCAATTTTTTCCTTTAAGGATTTCCAAGTTCTCCAAGTTCTCCCTTAGTTCTAGGACTTGGTGGCGCTCCCTTAGCACCACCTATTTAGTATTTAAGAGTCAGTCTAGTAGAAAATATTTTTGTTGTAAAACCCACGACCACTCCTCATAAGCTCTACCCGAGGAATAGACCTCTAGCTTAGTCAGGAGACTGTCGATTTCCCTTCATTATAAAAGAATCGAAACGAAGGGCTATTGTAAAATTAAATTGAGTTAGTTTTACAAAAACCCGAAAACACCTGTTATTGTTTCAAACGCAATTTTCAATAACAAGAGTTCTTTATTTTCCAACTGATTATACAAACCCTTTTAGCAAATCGTAGTTACAATAGAATTCTAAAAGCTTTCAAAACAATTTATTTTCAGCAAATCACCAACAGTAGAAGTATTATCTTCATAATAGTACTTAATTACTTAATATCGCAGCACTATAATTAACTATCCAAGCACTAATTATTAAGTTATATGATTACTACTGTAATTTATATCACAAACGTGCAATTAAATTAACACAAGTATTATAATCAAAGCTTCCGTCAGAGCTCATGTCTAAGTTTTAATTAAACCTACCACTAATATTAATGACTGCTATTTATATACATTTCAATTGTACGTAAATTTAAGAAAACAGAAGTTGTATTTTTAGTTGCTTTATTTCAAAAAAATACTAAAATTAAATTAATTCAACTACGTACAATTTTTGAATTACCAATATTCAAATAATCTTATCCGTTACAAACAAAAAAATAGCGTATATCAAAATCTCATTTCCAACGTAAGCAGTATTTAAAGCTCCTGGTTCCATCTTAAATCTATCAGTTTGCAAAATTGTATTTTCTATTTTTTTATCAATTTATCTCAGCAGTAGCTTTTGCCAAGAACGTTCAAGTTTTGTAGTATTTGCACAAAATGATTATATTTATACAAAGTTTTAAGTTATTTATTGCATCTCGTAAAATGAATTATAAATTGCTCGAACTTACACGTTTGAAGAATTAATCTTTACTCAAAGTTGCATATTGTTTTATATAGGAAAGAATGACCTTGGTTCTTATTCAGATCCAGTTTATAAACAAAAATTAGACCTATATTTTATTTTTCAGATCGATTCTGATCTGTTTTGAACATAACATACCCATGTGATGGAATATTTCTACTGTTTTAATGATCTAATTAGTATCAAGCTATCGCGGTCGATTTGCTTTATGAGTATCGTAAAGCCGTCGTTTATCCTCTTCTAATGCACGAAGTTAATGTTTGCAGTCTCTTACTCTCTCATTGTAATATAGAAAGCTATAAAAATAGTTCTTACCTAGTTTATGGCCTTTTAGCATCCGCGTGGGTTCCTTGTATCAAAGCGTTTATTTTTTTACAGGAAATAATTGACTTTTAATTACATTTCTTAGTAACTGACGTATTCTCTTATTAAGTACTCGAAAATTTAAAATTTTTTTAACAAGAATAAATATCAAAATTTACACACGGATAACTAATTACATAATTCATAATAATGGAAACAAATGCAATCAGATTTGCATTGATTTGTATTCTAACATGGAACAGATACATATTTTAAAAAAGATAGCTTAAGTCTAAGACATTTCTAGTACTTTTAATGACGGTTTTGTTTATAAATGCAATAAGATTTGTCTCCATAGCAAATAAAACTTGTTCTAACGAATATTTTACACAGGGAATACAATAAATTGATTTTTTTTACGCGAATGTATTAATTTCATATATAATAAAGTACGAATTTCAGTACTTTTAAAAACATTTTAAGGTTTCTTTAACAAGAATGAATCATTTTTACATACCCGGCTTAAATGAAATTCAATGGTTTTGTATTATAAAATAAAAGCTAGTTTTAAGTATAGAATGATTGTTTACTTAAGGTATCTCTTAAGAGTAATTTTTATACAGGATAGAACAATTAAATATTGAAAAATTCTAATTTTTTCAGTTTACTTCTCTTTGGAATGCTTTTTTCATAAAGTTTGGGTGTCCAATAACCTCTTGTGACTCTTTATCACATCAATACATATATATATATATATATATATATATATATATACATATTGATGTGAAAATGAGTCACAAGAGGTCATTGATCATTGCATTCTGTGCGAAAACAAACCCGAAAATAAAATTTTCAAATATTTAATATTTACCCAGTATAACATTCTCATAAGATTCTTTTAATATATAAGTGAAGATTCCCATATAAAATAAAATGTTTTAAGTATATATAGTGTTGTGAGATACCATTTAAAAATGAAAGCCAATCAAGCATTTATTGATTAATCCGTGTGCAAATAATAATTCTCAAAAAAAACAACTCTAGAACAAGTTTTGTTGCGTTCATGTAGACTGAAAACCGCATCTCATTCACTTGAAGAATACTAAATAAATTTCAATGTTATCTTCTTTAAAGTATGCGAGAACATAAAATTCGTACTTTGCTAAAATGTAAATTCAATCTTCAGAGGTATGGATCGATAAACATTGTTTATTCAAAACGATATAATACAATTGCGAGTAGTTCTTCTTTCAAAGAAGTCAATTTAGGGATGGTTCTGGAATAACTTATAACTACGTTATTTAATACAAAAATACTGCATTTCTTCGAGGATTTTAAAAAGCTATAAAATATAAGCATATAGCATCTAATTAATTATTTTAGATAAATAAACAGCCCAGATAAAATAAATAGTTTAATAGCTTTAGGTATTACAGGAGTACGAGGGAGATCGGTCAACTATTCACTAATAGCGAGTGGAAAACTTTACCATCGCTATAAGGTTTAAAACTAACAGCTCATTAAAGAGATAAGGATGCAAAATTGCGGTAAATTGTTACATCATGCGGTGACTAAAACTTTTAGAATGTAGTCAGAAGATTCAAGACCTTTGACGTATTTGGAATTTTATTATATAAAGAGGAATTAAAATGAGGAACGAATCATTCGTTCTTTCGGCATCCAACTTTTAAAATTCAAGCTTTGTAATTTAGTCAAGGTTCGGTACTCACGATTTCATAGTCAAATATAAACATAAATACTTCAATGTTCGATAGGTATAGAGTGCAAGGAACGGTAATTTATTGCTCCAATTTAATAATAAGTTATGTTGGTGCAAGGTCAACCGCTAATTTTTATCTATTAAAAATTAATGTACTTTTATAGACTGATATTTCGACGTAATAAGGTTAATTAAAATGGAGGCTTAAGAATTTGAAACCAAAAATTTTTCAATGCAGTTAACTTCAATGAAAGCGATATTTTTATAAGCAGGTTGTTATATTGTTATATTGTTATAAAGAAGAATTTAACGATTTAACGATACAAACCGCAAGTATAACTTTGCTTTGTAACATAAAAAGACATTTGAGTATTATTAAGTAGATTAAGCGAAGATTAGTATTTATTTTGCGTATAAAAATGAGTTGTAAATGAATAATTTAATTTTAGTAATTTTGAGAATAAAGCTGTAGGCGTTTTGACCCTTAGCAAAAATTCTGCTCAACTTCGTTCATCAACTGTATTGACACGGGTTATAATAAGATTATTTCAATTATCCATGAGAATTTTAAAAAAAATCTTATGACATACATAAAATATTTTGGCGTTCTGTAATTATTAACAAGGATTAGGTGAAGATTGCTTTAATACATAAGTCGTGATAAGATAATGTTTTTTTCTAAACTTAAGCTGTAAATTGTATTTATAAGCATAATTTATGTGTGCGTTAGTAGATTTCTTATATAATGTGTGTAAAAGAAAGATGTTTTGAATGTATTGAGGATTGTACATATATGTTTCTTGAGATTTCTTTGTTTCATTTCATTTTTGTAAAATTCATAGCATATTGGTTGCTGGGCTAATCAAAAAGCAAAAGGGCATGGTAAAGTAAGAACTCACATTTTCTATTAAACAAGTATCCATTGCATCCTAAGATTGATCAAGGCTGCTGTACCTGAATATTTACAGCATAATCTGTGACGCCCAATGGGCTAAAAATTATTTTAGTAAAAGCGTTGCTCTAATTAGTTTGCTAGCTCAATTTGAAATAAAACCACTAGAATCAGACAAACTTATAATGACGCGAAATTAACATTAACAAAAAAATCTAGCAAACGATTATTACATCCACAAAACAACTTCTTTTTCTAACAAACAAAATCTTACATCTAAAAAAACAATTTTTTCGGCACAAACTTCAAAGGTAGTATCCAACACCGCCGCAACAGTTTTGCCTCACAGAAAAAATCTCAAATCTTACATAAAAAAACATTATAACTACTGGATAATCACTCGCTTACACCACAATAGAGTCCAAAAATTTCTTTTCTAATTAAGATTTTCAGTAACAAATCATTCCTTATTTGAATCTTATCGTGTATAAAATTTTAAAAATAAGTAAAAGAATTTTAACAACCTCCCCTTAAAATTGCATTTAAACGTATCTAATCAGTTATGTTCAATACTTTTTTATATAACTGTCAAAACCTACCGAAGGTCAGCCACCCTCAAATCAAATTGTTCATTTGTACCACTCTCATACAAAGATTTGCACACAAAATCTTACGTATCTTAACCTAAATAACTAATAAAAATGTCCTTTATAAAATTTTAAAACAAAGTGACTTTCATTTTACCTTGTAAATTATGTTGGTCGTTGTTTTCCATATCGTTAAAAATTTTCCATTAAATATCACAATTATATTCCCAAACAATATACCGAGACCGTCCAAATCGTTTAAAATTTCATCATCAATTTACCATTAAATACCATTCCACTTTCATATATGCTTTCATTCAAATTAAAACTTTATCTTGCAGTAATTTATTAATATTCTATTAGTTTTTCATTTTTGAAACCATTGTAGTTCTTTGCTGTCTCCAGAGTAGCAATAAACCTTTAAAGTAGTTAATTAAACTCGCCTGTTTACTATATTACTTCACCGTTAGATATCGCTTGATATTAGACTAGCATAGTTGCGTTTAAAATGAGTATTGAACAACCGACCTCTATAGTTGATTTCTATTGGGTTTTATAAGATCGACCCCTACAACGTCACGCACCTAAAATATTCGCGTTAAGTCTGGTTGTTATTCCTACGTTGTCATTGGTTGAAAATTAGGGACGCCATATACGTAAGATCTAGAATCGTCCTGAATAATGCAACTTTTACAGATTGTGGCGTTTTACGGCCTGATGCAACTAATTAGCTGCATTATCTACGCGTTATCTTATCTTCAAGATTCAATGCTGTAAGTCTCCTCATTTTACGACCTTATCTCCTTAACTGGATACACGTTTACAATCCTTTCTATTTCATGCTATTACTAAATCTTTTTAGAAGTTTATTGAACTTTCCTTTTTCTTGAAGTATATGCTGATATTTTAAATGAACAAACCGTAATTAAATGTTATACGCGCTCTATACGCGCTTTTGTCAAAATACGACGGTATGAAATTAACTATTGCACACTTACATAAATTTGGCTTTATAATGTTTGAAAACACGATCACAGTAACTACGCATTTAATCTTAATCAAGTTCTTTGATAGCAAAATTTATGGTTGAGGAACTCTTTCAAAAATGTCTTTTTACTCGCAAAATATCATTATTCTTTTTTAACAACACGATTGTTACTTAACAAGAATAAAAATTCTCAATCACGGGATTATGCATTCGACTTAATATACGGAATATTTTTAAAAAGTGCGTTACTATGAAAATGAATATTTACATAATTCGATTTTTTCTATATTTTTTCTTATTTAGCTCAGGTTCGCAGTGTTGTATGTTTACGTACTGGTGACTTCTAGTCACATCAATATATATATATATATATATATTGCTGTGATAAGGGGTTGTTTAAGGGTGTACTTTATAATAAAGGTCGTTTAGAAATGAGAAATCACCATAGGCATTTATTTAGTAAAGAATTGAGAAATGGAGATAGTTTGTAAATAGTAAGCAGTCAACACCCTGTATATAAAGTATAAGTAGTTTTAAGCGACGCAAATACACACAGGAAGACGCATAGCTAGCGTAGAAACCAGGAACACATGCATTAGGTAAATAGTAAATATTTAATACCCTGTAGATAGAGTTTTAGTTAATTTAGGCAATGCAAATAATGATATTTTTCAGTGGAAGCACGCGTATTTATAAATAAACATAATAAAGTGTAATTAGACACGCATTCAATAAGAGTTCCAAACAATTAGGTTAATACGGAGATAGAAATAGAGCTTCAAGAAGCATAATGTGAATGCGTACAAGTAGTTAATAACTGTGATAAAGAGAGGTGATTAAAAATTGCGTAAATAACAGGCAGATATAAAAATTTAAAGTCGAATTGCATCAGTAGTTTATGGAAAAGCAATTAGATTCATCAAAACACCGCATGTTTGATAACAAAGACAGCTGCGAGCAGGCCACAATTATTGGAAAGCATAAAAAATTACTTCAGAAACTACTTTAAATGCAAAGATTTGATTCATTAAAAGGAGCGACGAGTTTGTAGACCATACCCACTGACGGAGTAGGAGGTAAATGATATATTAACAGGCACAGTGATAACGAAGTCAGTTTTCAACTCAACAAAGGCCGAGGTGCGCCACTATAAAATAAAATGTGAAACGTAATAATAATTAAAGTGAAAAATTGCATAAGTGCGACTAAAATGAAAATTACGATTGCCGATTAAACGTAAGTAGATTTTGGGAATTTATTTTAAACTAAAACACAATAATAATAGGGCTCTAAGTCCAGGGACAATAATGCAATTCTAAGTCAGGGGAAAATAATCTACGATTTCCGAGTCCTGTGGGGAGAATAATACAATTTCTAAGTCCGGAGGATGATAATCCAATTCTAAGTTTGGGGAAATTGATAAGAAGGAATAAGTCTGAATGAGATGACAATAAATTAAGGTGCATAAGTATAAGTAAATAATGATAGTTCAGAGGGTGATGGCAATAATTTAAATGCAATGGTTAAAGCATGTGGATAGACAATATTTCGAATGGGCATGTAATAATCCTGAATTGGGGGAAAATAAATTTTATTCAAATGGATGGCTTAATGCATGTGAAATATTAGCTGATTATAGATGCGTCAATGCGAAGAAAATAGACCAGGTTAGATTTTTAGTTATAAGACATTTCTATTTTTTTTATATGAATATTAAATTTGCTTAATATAAATGAATGTGAAAAAGTCAACAAAAGAAGAACTTGAATACGTATAAAGTGCGTAATATGATAAGAGGTTTCGAACGTTCCACACTTCTTTTTTTTATATAAAAATAATAGGTTTTTTTGGTGACTTTGGGTTTGAGTAAAAAGTATATGATTTTTGATAAATGAGATTTACAATATTAATTAATTGAAAACTGTATTTCAAATAATTTACAAAAACTGTACATAATATTTGTTTCATTATATAGAATCGAATTAACCGAATTTTATAATTCCAAATAAATGCTAGTCGAGGACATAAGATAAAGTTAATGGGAGTGATTTGATAATTTAAACAATCAAGGTGGAGTTATAAGTTGAATACGAAATTGATAACGAGTAAGGCGGTAACATATCAAATTTTGCTATTGGTCGACAATGTAAGTTCAAGATAAAATCCAGTTAAGTTTCTGGAGAGCTTATAGCAACATTAATAAGACAGCCCAATGTCGGAGAACGATAACTACAATTACAGATAATGCATAGCAATATATACACATATATATATATATATATACACATATATATATATATATATATATATATATATATATATTGCTATGCTCCCTAAATTATTCGCACCCCATCGTTTAGACGACCATATTAATATTGCTATGTATAAACAAGAATCGTAATTATCTCCCCCGACGTTGGCCTGTCTTAATAATATTGCTATAAGCTCCCTCCAGAAACTTAACTGGATTTTATCTTGAACCTACCTTGTCGACCAATAATAAAATTTTATACGTTACCGCCTTCCTTGTTATCAATTTTGTATTCAACTTATAGCTCCTCCTTGATTGTTTAAATTATCAAATCACTCCCATTAACTTTATCTTATGACCTCGACTAGCATTTATTTGGAATTATAAAATTCAGTTAATTCGATTCTATATAATGAAACAAATATTATGTACAGTTTTTGTAAATTATTTGAAATACACTTTTCAATTAATTAATGTTGTGAATTTCATTTATTAAAAATCATATACTCAAAACCCAAAGTCACCAAAAAAAAACCTATTATCTTTATAAAAGAAGAAGTGTGGAACGTTCTAAACCTCTTATCATATCACGCATTTTATACGTATTTAAATCCTTTGTTTTGGTGTACTTCGTCATATAAATTTATATTAAGCAAATTCAATATTCAAATAAAAAATATAGAAAAATAATGTCTTACAACTAAAAATCTAACCTGGTATATTTTCTTCTTGCAATTGACGCATCCACTAATATTTCCATGCATTAAGCCATCTATTTGAATAAAAATTATATTCCCCCAATTCAGGATTATTACATGCCCATTCAAAATATTGTCTATCCACACGCTTGAACCATTGCATTTAAATTATTGCCATCACCCTCTGGACTATCATTATTCACTTATACTTATGCACCCCAATTTATTGTCGTCTCATTTCAGACTTAGAATTACTTCTTATCAATTTCCCCAAACTTAGAATTGGATTATCATCATTTATTTTCCCTTGACTTAAAAATTGAATTTTTCTCCCCGGCTTTAGAATAGAATTCTTATTATCATTGTCGCCTGACTCGAAGCCCTATTATTAATATATTTAGTTTAAAATAAAATTCCCCAAAATCTACTTACGTTTAATCGGCAATCATAATTTCCATCTTGGCACTAATATTATCTTTCACTTTAAAATTATTACGTATCACTTTATTTCATAGCGGCGCACTTCGGCCTTTGTTGAGTTGCAAACTGACTTCGTTATCACTGTATCTGTTAATATATCTTTTCTCTCCTACTCCGTCAGTGGGTATGGTCTACAAACTCGTCGCTCATTTTTAACGAATCAAATATTTGCATTCAAAGTAGTTTCTAATGTAATTTTCTATGCTTTCCAATAATTGTGACCTGGTCGCAGGTGCTTGTTATCAAATATGCGGTGTTTTGATGAATCTAATTGCTTTTCCATAAACAACTGATGCAATTCGACTTTTAATTTTCATATCTGCCTGTTATTTACGCAATTTTTAATCACCTCTCTTTATCACAGTTATTAACTACTTGTACGCATTCACATTATGCTTTCTGAAACTCTATTTCTATCTCCGTATTAACCTAATTGTTTGGGACTCTTTTGAATGCGTGTTTAATTACACTTTATTATGTTTACTTATAAATACGCGTGCTTCCACTGAAAAATATCATAATTTGCATTGCCTAAATTAACTAAAACTCTATCTACAGGGTATTAAATATTTACTATTTACCTAATGCATGTGTTCCTGGTTTCTACGCTAACTATGCGTCTTTCTGTGTGTATTTGCGTCGCTTAAAACTACTTATACTTTATATACAGGGTGTTGACTGCTTACTATTTACAAACTATCTCCATTTCTCCATTTCTTACTAAATAAATGTAGTTTTCTGCTGACTATGATAATTTCTCATTTCTAAACGACCTTTACTATAAAGTACACCCTTAAACAACCCCTTATCACAGCAATATATATATATATATATATATATATATTTATGCCGTGTATCCTGAATTCGTTTCGAGCTTCACGAATTGGGCGTCAAAATTAATTGCCGTGGATCTCGGGTAAGCAATTACGATACAAAAATATATTCACAATTTTATAAATTTTCATATTCGACAATAAACAAAATTTTCAAAATTTGCCTAATGAAAAAAAATTATCCTTACCCGTTTTCCTTTCCTCCTCGGTTGAACGGCCTTCTTCAACTGCTTCCGGCTAGCTCCTTTGGATCTCCTTTTGGGTCGCTTAAATTCACTCGAATATTCTCTATCATACACACATACTAGCAATAAAACCTCAAATACAATCAACATACAAGCTTTTATTTCTAACTATTTACACATGAAATGCAATAAAGTTCATATTCCATTAATCCCGTTACACTTCAGAAAAACCTTATTTCATAATGTCCAGTATTTCATTTTTAAATCATTAAACACAAAAATTATACACGGAGTAAATGGGCCTTGAATAATACCTTTGCTAAAATCCTTCTTTATAATTTATTTATTCATTTTACTCTAAATAAACTCAGGGGTAGGATGAGCTCAGAATACCCAGTAATTATGCAATTGCATACTTTTAAAACAAATAACAAAACAAAGCCATGTACTCTTTACAAAAATATTTATGTTTTGATGGAACGTTTAAAAGCTTTATAGAAACCTTCAACTCTTCAGTTAACTACCATAATAAAGTTTTACACGTATTACGTTCAATACGTAATTAATACACACTACCTTGAAATTTCACGCTAACATTCTCCCAATATTCACAGTTTATAAAGTCACAATACAAATCGTTACCTGGAAAGTTTATAGTACTTCTCTGCTTTGAAGATGATGTCGTCGATTTCTTCTGTCCGTTCTGCATGTCGTTTCTAGCGGTTACTAGAAAAACTCCATCTCAATTGAACTGCAAACGCGGCCTCCCTGGTGTAACCAATTCGAAATTCCATTTAAATTATTTCTTCTTTAATTTGAAGCTTCGAACCACGTTATTTAAAGCGCGACACGAGTTGTTTATAATTACAGATGATATCTCTATCAAAAATAATTTCGGCACACTTAACCGCGTATTTAATTACAAGAATATCACCTTGTAATAAATTAAATTGATTTTGTAATACTTACAACTCGTGTTACTGCGATATGTTCTTTAGAGCGGTCGAAAACTTAAGGGGCCCTACCACGTTCTCTAAAATCATTTATACTCTTAGGCCGCCACCTCCTGGCTGCTTTCATCCGAAATCCCCTTTCTACAACAACACGTTTTTGCAAATTTGCACTCAACCCCATTCTTACTCCACGAATTTTAATACCTCGTTATACAATTTCCCGAATAATACGCCACACTACGCTCTTGCTCGTTTCAAACTAGACTAAACATTTCAACCAATCGTAGACCTAGTGACGCTCCACAAATCCCTCCTTTCCTATTGTTGTTGCATGTTTACGCGTTTTATCCGTCCCTTTCTAATCTGGTCTGAGTGGTACAAATCGATATTTTTACTATCTACTATCTAAACCCACGTGGACTCGCGACGTGACTTTTAAATAAAGCGTTTTGTATTTCCTGCTAAAGCATTTACCCGTCTCCAATATACGTAGAATTTGCATGTTTATCTGCTCGAATTTATTAGAACGTGACATTTAAAAGTTTGCAGGTGTGCGCTCCTAATGAACGTTTTAAATATAATTCTCCGAGCTTCGTTTCATCTTGGGTTTTCACAGGCTTTTATGCTTATTATATATCCCTAATTGTTCAATTAACTCTAATTAAATTAATAATGAATGGCATTGACTTCTACCATTTAATTTTTAGCAAAGCTTTTAAATATTAATTCTTATTTGTACACTTTGTTTAATACCCGTTACTTAAAAATTGAATTAATTAATATAAATTTCGCACATATTTTCTGTTTGTTCCTTTATACAGGGTATTTTGAAATTGCTGCGTTTATTTTTATTTTTAACAATATAAAAACCACTATAATATATATAAAACATACACATAAAAGGGGAATAATTATTATGCTATCTTTTTTTGAAATTTGCTTTAAGACCTTATCTAACCAGTGGGCTAAACGATAAATAATTAGTTACTACTTTTCTTTATGAAATCATCTTTGAATATTTATTTTATTTTTCTGGCGTTTTAAACCTTTGCTATTTATGATCAAAAGTAGATTTTTATTGTATAAAGAAAAAGAGCTAATCTGCCTTTGAGCTTTATATTTTAATAAAGTAGAAATAAAAATTTGTATTGTTAATGCAGTAGTACCATTTAATTTGTTAATATAAAATTTTTATCGCTGCTGCATATTTTGTTTTTATCCAACTGCTAGCTTTTTTTGATTTAACAGATTACCTTAAAGATATTTATAAAAATTTGGGTGCGTTAATAAGCAATGTAGTAAACGAAATTTGTATTTAGTTTTAGAGTGGAATTAAGTATTAGTTTTAAGTATTTGGGGCTCTGACCATCCGGCTAATTTTGTGCGGTCGGTGTAGCGTCAAACAAAACGCTTGCCCGCTCAAATGATCGGGCAGCTACTTAATTTCGTTTCCCGCTATCGCAAAAATTGCTATGGTTTAAAAACCAGATTGTACTTAAAGACATTATTTAATATAAATTCTCCGTGAAATGAGCTCTTGTGCGGAGACCTTTTTCTTTTTTGTTTTTCCTTTTTAAAGTTCTGACTCGATTGCTATGCCTCATTGGCTTTACAAGCCGGAAAGTAGTACCCGTTTTTGAATAAAAAATAAACTAGTACATCTTAACAAATTTTAATGTTTTATTTAAAAAGAACAAACCTTACACTACTTCTCCACACAGTCACCTCGCAATTTTAAGCATTTATTATAACGTGAGACGAGTTTCTGTATGCCAGCTTCGTACTCCTCTGTCGTCAATGTATTGAGATATGTAGTCACAACTGCCTCCAGTTTATCATCACTTTCAAATTTCTTTCATGCCAAATGTCCTTGAGTTTTGTAAACAGAGAATAACGGTTCAAAAAGTCAGTGCTGCAGCCATACAGGTGGTTTTGTGTTCGTCCGTAAGCATGCAAGAGACCTACCTTGCACAAATCTTCGCATAATGAAGGTGTTCTTTAAGAATTTCATGAATAACTAACTGTTCGTGAAACATTGCTGAAATTTTCAATGATGTCATTAATTGCTACGTGCTGATTGGCCTTCACGAATTCGTTAATTAAACTCAGCAGTTCGTCCGTAATTACTAACGGTCGTCCGGAACGCTCTTCATCATGGGTATTGTCTCTATCCAAACTGAAATTACGACACCAACGCCGAACTGATGACTCATCCGTAACAATGTTTCCATACACTTCCTTTAGTTGACGATGAATATCGCAGGGTTTCACATTTCTTGCGTTGAAAAATTTAATCACGGCTCTAATTTCACAACTGGTAGCGTTCCCTATTTTTTTAAACATTATAAACACTTACAGAAACAACACAGTCAGTACCAGCGAGGCGTAACTTTACACATAGACAGCTGCAATATAACTAAACGTGCTGTAACTAGTCAGGATGCTAATCTACTCACCAGCGCTCCACACGGTACAAACTGTTACTACTTTCCGGACGGCCCTCGTATATTTCCCATCGAAACTTATTTAATAAATAGATCATGACGCATTTTAAATATGGTTTTGAGATCCCAGCACTTCTACGAGAATAACCTATAGTTTATTAAATGTATTTTTCCGCGCAGATGTTTTCTCACTCTTCGAAAGGTGTGTGTCATTGCTTTGAACAATAAGGATATGCGATATATAAGCGAAGGATTTACGAGTTTGGAGGAGCAAGAGTGATGATTTCAGGTTACTTTGGGCTATTTTACCAAACGGACGAAGTGACCAGTGAGTGTGTTTAGTTCGATGAAGTACGTTTGTAATTCCTATCCTTCCTTCTCTCTTAATATCTTATGTGTTCTCTGTTTTAACTGTCGTAGATTAACTACAACTTTACTGCTATCTGATAAAGTAGGGCCCATTACATGTGATTTTCCAATGCTCCACCCGAAAGTACTACATTGGCCAGGAAACGGTTTTTTTTTTACATGAAAAATTTTGAATTTTGCCAAACCCTTGCTGTTCCAAGCAAGGTAGGGATTTTTAACGTGCGTGACAACACTCACACACGGGACTTCCATTTTACCTCTCATCCGAACGAGGGTGTATTTTTGTGAAAAATGCTCGCCTAACATTTTTCAAGCGGACCATGTCGGGATTCAAACCCGAGACCTTGGGCGTAGTAGTCACACGCATACCAATTACGCCACGGAGCTGCCGGTGAAGTAGGGCCACGGAAACATCTGGCCGGAACGTATGTGGCAGAGGACTGAGACACATTAACTCACGTGGCGATTGCCGCAATACAAGAATCGAGCTCTACTATCTAGATGAATAAAAGTAAGCGATTTCGTGGTGCTAATTATCACTCATTTTTGTATTGATAACTCTGTGCAATATTATTACGCCCTCTGTACAACCACGCGTTAAACTAAAGTTTGTTTATGTTTAATTATCGAGGATCACCATGTTACGTTACGTAATTCGTGGCAGTCCCTGTTCGGGCGCAAAAGTTATGCTACGTTGGCTCGTAGCCGTGCGTAACACAAAGAAAATCAAAGTCATGACCAGGCTCAATCGGAGATTAGGGGGGGTTGTAGAAAGCAAACCAACATATAACGTACGGGGCTGTAAGGAATTAGTAACAATACCTGCAATAAAAAAAAAAGTTAGAATAGCAAACCTGCAATAAAAAAAAATTAGTCCTGCAAACCTGAAATAAAGAACAAGCATAGCAGCAATGAAAAGTCTAAGTTATTCAGTACTTTGTAGAATGTAAATAAAACTGTTTAGATAAACTATATAATATAATCACGATAAAAGCATTATAAAAATTTTTATTACAAAGTGAGGTAATATTGGGGAGTAGCAGAAACGTTTCCTCACACACCAATTAAACATAAATCAGACAAAATGTTAACAAAAGGTAAATAGGTAAGACACAATAGATATGAGTAATTCAGTAGGATTGATTTCTTTTTTTTCTTTCTTTTTTTTTTCTTTTGTTATGTTTTAAAATATCATGCAAGTCTTTTGTAAAAGGTATCAGAACGACAAAGATATAGTAAAGCAATGGATAGATATTTAAAGTAATAACAAGTAGGAAATAGTTCAACTTACAAAAGTCCTTCAGCAACGCTTCCTTGCAACGGAAGGGTGAGATTCACGATGTCCTGCACTAACGAAGCACTTCACCCTTGACTGTGAGGGTGTTGATGGAATTTCTTACACTTTACACTAATCACACATACGTATTTCACTGGCGTTAGCAGCAGACATTATCATACTGATGAAACTATGTAGCATTGATAAATTCTTGTTAACTCTATTTCCTGAGACAATAATTTCGAAATCTTTTGTAACACAAATCGTAAAAAAAAACTGGTAATAAAAATTTAGAATCACGCTTTCAAGGCACGATGTAATGCATTAAACTAACAGTAAGGCGAGGTGTTTTATTTGCTACCTATGGTAACAAAGAAAAATCTAATGCTTTTGAATAACGAAAATTTGCGCAAACAACGATCTATTTTAGATTCGTTGGGGTTAGAAAATTCAGAAACTACAGTATCAACTGTCTTTACATGTGAATAAGATACCTGTTTATAAGAAGCAACCTTTTTCCTACTAAACCTGCTACAACTGTATCATCATTTGTTTTTGAAGCACTCAAGCTTAAAACTGTATTTGGATAATCCAAAGTATGCACTACTCTGATAACAAAAGGACCACGAAAATTAGATCGCACACACAGTTCAACTATAAAAAGACAAATCAACAAAAAACACAATTAATAAAGCAACGCGTATCACTAAGTCAATGTTCCGTAAAACGCACGTGCAGGTCGAGTAAACACGTTCGCCTATCAAGCATACTTCCTTCAAAAAGGGCATTAGAACTACACTTTATACAGTTAATACACAACTTTTACTTCACAAGAAAAAAAACTAAAATCGTGCCGCACTTGTTCAGGAACAATACGAAAATTAATCGCGCATTAATTCTCACTATTCAAAAGCAGAAAGAAGCAGTATTTTTAACGTACTGAATATATCGGAACAAAGAACAAAAAAACTCCACTCATCTGTTTATTCAATTCGTCGCTATTACAACCGCTTATCGTCTCTTATCTAGCATTGTATATTCACATAAGGAACAAAATTTATATTTACGGCAAGATAAGGACGATGCAATCCACTCATTATAATACGATGCACTCGCCTAAGGAGTTAATAAATATCAAATATAAAAAAGTAATTTGTAGAAATGTATTTATGAATTGAGGATAGCGTGAAATGTTAAAATTACCAAAAATGCCCGTTACAAATTCCCCTCTAGCAAAATAAAGACGTCGGGGTGAAAAAAAAAAAAAGAAAAACGACAGACAAGGAACCAAACAAAAAAAATTATTTTTATCCGGTTCGAAGGACCTACACCAGTATAAGAAAAAGAACATTTTTTTTTTCAAAAGAAGACAAAGTCATCTATCGTAACCAACAACGACAGAATAGGCAAAGAAAGCATTAAGTAAACACCCAATGAGGATTAAAGGTTATAGCTACTTTCAAAACCGTCAAAAGACGGATGTCCTCAAAAGGGACATTTTTGTTTTCCACCTCAAAACGAGGCAGAAAACTCGTAGCAAACCAACTAAACGACACAACTGTCAACCTCAAGTGTGCAGCAAAGAAAGAACCAAGACAGAGAAAAGGGCAAAGGCAAACTAGTACACCATCTAGAATACTTCCAACTGAGGTAACACAGATTCGTATGAAACGATTACTCAAGCAAAGTATGGCTAACAGACCTACAAAAGCGACCAAGTCGAAATTCCTAAAGGAAACAAAAACAGATCTGAAGCCTACCTCAAGGAATGGATGTAGCAAGCGACTATAATAGTCAAATAGTGAACAAATGGTGGAACTAGCCAGAAGAAAAAGTCACGGGATGGGCTAGCTACAAAAAGATGAATAGGAATACAAAATGGGCACCAGTGTTTTCGGACACAAGCTTATCAGAGAAAACACAACACCAATAAGCCACAGAAAGAATACTTAAGAACAGACATAGTGAGAGAATAAAAATGACATAAAAAGATGTCAAGACAATTAAGATCGAGCCCAAAAAAAAATCTAGCAGAGAAAAAAAAATCGAGCAGGGGAAAGAAAAAAATCGGGCAGGAAAGAAAAAAAAATCGAGCCCCACGTTAATCGAGCCCCATGTTAATCGAGCCGAGAAAAAAAAATCGAGCCGAGAAAAAAATCGAGCTCCACGTTTATCGAGCCCCATGTTAATCGGGCCCCACGTTGGGCGCCAAAAATTTTATGTTACGTAATTCGTGGCAGTCCCTGTTCGGGCGCCAAAGTTATGCTACGTTGGCTCGTAGCCGTGCGTAACACAAAGAAAATCAAAGTCATGACCAGGCTCAATCGTTGATTAGGGGGGGTTGTAGAAAGCAAACCAACATATAACGTACGGGGCTGTAAGGAATTAGTAACAATACCTGCAATAAAAAAAAAGTTAGAATAGCAAAACTGCAATAAAAAAAATTAGTCTTGCAAACCTGAAATAAAGAAAAGCATAGCAGCAATGAAAAGTCTAAGTTATTCAGTACTTTGTAGAATGTAAATAAAACTGTTTAGATAAACTATATAATATAATCACGATAAAAGCATTATAAAAATTTTTATTACAAAGTGAGGTAATATTGGGGAGTAGCAGAAACGTTTCCTCACACACCAATTAAACATAAATCAGACAAAATGTTAACAAAAGGTAAATAGGTAAGACACAATAGATATGAGTAATTCAATAGGATTGATTTCTTTTTTTTTTCTTTCTTTTTTTTTCTTTTCTTATGTTTTAAAATATTATGCAAGTCTTTTGTAAAAGGTATCAGAACGACAAAGATATAGTAAAGCAACGGATAGATATTTAAAGTAATAACAAGTAGGAAATAGTTCAACTTACAAAAGTCCTTCAGCAACGCTTCCTTGCAACGGAAGGGTGAGATTCACGATGTCCTGCACTAACGAAGCACTTCACCCTTGACTGTGAGGGTATTGATGGAATTTCTTACACTTTACACTAATCACACCTATGTATTTCACTGGCGTTAGCAGCAGACATTATCATACTGATGGAACTATGTAGCATTGATAAATTCTTGTTAACTCTATTTTCTGAGACAATAATTTCGAAATCTTTTGTAACACAAATCGTAGAAAAAACTGGTAAAAAAATTTAGAATCACGATTTCAAGGCACGATGTAATGCATTAAACTAACAGTAACGCGAGGTGTTTTATTTGCTACCTATGGTAACAAAGAAAAATCTAATGCTTTTGAATAACGAAAATTTGCGCAAACAACGATCTAACTACAGTATCAACGGTCTTTACATGTGAATGAAATACCTGTTTATAAGAAGCAACCTTTTTCCTACTAAACCTGCTACAACTGTATCATCATTTGTTTTTGAAGCACTCAAGCTTAAAACTGTATTTGGATAATCCAAAGTATGCACTACTCTGATAACAAAAGGACCACGAAAATTAGATCGCACACACAGTTCAAATATAAAAAGACAAATCAACAAAAAACACAATTAGTAAAGCAACGCCTATCACTAAGTCAATGTTCCGTAAAACGCACGTGCAGGTCGAGTAAACACGTTCGCCTATCAAGCATACTTCCTTCAAAAAGGGCATTAGAACTACACTTTATACAGTTAATACACAACTTTTACTTCACAAGAAAAAAAACTAAAATCGTACCGCACTTGTTCAGGAAGAATACGAAAATTAATCGCGCATTAATTCTCACTATTCAAAAGCAGAAAGAAGCAGTATTTTTAACGTACTTAATATATCGGAACAAAAAACAAAAAAACTCCACTCATTTGTTTATTCAATTCGCCGCTATTACAACCGCTTATCGTCTCTTATCTAGCCTTGTATATTCACATAAGGAACAAAATTTATATTTACGGCAAGACAAGGACGATGCAATCCACTCATTATAATACGATGCACTCGCCTAAGGAGTTAATAAATATCAAATATAAAAAAGTAATTTGTAGAAATGTATTTATGAATTGAGGATAGCGTGAAATGTTAAAATTACCAAAAATGCCCGTTACAACCATATGCACACAAAAAGTGATACAACGCGTTGCATTTATCTCCATATCGTCAGGCTTATTACAAAGACTACAACTATACGAGATTCCACCATGCCTTGCATTTCTATGCGTATTTTTTGCATTATTAATATAATTAAATAAAATTTTGAATCAGTTGTAACAAATATGCAGCAGGGTGTTCAATTTAATAAAAAAAGGGTTTCCGGATTACACAATCTGTAGGAGTCCAAGAAGTTCAACCACAGCTGAAAAGAAAAAAGTAAACTCAAGGTGTTTGTAAAATAACGTTTACTACTTTATTTACAATACTTCTCAATGAGCTGAAAACTCCTAAAATATTCAGGTTGCTAAATTAATGAATTCAACATAAGTCTGCTTACAATTTGTGCGCATATGGAAAGCTATAACTGCTGTTTTGGGCATTAATTTAGCCATCTTTCCTCTAATAAATGAACAAACTCCAAAGTGCACGACTACATTATTTTTACGAAAGTAAAATACCATTCTTACATCATTGAAAATTTCTTAATAGGCAAACCTCTTTGATTGCTAACTCCATCAGTAAAGACAATAGTTGTAGATTTTCCTGACGGATAAAAGCTGAAAACCTCGTGGAACACTTATCATTTCGAACGACACATAAATAAAATGAACGCAATTTACTAAAAAGAGCAAGGGGTCGCGTTGATTTAAACAGCGTAATACAGTGCAATGGCGTTTATAGAAAACAATTGGTTCTTCCTGTGGGTGCAATCAGACGTTAGGATCTTCGTTCTGACCTCTCGTGCCCTTTAGGATAAATGTTATTATGTGTAGGGCTGACACGGTTTTTACTTAACGCAATCCGTAAAATATATGGTACTTCTAGCACGTAGAAGTGAAATAAGACTGTTGCATTTTTAAGCAGTTTAAGCTACACTTTATACAATAATGATTTGTGCATTTTAAATAATGGTGTAATTTAACTGACCGTAATCATTGTCAACATGTAGCTAAAGAACTGTAAAAGTATCCAATAAAACTAAGTTATATTAATTTAATTAGCTTGGAGAATATATAATGCGAATGGTGACTGCTTTCCTTAAATTGCTCATTCAAGAATTAAGTTTTCTTAGCTGCTGCTTATGAAGAATTCCTTGTGAAATATATATATATATATATATATATATATATATATATATATATATATTGCTATGATATGCCCTATTTTAGGATTATCGAGCCCCAATGTTATAAAATGTTGAATTAGGATTTTTGCCCCGACTAGCTTACTGAATAAATCTTATTGAATCAAATAAAGTAATTCTAGAACACACAATATAATAATTGATAATATTTACAACACTCAAAGTTTTCTTTTTTGTACAAAATATCTACATATATCAGATTTATGCTTTTCTGAAAGCCAGCAAAAAATATCTGTTGATTATATTTGGGGACCTTAGAACGTTCCAAGATACCTATTTCATTTTTATATTTTTTTAAGTGACCTTTTTGATGACTCTTACAAATATACGTGTGGCAAATATTAAATCAAAAACAGTTTTTCAATAATAAAGTGTATTCTGATTGCTAACCTGGAATGGATTTTGGAGTTCAATCCTAGTCTTTGATCTGCATACCCTTGCTGTGCCCGCTTTGCTTATTGATATGCCGGCCCCATATAAGAATCGCTTCCCATAAATCGCTTTCAATTAAAATCGTACCAAATTACAGTACATCCAAAATTAAAACGTGTCAAATCGGAATATGTCCAAATTAGAATATGTCCAAAATTAAAGCCGTCTCAAATTAAAGATCCCAAATTAAAGGTCCCAAATTACAGGTCCCATATTAAAGCTCTGTTTCGTTAATATTAGAAATGAATTTAATTAAGTTGTTTAACTTACGTCTATCTATAGATCGGTTTATATTGCACAATTCTTGCACTTTTAAATCTAATTTGTTTTGATTTTTGCTTCAGTAGTTACGTGAGTTTTTAACACCTTCGAACATAGTTGTTGCTCAGTTGAATATAGACTAAAATGTCGTTCCGTTACTATCGTATATATATAAGCCCATCCTCCAATTGTTTTCATTGGCGTGTTTTTAATCTAGGCGATACTTTTGCCTTATCTAGCAAACTCGGAATTTTTACAAATTACTTAGTTTAAATCTTCGATGAATGCTCTGTTCGTCACGTCCGCATTCAGCATATTGCAGGATTATTCTAGGATTTCCAACTCTTGGCTTTTAATTTACTCACGTATTTGATGTTTGTTAATTTATTATATAATTGAACCGCCTGGTGTTTATTTGTTTCTGCAGAATATTGGTTTTCTGAACAAATGTGTTCTATTCTAGTCACGTAAGGAATTTATAATAATAAATTATTTAGGATGCGTTTACGTTGATATTTTCGACGCAATTGTTAAATATTTGCAATGCCAATTTATCTATGCTTCCCGGTGATTTAATTTTGATGCAATTTATTGCGTTTTAAAATCTTATCTTTACTTGTAAACTACACTTAGACATATTTATGTTCTCATGCATTTAATTCCGTATATTCTATATACAGTGTCCTCTTAATTAACATTGTGTAGAGTGACCGATTTACTCTTATAATTTCTGGAATTATTTGCTTTTCCTATAGTTGAGTTCTTTATATTTATTCTACGACCCCTTAAACTACCCTATTATCATAGCAATATATATATATATATATATATATTAATAGAGAAGAATAATCCACATTTGGAATTGGAATTAAGTTGGGTTTTTATTTCATCTTAATAACTATATATATATATATATATATATATATATATATATATATATATATATATATATATATATATATTACTGTGATATACTCCTTTGAATGCGGGAACTGGGTCCTTTCAACAAAAAATTCTAGTCCCACCGATTGGGCGTCATAAACTGCTGTGATCCTGGTTTCGCTTCAGCTGCTCACCTAAGTTTATAAACCTCCTCATTCATAAAATTAAACAACACATTCCTACCACAAACATCAACGTTAACTCTATTTACATCAATATTCAGAATACATTAAATTTTCAAATTAAATTTCAGCATAAAATTCAGTTTTAAAAGAATTTCAAGATTAATTTTATTATCACTTTAACGTGCATCCAGAATTAAAGTCCTTGTTGGATGCCTACTAATTAATATAACAATATAAGCAGACCGGAGTCTGAGTATAAAGGAGCATCTACCACCCTTTACGTTAATTAACCAGGTTCGTCTAATTGAGCTCAAAGACATACCCAAAGTTTCATCATAATTCAGAACATCAATACTAAATACCCTTTCTACTTAAACAAGCAAATTTCATCTTAAAATTAAAATTTTATGGTTAGTACAATTTCACTAATGTCCATTTAAAGTAAATCAATTATAAAGTTATTCAACACACACAAAATGTCAAACAAAATAGTATAATTTACCTGAAGGTTACTGTCCTCGAAGCTTCAATGTACATCGTCCCTTTAGTTAATCACACCATTCCAACAGGATTATATTTACGGCTTCTAATTCTCAACGCTTTTAAAATTTTCTCCATCACCATTTATTTAAAGTTGTTTCTGGGCTTTTCCGGAACTCATCTGTGTATATCTGACCCTTGTTTCGTGGATCCAGACACGTATTTGAACCATTTAATTATTAACACCCCCGAAAAATAGCAAAGAAATTCATGCGTCTTTCACCAATATACGCCAAAACTGCCTACTTTTGTGTATACATTTGTCGTCGTAAATTTTGCTATTTGGTACAGTGATACTAAATTTTATTACCTTGTATCTAAGTGCACTGAAGTACATTCATGTTAGCACGTAAATAACAAACTATTTTGAATCACTAAAATATACGAGCAAAATTTTAAATTATTTTATCAAACTAAAATGCACTGTTTAACATCTTGAATCAAGTCGCGGATGTAAGAGCTTTTAACGCATCGAATAGTCAAAAGTCTAAGAGACCGAAATTCATATTACCACCGGTATATATAGCAAAAGCCTGTCTGTCGGTCTGTTCCCCAAAACAGACAATTCTTAAGAATTTCTCATTCTATGTTCCCAGTCCGTCGCTCGCGCGTCGGTTTTTACGAAATTTTCACTCGCCCCATTTAAATCTCAGAAATTCTCACACGGCACGCAAACATGTCCGAGAAAAACTAATTAATTTTGTACAGAAATTGTTGTTTCTACCTCTGATATTTGCATCCTATTTTCAACCAATTGTGACCCTCGTGACGTTGCTTAAATCACGCCTTTTACTATAAGTGTCTTTGCTTGACGCATTTTCTCTTTCCTTTTCTAACCTGTTCGTATTGGTGCAAATTGATATTCTTTATTATCGATTATGTTTTAGTCCATGTGGACTATCTGGGTTTAATAACCCCGTATCGCACATTCTCGTGAATATTAAGCCCCGGTTTCTCCAAGATTCTTTGAAACCATTTGTTATCTACACAATTTTCGCCGTACGTGATATTTAAACTACGCAGGTGTTCAAAATAATATTAATTCTCAGAGCTTTTTAAATAAACCCTGTTTTGTATTTTGTGCTAAAGCATCTGACCGTTTCCAATATCCTTAGAATCGACATGTTTATCTAAACAAACTAAACTGAAATTGCCTTTTAAAATACGCAGGTGTGTTCAAACATCCTACTTCTAACTAACACTTCTAGGGTTTGCATTTTATTAGGTTTTTACAAGTTTCTATAGATATTGTCTGTAACTAACGATTCAATTAACTTCAATTAAAAATAATACCCTTTAATTTTTAGTGAATCCTAACTAAATATTAGTTATTATCTGTACGTTTTGTTCAATACCGGTTACTTGAAATAGAGTTAATTAAGATAAATTTTGCACGTAATTTCTCTTTGTTTAGGAATAATTACATTACACGCAGAGCTTTTCAATACTGCTTCTTTTGATATAAAGCGTCTTGTACATGATTTAAATCTCTTATGTTTAATGAAACTAATAAATTTTTATGCTTCACGGTTTTAATAACGCGTATTATCTAATAATATTCATTATACACGGTGATTAAAATTATTTGATGTGATTATTTAATTTTCTACCCTGGTCTAAATATGAGTAATTTCCCCCTATTTGAATACAAAAATCCCACTTATTTGAATGCAAATATAAAGCATTTAGACAAAAAAATTACAAAAAAAATTGCCTATCTCTCTCTACCCTTATCTATCTAACTTACCTACTTTGTCTCCAATCCAAAAAAATATTTACACCTACCCTATATTCCTATCCTATTCCTAACTCTTACCTAATTCTCTAAACTGAAATTATCCCTAACTTCATCCTACTTATCCATCTAATCCTATATACATCCTATATACCTATCCTATTCCTAACTTTTAACTAATCTTCACTATACTTTACTTCCCCCTACCTAATCCTATATGCCTATCCTACTCTTACTCTATTCCTAACTCTCCACTAAGCTTCTATGAAATATCTACACTTAACCTATCTTATTTTCTTCCTACATTTACTCTTTATTCTCATCCTAAACCTATTTCTAATTATCTCCCATATTTATCCTATACTTAGCTTTATTTTCTATAACTACACTAAAATTCACCTATCTCTATTCTTTGTTCATCAAGTTATTTAAATCTAACTCTCTTCTTGACCCTCCAAGTCTTTCTTCTCACCAACCTAATACTCTTCATCCCTATTTCTCCCCCTTCTATATCTATACTTAACATCTCTATTATCTCACATACAATAAACTTATCATCCCTCTTATCCTGACTCTTAAATATTACTTCTTCTTCAGTCCCTACACTTGTCTGTTTCTCATTTATTATTGTTTCCCTTTCTGCCGACAAACCAAACGATACTACTTTACAATTATCGATTTTTCTCTCTACGGAAAATCCTACGTACCTTCTAGAATTCTTATGTAATGGAATCCGCCAGAATGAATCCCTTAAATCTACTTTATTAAAAACAAACTAGCCACTTAACCTCATCAAAAATAATTCTGCCTTCACCTGCTCCCGATATGCTGCTGTTGCTTCTACCCCCCTTAATTCTGCATGTTTTTGTAATAAAGCTTGAACCTCTACTCTCCTATCCTCTGGACATATTATCGTGTTGACCTGTTTAACTTCATCATCCTCTAACTCTACTACATTAATACTAAACCCCGTGTCATCCTCTGTGACTTCATAACTGCCCTTCCATGGCACTACCCTATCCTTAATCCTTACTACCTTCCTTTCCATATCTATCAAAACCCCTAACTTCATCATACAGTCAACACCTAAAATGCTCTGAAACTTCAGTCCAGGTACAATTACAAACTCCTGTTCACAGCTTAAACCTCCTATATCTATCCTAAGCACCACAACACTATTTACTACAGCAAACTTCTTTTATTTGGAGCTACTAAATGACTACGCTTTATAGGCATAATTCTATCACAAACCTTATCCCTAATTTTGCTGACGAATTCCTCCGATATTAAACTCGCCTCTGCCCCTGTATCAAGTAATACTTCTACATTATTCTCAAAAATTTCTAAATTAATAATTGGCAAACATAATTTTTCCTCAGTTTCTGGCTCTACTTCCTCAATTTTGAAAAATTCACGTGGATGTTCATATACATTTACACTGAAATCTAGTGGTCTGTCGCGTTCTAAAAATCCTGTCCAGGTCTGTTTTCCCTACTCGGTCCTGGTCTAGCCGTCACCTCAGCGTATGTCCTAGGCGTTTCCACTCGTTCCGTGTCTGTATTAGCAGTCCCGCTCATGTCTGGTGAACTATTCATTCTGGTAGGTCCCGGTCTCGGTGCAGGTCCCCTTCCTAAACTATTACTTCGAACGTATGGTCGTCGCTGTTCCCAATTCTGTCGCTGGTATCCGTAATTATTCCCCCTTCTAGCATAGTTGTCCCGTCTATTGTCAAACCTAACTGTGTTGATCTGTCTTTCCCTGTTTTCCCGAGGTCGTCCACTACTTACGTCGTCGTACCTCTGCAGGTATTCCAAAAACATTTCTCTGTCCACTATGTTCTGTAGTGCTACGTGCTGTCTTATGTCTACCTCGAAGTGTCGTGATAAATACTTAATAATTTGTCGGTCCGTCAGTGGTGGGTTCAGTTGCTTTGCTATGCTATACTTGAGTATAGCATATTGCTCTACTTCCTGAAAATTCTCCTTAAATTTCCTGTGATTAAGTCGTCTCGTACCTGGTCTTGTCTGTGGTCACTCCAGTAGTGCTTTAAAAATTTGTTTTCAAAGTCCTGATACGTGTCTATGTCCTGTCCTACTAAATTGTACCATGCTTCCGCGTTGTCCTTTAATAAAGCCTTTATCGTATTCAGTTTAGTCTGTTCGTCAAATAAATTTCCCACTAGATTTCTTACACTATTAATAAAAATTTGTGGATTTACCCTGTTATCGCCATAAAACTTCATGTGTTGGTCCAATGATACTCCACCTGTAGAAAATCTGGGACCATCCCCCGTTAAATTTGACATGTTGTATTTGATACTACTAACTTCGCGTTCTACCCTGCCTAACTGATCCCTACATGAGTCCGTCACTTCAGTCATTTTTACATTAATCTCTTCTTCACAGAACATGCGTACTTCGGACTTTAAATGTCCCATTTCCTGTCGAAGACCTGTAATATCACGCTCATTTTTTTCAACCCTATTTTCTACTTCCCCCAGTTTCACGGTAAGACTATCTTTAAATTCTGTAAATTCTTTAGTATTTTGTTCAATTTTCCCGCTTATCTGCTCTAATTTTCTGTTGGACTCCTCCCTAGCTAATCGCATTTCCTCTAACATTCTCATCATTAACTCATTTCCTTGATCCCCTGATTCCGTCCTCGACTGATCTCTACTGCCTCCAGCTTCTTCCATTTTCGAAATTTTCTCACACAATGCACTATCGTCACTTCCAATTTCCACTCCTTGACTCCTTAACCACTCCTTTCTCTGCATACGTTCAAATCACTCACACACACTAAAATACTCCTAAATTTATACACACACAAAAGCTCTCTCTCTCAGATCGCCAGTTTCCCGGAATAAAATCACAAAAATTTTATTTGGAACTCGAGCCCTCACGTTGTGGTCGCCATGAACTGCTGTGATATACTCCTTTGAATGCGGGAACTGGGTCCTTTCAACAAAAAAATTCTAGTCCCACCGATTGGGCGTCATAAACTGCTGTGATCCTGGTTTCGCTTCAGCTGCTCACCTAAGTTTATAAACCTCCTCATTCATAAAATTAAACAACACATTCCTACCACAAACATCAACGTTAACTCTATTTACATCAATATTCAGAATACATTAAATTTTCAAATTAAATTTCAGCATAAAATTCAGTTTTAAAAAGAATTTCAAGATTAATTTTATTATCACTTTAACGTGCATCCAGAATTAAAGTCCTTGTTGGATGCCTACTAATTAATATAACAATATAAGCAGACCGAGTCTGAGTATAAAGGAGCATCTACCACCCCTTTACGTTAATTAACCAGGTTCGTCTAATTGAGCTCAAAGACATACCCAAAGTTTCATCATAATTCAGAACATCAATACTAAATACCCTTTATACTTAAACAAGCAAATTTCATCTTAAAATTAAAATTTTATGGTTAGTACAATTTCACTAATGTCCATTTAAAGTAAATCAATTATAAAGTTATTCAACACACACAAAATGTCAAACAAAATAGTATAATTTACCTGAAGGTTACTGTCCTCGAAGCTTCAATGTACATCGTCCCTTTAGTTAATCACACCATTCCAACAGGATTATATTTACGGCTTCTAATTCTCAACGCTTTTAAAATTTTCTCCATCACCATTTATTTAAAGTTGTTTCTGGGCTTTCCGGAACTCATCTGTGTATATCTGACCCTTGTTTCGTGGATCCAGACACGTATTTGAACCATTTAATTATTAACACCCCCGAAAAATAGCAAAGAAATTCATGCGTCTTTCACCAATATACGCCAAAACTGCCTACTTTTGTGTATACATTTGTCGTCGTAAATTTTGCTATTTGGTACAGTGATACTAAATTTTATTACCTTGTATCTAAGTGCACTGAAGTACATTCATGTTAGCACGTAAATAACAAACTATTTTGAATCACTAAAATATACGAGCAAAATTTTAAATTATTTTATCAAACTAAAATGCACTGTTTAACATCTTGAATCAAGTCGCGGATGTAAGAGCTTTTAACGCATCGAATAGTCAAAAGTCTAAGAGACCGAAATTCATATTACCACCGGTATATATAGCAAAAAGCCTGTCTGTCGGTCTGTTCCCCAAAACAGACAATTCTTAAGAATTTCTCATTCTATGTTCCCAGTCCGTCGCTCGCGCCTCGGTTTTTACGAAATTTTCACTCGCCCCATTTAAAAATCAGAAATTCTCAAACGGCACGCAAACATGTCCGAGAAAAACTAATTAATTTTGTACAGAAATTGTTGTTTCTACCTCTGATATTTGCATCCTATTTTCAACCAATTGTGACCCTCGTGACGTTGCTTAAATCACGCCTTTTACTATATGTGTCTTTGCTTGACGCATTTTCTTTCCTTTTCTAACCTGTTCGTATTGGTGCAAATTGATATTCTTTATTATCGATTATGTTTTAGTCCATGTGGACTATCTGGGTTTAATAACCCCGTATCGCACATTCTCGTGAATATTAAGCCCCGGTTTCTCCAAGATTCTTTGAAACCATTTGTTATCTACACAATTTTCGCCGTACGTGATATTTAAACTACGCAGGTGTTCAAAATAATATTAATTCTCAGAGCTTTTAAATAAACCCTGTTTTGTATTTCGTGCTAAAGCATCTGACCGTTTCCAATATCCTTAGAATCGACATGTTTATCTAAACAAATTAAACTGAAATTGCCTTTTAAAATACGCAGGTGTGTTCAAACATCCTACTTCTAACTAACACTTCTAGGGTTTGCATTTTATTGGGTTTTACAAGTTTCTATAGATATTGTCTGTAACTAACGATTCAATTAACTTCAATTAAAAATAATACCCTTTAATTTTAGCGAATCCTAACTAAATATTAGTTATTATCTGTACGTTTTGTTCAATACCGGTTACTTGAAATAGAGTTAATTAAGATAAATTTTGCACGTAATTTCTCTTTATTTAGGAATAATTACATTACACGCAGAGCTTTTCAATACTGCTTCTTTTGATATAAAGCGTCTTGTACATGATTTAAATCTCTTATGTTTAATGAAACTAATAAATTTTTATGCTTCACGGTTTTAATAACGCGTATTATCTAATAATATTCATTATACACGGTGATTAAAATTATTTGATGTGATTATTTAATTTTCTACCCTGGTCTAAATATGAGTAATATATATATATATATATATATATATATATATTGTAGTGGTTTTAAAGGGCTAAATCTACGTATAAACAAAGTAATTTCAAAACACCCTGTATAAAAGAAACAACCAGAATTTACGTGCGAAATTTATTCCAGTTAGTTCATTTTTAAGTAACAAGTACTAAGAAAATTTTACAAAGAATGAATAAAATTTAGTTAGGTTCGTAAAGAAAAAAATGTAGAGGCCAATTAATTTATTAATTTAATTTGAGTGGAATTGAACTGTTATTTACGGATAATATGCATAAAAGCGTGTAAAAATTAATAATACCAAGGTGAAACGCGTTGCTAACAAACAAATATATCGGTTGGGTTGAAATACGATGAAAATCCCACTCGTAGAAATGTTATTTAAAACGTTCGTTAAAATTAAACACCTGCAGGTTTCTAAATGTCAAGTTCCATTTATTTTTATAGATAATAAACATATCGCGTTAACGGTCAGATGTTTTCCCATTAAACGCTAATGAGCGGTTATTTAATTTTACGTATTTTGGGGTCCACATGTAGTTGTAAAACGCGGTCAGGAATATTGATTTCTACCACTCAAACAAGGTTAGAAAGAGACGTAGAAATGCATAAGCAAGGGACCGCGTTAGCATAGGCGGGATTTGTAAAAGTCAATGCATGGACTATTGGTCGATATCGTTAGTCGCACATCAGACAAGACACGGGAATATTGAATATTAATTTTCAGAAAATATCGTAACGACGCGCTGAATTTCGAGGATTTAGAAATCGGTTGAACCAAAATTTTGAAAACGTGTTATTGTAAATGAAGGACTTCGCGTGAAATGCGGCCAAGAGGTAGCATCGTAAATGTATAAATACCTTTTCAAAATATAGTAAAAGCCCTTAGTATTTTGATCACTTCAGACTACATAAGAAAGTTACCACGAGCTTGTAAGTATAGAAAATTATTTTTTTTTAAATTATATAGCACGGTGGTAGCCTCATAATTTGTACGCGGTGTGTGCCGAGTTTGCATTTTTTTATTGAGGTACCTCATACAGTTTTTTTTACAAGCTCGTGTAGTGACGTTATGTAACGTGGATTAAATTAAATAATTATGAAAGAAGTATAATTAATTTGCATTTGGAAATTGGATACACCGTGAAGGCAGCGCTAGCAGCTCAACTTAAATAGGGTTCTCCTACTAATAGCTAGAAGCGGCCTGCAGAGCAGAAAAAAGCAAATATACGGCAGCGTCAACGGAGCAGAGATCTTCTAGAAATTCCAGGTAACGCTTTAAAATTGTGTTATAAACTATGAAACTATGAATATTGGGTGACGTATAAGAATGAATTTTGAAGGTATTGTGCATTATGTTGCGTATTGAAAGTAATACGTATAACTAACTTTATTATGGACTTTAAATAGAAATCTGAAGGTGTATATAAAGTTTATTAACGTTCCATCCGGAAGTTAAATTTTGTAAAAAGTACATGGGTTTGTTTTTTTTGTTTATTGTAAGAGTATGCGAAGTATAAGGGCATACATTATTCATAATTAACTGGGTTTATCATGAGCTCACCATACTCCAGAGTTTACGTAGATTTAAAATAAATTATAAAGAAAGAATGAACAATAAGATATTATCCAAGGCCCATTTACTCCGGGTACATTCTATGTGTTGGATAATTTAAATTAAAATACAGGACATTACAAAATGAGATTTATTGAGGTGTAACTTGATCACTGAAATGTGGATAATATTGAATTTTATTTGTAAATCGTGATAAATAAAAGATTGTATGATTGTTGTATTTTGTGGTTTTATTGCGTGAACGATGCAAAGCATAATAGTGAATCTAGGTATCCCAGAGGAGGTCCAACTGAGCTAGCCGGAAGCAGTTGAAGAAAGCAATTCAACCAAGGTAGCGAATTAAGGTGATGAAGCTGGAATCGGGGTAAGAAATATTATTTTCTTTGTTTTTGAATTTTATGACGATTTTGAAAAATTAATAAAATTTTGAATATATTTTTGTTGGTGAAGCTTTTACCCGAGATACACGGCAATCTTATGACGGCCCAACGTTGGGGCTCGAATGTTGTTTTTACTCTGGCGAGGCTTCTTCCCTAGGTTACACGGCAATATATATTATACTGTCAAGAAGGGGGTGGGCTTATAAAATGTTTAAATAGGGCTTCGAAACGACTTTGCTAGAATGGGGGTATATTTGGTTTTGTTTGAGTATTTTCTTTCAGGTATTTTTGGTTTATAAATTAACAACAACTATTCCACGTTTATAAATTTATAAAGCTTTTGAAACTGCATTGCATTCAACAACATATACCGGCCATAGACCAGGCTAAGCTAGTTATAAGTTTGCATTGTATACGTATTTTAATTGTTATGGTTGCACGTATATGAAATTTAATTTGGAGTTAGCGTTTTCAGAACCATTTGAATGTAAAACAAATATCAAAATTGCTTGGTATACTGCACGCTTTTAAAATTTTAAGGAGTTAAGTGATACTCCCGTAAAATTTGTAAATCAATTTCAGTTTGAATATGTTTTAACAATTAAAGATTGGTTATGTAATGACAGGACGTTTACTGAATAAGACATAAATGTCTGTTGCGTACAATTTAAAAGCTGAACCATCAAAGTTTGTTAGCTATTTTCAATATTGTAAAAGTTCAATATACATAAATCACTGGATTACAAACCATCTAGAAAATGAATGTATCTAGAGAAACAACTGTATTATTAATCAATTATTAATAATTATAAATTACATAGTGTGCGTAGAGATAGTTGCTATGGCAACGGAAAAAAGAAGACGGATTTTATTTATAAAAGGACTTCAAATTTATATTACTGAAAAATAGACGTGTTTTGTACTGTTATGAGTTTTATTACATTTAAAAGTTACGAGAAAGTTTTGAAAGTCAAGTTGTACCTGGAGATAGCAAATAGTAGCAGTTTTACGGCGAATAAAAGTTAATTAAAAGAGGGAGTGCTGGTCTGTACCGTTATTGTTTTGAAGACGAAAGCATAGTGGAATTGGAGTTATCTGAGTATTTGTATAACATAAAATTTGTAGAAATATTAGTAGTTTTATAGTCTGGAGATTACCAGTTGCTCGAGTTACTTATTATTTACAGGAGGTGCCTGCAGTTGGTCACTTGGCTTCAGGACGGCTGGAAGGCGGCGCTTGTATCTGGATTCCAGGTATTAGTATTTAATATCTACGCAGTGCTTTAATCAAATTTATAAAAGTGGAACTAGTGTTTGGGAATACTTTTGGCTTTTAAAATTATTTTGAAAAATCCTTGGATATTTGTTTGGGTGTCTAGTTGAGAGGTGTTTGCTTAGGACGGACCCACCCTAGGTAGATTCCACCACGTGTTTGACGGCCCTGTAAAATATTTAAGTGCAGCAGCCGTGTAAAATATTTAAAGATAAATTGTGTGGCATAACTCAACAAGGCTCTAAAATAAGACAAGGAGTGACAGATAGATATATTACGCCTATCACTAATAAGGTAGGATCACAGTATATATAACAGAAAAAAAAGAAAAAAAAAGATCAATCCTGTAATCATGAATAAACAATACAAAATAGGTGGTAATTGATTATAAAAGGGTTCTCTATAACTCAATATATACCAAAATATAACAATATATATATATATATATATATATATTGCTGTGATATACTCCTTTGAATGCGGGAACTGGGTCCTTTCAACAAAAAAATTGTAGTCCCACAGATTGGGCGTCATAATCGGCTGTGATCCTCTTTTCGCCTCGGCTGCTCACCTAATGTTATAAACCTCCTCATTCATAAAAAAAACAACACATTCCTACCAAAAACATCAATATTCAGAATACATTAAAATTTCAAAATTAAAACTCAGCATAAATTTCAGTTTTAAAAAGAATTTCAAGATTAATTTTATTATCATTTTAATGTGCATCCAAAATTAAAGTCCTTGTTGGATGCCTACTAATTAATATAACAATATAAGCAGACCGGAGTCTGAGTATAAAGGGAGCATCTACCACCCCTTTACGTTAATTAACCAGGTTTGTCTAATTGAGCTCAAAGACCTACCCAAAGTTTCATCATATTCCCGAACATCAAAACAAAATACCCCTTTTTACTTAAACAAGCAAATTTCATCTTAAAATTAAACTTTTATGGTTAGAAAAATTCCACTAATGTCCATTTAAAGTAAATCAATTATAAAGTCATTCAATACACACAAAAATGTCAAACAAAATAGCATAATTTACCTGAAGGTTACTGTCCTCGTAGCTTCAAAGTATCGTTTCTTTAGTTAATCACACCATTCAACAGGATTATATTTACGGCTTCTGATTCTCTACGCTTTTAAAATTTTCTCCATCACCATCCATTCAAAGTCGTTTCTGGGCCTTTCCGGAACTCATCTGTGTTTATCTGACCCTTGTTTCATGGATCCAGACACGTATTTGAACCATTTAATTATTAACACCCCGAAAAATAGCAAATAACTTCATGCTTCTGTCACCAATATACGCCAAAACTGCCTACTTTTGTGTATACCTTCGTCGTTGTAAATTTTGCTAATTGGTACAGTGAAACTAAATTTTATTACCTTGTATCTAAGTGCACTGAAGTACATTCATGTTAGCACGTAAATAACAAGCTATTTTGAATCACTAAAATATACTAGCAAACTTTAAATTATTTAATCAAACTAAAATGCACGGTTTAACATCTTCAATCAAGTCGCGTATGTACGAGCTTTTAACGCATCGAATCGTCAAAAGTCTAAGAGGGCTTGTTTATATTCATCTCGGTATATATAGCAAAAAGCCTGTCTGTCGGTCTGTTCCCCAAAACGGGTAATTCTAAAGAATTTCTCATGCCATGTTCCCAGTCTGTCGCTCGCACATCGATTTTACGAATTTTCACTCGCCCTATTTAAATCTCAGAAAATTTCCACACGGCACTCAAGCATGTCCGAGAAAAACTAATTAATTTTGTACAGAAATTGTTGTTCTACCTCTGATATTTGCATCCTATTTTCAACCAATTGTGACCCTCGTGACGTTGTTTAAATCCCGCCTTTTACAATATGTGTCTTTGCTTGACGCATTTTCTCTTTCCTTCTCTAACCTGTTCGTATTGGTGCAAATTGATACTCTTCATTATCGATTATATCAGTCCACGCGGACTGTTATCTGGGTTTAATAACCCCGTATCGCACATTCTCGTGAATACTAAGCCCCGGTTTCTCCAAGATTCTTTGTAAACATTAATTATCTGCAAACTTTTCGCCGAATGTGATATTTAAACTACGCAGGTGTTCAAAATAATATTAATTCTCAGAGCTTTATTCCGTGGTATTTTAATCTTTGGTTTTTACAAGTTTCTATAAGTATTATATGTTATTAACGGTTTAATTAACTCCAATTGATTTCTATCCTTTTCATTTTTAGCGAATACAACTTAAATATTAATTATCATGTGTACACTTTGTTTAATACCGGTTACTCGAATAGGGTTAATTAATATAAACTTTGCACGTAATTTCCATTTGTTTATTTCTTAGGAATAATTAAATTACACGCAGAGCTTGTTAATACTGTTTCTTTTGATATAAAGCGTCTTGTACCTGATTTAAATCTTTTATTTTTACTGAAACGAATGACTTTTTATTCTCCACGGTGTTTTAATAAAGCGTATTATTTAATAAAATTCCTTATACACGGTGATTAAAATTATTTGATGTGATTATTTAATTTTCTACCCTGGTCTAAATATGAGTATTTTATATATATATATATATATATATATATATATATTGTTGTAGATAAGGGGTAAATCAATGTGAAACAATAAAATTTCAACAACCCTGTATATAGAAAAAGGTAAATTATTTACGAGCAAAATTAATTTAATTCATTTAGTGAAAACGGACGAGTATTAACGTATTTTTATAATTAATAATTGGCAT
Source organism: Platerodrilus igneus (assembly GCA_036346225.1). Lineage (NCBI taxonomy): Eukaryota > Metazoa > Arthropoda > Insecta > Coleoptera > Lycidae > Platerodrilus > Platerodrilus igneus. Next base: position 3,662,723 of record JARFIW010001182.1, read on the forward strand.
GTTAAAATTACATGAAGGAAGAAAGCTGCAAAGCAAATAGAAGTTCAAGGATACGCATAATTAACCATAATTTATTTTAGGCAAACACATATAAGCAAAAGGGAGCGTGCTGCGTAAGAAAATCAATAATTTTCAAGGCAAATGTATTCGTTGTAAAAGCCAACGTCAGTTTTATCAGATACGAAGAACCAGAAAGTCCAGGAATTGTTATGTTTAAACGGTCGATAATTTACAGAAACACCTGCTTGGTAAAAGTTACGTTCAAAGAACTCGAGCGTATATTACGATAAGATTTCATAGAAATTTTGTTTAACCGTCAGTTTGGATAAACAGCTACGGTAACAAATATCTTAAGGAGCAAGGAAAATGAACAATCGGTAATATACAACAGATAGAGACAGATATAAAGCAGGCATGAATTGAAATGCACGTACACTATACATGTTGAGTTGGGATAGAATGTCAACAATATCGATTTTTTTGTAACTCAAGTGGGGTTTTGAAGGAAAACATGTATAAAACAGAGATGCATAGCGCTTATGAGTTTGGTGACGACAGAAAACTCTGTCATTGGTCGAAAGCTAACAGTGTTAAAAACGAACGCACACGCGAAAGTTGAAAGCAAATTCGAGGTATACTGCAAGTAGGACGGGAGAAATTTTACGAATTTAGAGACGGTTAGGTTAAAAATTTTAGAATTCGTTTCGAAAATAAGCTTTTTGAAGGAAACGCGTCCAGTAGGGGGTTTGAAAGATACTATAAAACACCCAAGCTAGGTTATTAAGACTCTCTTCTATTCTCTTTTCCTTTACGTCGATTAAGTGCTAAATACCAATTCAGACAATAAGAATAAAACTTTTGGTGAGTAGTTTGTGTGTGTAATAAAGTTACATTTGATTTGATATTCACAAGTATAAAAATGTAGTAGAGAACTTCCAATTTATTAAAATGCTGCACGAGTTAGTGCATGATTAAACAAAGGTCCGACTACTACCACTAAAATTATTAAACGGAAACATGATATATGGGGGTAAGCAGAGCTGGTAATCTATTGTGTGTGCATGATATGGGTATGGAATGGTACTGTGAGACGAAGCGAAATAGCAGATGGTAGAGGTCTGTGGATTCGACAAGCAGCATAGTTAATGGAAACAACGCCGAGGGGTTTTATAGTTACCATCGCCGACGGGAATGAAGACTAAAGAATTCTCCAGGTATTTATTTAAAATTTCTGTTATTGTATAAACTTTTGTGGAATTTTGTGATTGTGTGGTTGACTTTTGTGGTATATTGATGGTTTTAGAAACCTATTTAGAAAGATACATGTACAGGACAATTTGCTAATTTTTGAGTATTGAAAAGGGTGTATTTTAAATACATTAAAAATTTATTCAGGATATAAATTGTGTTGTAAAGGATAAACGAGTCTGTAAATTTTGTATTAATTTATGCAAGGTTTAAAAATCACATACAAACAAAACTGGGTTATAATGAGCTCACCATATTCCAGTGTGCACTCAACTTAGAGTAACATGTGGGGCCCATCTACTCAGATCTAATTGAATGTGTTTAAAAATCATTAGTAAAAGCAAGGACTTCAAAAACATACCATAAATTGAGTTTTATAATGATTGTATCAAACTGTTTTAACATATGTGTAAATATAATTTATCTGTTAATAGGTGTAAATAAAAAGTTGTATGGTTGTTGTATTATTTGGTGACTTTATTCAATGGAGTTCGAGTGTGAAAGACGTATGTCTGTAAATTTAGGTATTCGAGAAGAGGCCCAGCTAAGCTAGCCAGGGAAGCAGAGGAGTTTTGAAGGCTTAATAATAAAAGAGTAAGAAAATTTTAAATCTTTGAAATTTTTTTTAAGAAAATTTGTATAATGAGAAAATTCGGGAGGCCTGAGATTTTAGTAGAAGGTTCCACGGCAATATATATATATATATATATATATATATATAATTGCAAAAGATCCTTCCTCTATTGCTTTTTCTAACACCATTTTTGGGCGTCATAACTACTGCGAAGTTCAAGCCCCTATAAATGCAAACATGATTCAAACCTTCGATGCTGCTTATATACCTACGGAAACTTACAATAACTCTGCTTCGCAACGAAGTATGCCACGGCTGCTCAGCTGCTTTTCTGAAAAACCAAACTAACTACAAAAAATACTGGTACGGTAAAAACACTTAAGTCTATTAACATATTCATAAAAAAAACACGCCAAAATCAACTTTAAACCCTCCGTTTACTCATTAAATACACATTATGTACATTTCTTTTGTTAAAATAACACATTTTACAATACATTTAGAAATCAATAATTACCCAATATTTACAATTATACTATCAAAAGAAAGCAACAGGGCTTTCTCACAGTCTTTATTTTACCTCCGGTTTAGTACGAGCTCATAATAATCCTTAAAACTTTGTGCAAATATAGGACGCATTCCCCCAAAAGTGCCCTTTCACCTTGTACATACCAAAAAATATTAATATCATCAATTATTTCTTAAACCTAAACTTCCACAAAAATATAAAGTGCAATAATGCAACAGCAAAAGCTCAATTTTATCTTTTAGTTTGTAACAGTATACCCACAAAGCACAAAACACCTGTTTATACACATATACAAACATAACAACAGTTACCTGGATTCTATCGCTGCTCTCAAAACTGACATCATACCATCAACGACTGCTGCCTATAGGATCATCCATTCTGGATAGCGATCACAACGACTGCTAGCGGTAACCATATCACAAAAGCGTTATCTCGTTTTCCGACTCCATACTACATTCTGACTCTCAAACCTCTTCTATAATGTATAGGTAATCAACCAGTTCGGCAAAACATTGTCTCTTACTCCATTCGCATTTTAGACAAAACACACCGTGCAAATAAAAATGTAACAATTTTACTTACAAAACTTTATTACTTGGAGCCGTTAGCTGGTTGTAGCTACCAGAGTAAGTCTAAAGAGACGTAGACTAGCTGGAAACTTAGAAAGAGAGCTTTACCACCATTCGTTAGGACTTATATATCCTTCGCTTGCCCCTCTATAGCTTGTTAACACCGTCAATACAAACATTTAATTCTTGAAACTTTGAACGGTTAGATATTTCCACAAATTCTAGACAAAACAACTTTAACGGCCAACGAATCTTTACAATTTTTTCTCACACCACAAGCTAAAGCATAAATTTCTGTGCATTTTAAACCCATCTGAAACCGATTTTCTCCGAAAACTTAAGTTTACACTCACAACAACGCATGTACTATAAACATTGCTTCGAAAATTGTAGCCCTACTGACAAAAGTTAACATTTAAAACACTACTATAATAATACTCGTTATCTCTATATCGCTTCAATACATACGCGCTAAATCACCTGTCTACCTTGTCCGTTATTTCAGTTATACCTGACCGTTCAAAATATATCTCTACTTATCTCAGTCGTACCCACTCTATAACACAATCGCTCTTTGTTTACTGGTCAATGGTAACGGACAAGTTTGCCCTCTCTTCTTAAGTTTAAACTATGTCTATGCTAACACTTGATATTTCTGTCTTCTACTCATTTAATCAACTAACTCTTCTTTGTTTCTCAGTTAGCAAAGTATTTCTAACCGCCTAAATCCCCCAATATAAATTCATTTCTAATTGACAACCACCTTACCACCCTTACTAGGAATTCGCTTTTTAGTTGTATTTCATATACAGAATCCTGAAATAATTACCCAATTAAATACTAATGCTGTTTTAAACCCCAAATATCACAGAATATTCTTTAGAGATAAGAAAAAGTAGCAGATATAGACCTAGATCAAATAGTGATAAATGCAGACGGTTGATGTTTTTCTCAGATCTTAAGCTGTAGAATTGCATTCGTGTGTAGATTTCTTAGATAATGTGTGCAAAAGAAAGATGTTTTTGAATGTATTGAGGATTGTTCATAGATGTTTCTTGAGATTTCTTTTTTTCATTTTATTTTCGTATAATCAACAGCATATTTGTCGCTGAGCTAGCCGGAAGAGAAAACAGGACAAGTACGGTAAGAATTCGCATTTTCTATTAAGGAAGCAACTATTATGTCCTTATATTGGACAAGGCGACTGTGCGCAATTAACAGCACTATATATATATATATATATATATATATATATGTATATATATATATATAAACCAACCCAACTAAAAAGACCGAAAAAATTTTCAAATATTTAATCACTTCGTTTTGTACTTATTAACCATTAAAATGCAAAGCAAAGTATATTCCCGTGTGAGTAAATATTCATTCTAAGAAATAAATAATTAATTATATAAATTCACTTGCATTTATTGTAAAAGCTATATCAATCTTGATAAAGAAAGCAAATGCAATTAATTTGTCCGCGTATTCCTAAAAACCAGTTTTCCTTTTTATGATATAAATGTAATTATTTTCAGTGCATAGAGATGCGTTAGAATACGTTTCATTCGCCTTAAAAGCATATATAACGCCATTTATTTTATTACCATAAAGATATATTTGCTTCATTCGCCGTAAATAGCATAGAATAGTGTTAAGTTTAACGCAATTCCATTTAAAACAAAATTACATATTTCTAATTCGAAATAACATTTCTAAGATTTAAATAGTAATCTAAAACCTTTATTCAGAATCGAATACGTCACCTTTACTAAAAAATATTTAAAAAGTCAATTGATTATTTGTAAATCCCGATACAAAGAAGCCCGCGGCCCACTAAAAAGTCGCAAAATGGAGCAGAGGTCAGATAGCGCGAGACTTATAGTTTTAATTGCTTTACGTATGACAACACGAAAGGAGAGAGTAGTTGATAAGTTTGTGCATTAGACAAGGATTATACGATAAGACATAAATCATAAATTTAACTCTAATTAGACCGTTAAAGACGTGGAATTCGCGGAAATGTTGCATCACGATCTAGAAGAATGACGTAGTTAGATAATTTTAATATAAAAGCCGGAACCTGATTAGCACGATTCATTCAAGATTTATTCATTCAAGAATAATTTGAGTTTAATTTCGCTTAAAACCAAATAACGTGTACGGTTTAAAACTTAGTACTCTGCTATTTATTTCATTTTACAAAATTAGTTTGGTATGCATACACTATTTAACATTTAGCATGTGACTTCGAATGTGTAAGTTAGACCAATTAAAATTACTGTACGAAATAAAACAATTACATTTGAATGATTTGTAATCAATCTTACCGGCGTTCCATAAATAATTGAAAATAAAAGATGCACATTTGAAAATTAACATTCTAAATGAATATTTAAAATAATATGAACAAACTAGTAAACTGGGATTTAACGTCAATATAAAATGAAATGGAAAGTATTTAATACCGTAAATTACGAGTTGGATAAGCGCTATTTAATTTCGCAAGTTCTGAATTCAGATTTCTTCATTTGTAACTTATATTTAAGCATTTTGTCATTTGAATTTAAGGTAGAATAAGTTCTTACTTTAATTTCGTTTTATGAGCGGATATTTACCCGAAAGTTTTGAGGTCAAAGTTCGAAACATTTTGCCCTTACTAAATTATCTGTGAAGCATCATTGGCCAATTATACACTTTTTCGTGGTAGTAAAAGACAGGCAAATTATCCACAGGAGAAAAAATTTGAGTTCTGTAAATTTTAGCAAAGACTAGGTAAGGAATATTTTAATAATTAAGGAAATAGGTACTTGTTAAAAATAATTTTATGTTTAAAAATTATGCTGTAAACTATTCTATATTCTTGTGTGTGATAAACAGATCACGAGAGGTCATTGAACACTCTAATTCTATAAAACATTACTACCCAAACAGAAGAAAACGGAAGAATTACAATTTCCCAGTATTTAATTTCTCACATCCTGTATAAATGTAAACATAAAAAGCCCACTGGTTAAATTACTTCTTTTCAGCCGTGTGTATAAAAATTACACTTGAAAAACGCCTAGATTAAACAACCATTCTATATTTAGGACTAGGTTTTATTTTAAAATGTAAATACACAATCCATTCATTTATGAATAATTATTCTGTAAATACTAAAGTAACTATTGTCTTTAAAATATGCACGTTATTTATTGTAAACGTAATACGCTGCATTACTTAAAAGAAAATTGCATTTACAATCATTAAGAAAGCAATTGCGAGCTTTAATTAATTATGCAATTAATTTTTTATGTATAAAATATTCGCTAGAACATGTTTCAATTGCGCGGAAACAAATTTTATTGCATTTATAAAGCATAAAATCCGGTAGACTGAAAATGAGTTGCATACGCTTTTTAAAAATACTAGATAAATTTCGTGTGTAAATAGATTATTTAAACCAAAAATAAAATATTTATTTTTGTTAAAAATAATACTTTATGAATTCTAGCCTTTATTCTAATTCTAGAATTTTTGCTATTAATAAACGAGTACTTCATTTTATTAGAAATGTACTTAAAGCCATTAAAAAGTTAATTATTGATAGCATTGAATAAACGCCCCGATTCACAAACTCGCGGCTATTAAAAAGCCATAAAAATAGGATAAGAACGATATTATTAGCCTTGCGTATTGAGACCGCGCCCATCAACTTTGTACACTAGAAAAAAATTGACGACGTTTCAAGAAAATCATAAATCATATCGACCGCACCTAATTAAATCATTAAACGTGACATTCTAGTAAATATTACATTACCCAGGTGTGTCATATTTCCACATAAACCCGGAAGGATCTGGAATATGGCGTGTTAGGTTAATTTTTGTATACAAAGAGGAGCTGAATTAGAACGGGTCATTCATTCTTTCTTAAGTCAAACAACATGTAAGATTCGCGCAATTTTGAATTCATTCGTTTATTTCAAGAGATAGAACGTGAAATTTTTTAGAAAAGATTGATTTTTTGAACGTTTAAGTTTGAACAAATGTTAATTCATATTACGACATGCAATAAATAACGTAGGACTTTGCATAAATATTAAGCATAATTATTTTGTAAAAATATTGCGAAAGTTGAGAGATCTTTGACATAAGTAGTGCGAATACAGGAATCACTGCTGAATTTAACCGATTGCAAACTGATGGGGATTTGAAATGGAATCAAGAAGTATTTAATGCCGTTTTATTTTAGTTTCATAAATTCTACAGCATAATTTCTGTTGAACTAGCCGGGCAAAGAAAAGGAAAGTAAAATGGTAATATCATATTTCCTTATTGCATTTCTTATTAATTAAATTCGCTGTACCTGAATCACAATCAAATTAGTGATGCATTTACTCATAAGTGTATCACAGCAATATTAACGGCGTCCCAACATAGGACTCGATTAAATTGTCTGAAAATTAGTCTTTTGGCTCGTAGGATTTTATAAAAGTTTTTTCTCTTTGTAACATCTGATTGGTTTCCAGTATGAAAGAAGTTCGCAAGAGATTGAGAGCTAAAGGATTGGAATTGTTTCTCAAAAAAGTGTTTATATAGTAGAGGCGAAAGAAGAGAAACCAGAGGTCAAGAAAGAGCAGAGTGTAGAAGAGACTCTGGAATTTAAAATGTGACTCTTTTATTAAATCTAAATAAAAATCTGCAGAAAATAAGTGAAAATAATGAGTAAGGATAAAGGATATGAGAAAGAGTATGCAGGAACAAAAAGAGAATATGAGAGAAATGAGTGACAAATTTGATAAAAATAGTCAGGAGTTACGAGCGGAATTTGAAGGGAATATAGCAAAATTGGGATAAAGTTTAAAATTAGAAAGTGACAAGAATGAAAAGAAATTTAAAGAGATGAGTGGAAAACTAACTTCGGGTTTAAAAAAAAAATTAAAACCATAGAGGAAATGAAATTTGCAATTAGATGAAAGGTGGTGCAAAATGCAGAAGACATGGATGACGTTAAAGAAGAGTTTGTACAAATAAAAGCGAATCAAGACGCGACTGAGAAGGAAACTAAATTTAGATCAAAAATAAACGAAATCGGGGAAAGTTCTCAGGCTGGATTACAAACATTCAAAAAAGACAGGAAATTTTGAAAATAAGTTTCAAAATTTAGAAGATAGGGTTAAAAATATTCTTGTTGGGGGAACCTATGAGATGGAGTCCAATCAGTGGTCCGTTGGAACAAAATCGAAATTTTATTGAGGTAATAGGCTTAACCCTAGGATATTCTTAAATAACATAAAAACTTTAATCCATGTTGAAAAGTAGTACAGAAATTTGGTTTGGACTAATTGAAAGTGAGTTGAGTTCTTTTAAAGATTTCGAAATTAAATTTTTAAAATATTACTGGGGAGACAATCAGCAATTTAAAGTTAGAGATAATTCACTTATGGGCAAGTATAGTAGTGATTTAGGCATGACAAGAGAGTTGGATGTCATAAAGAAATTTAGCGTTGCCAAACAACTTGGTCCTACTTTAGAGGACAGAAAATAATAAAATATCTAGCAGGACACTGAAAAAGAGGTAAGGCAATGCATCGCCTTACAACACATAGCAGATAGAGATGTATTTTTGGAATACCTTCAACGATATGATAAGGTGGATCAACCAAGGAGGATGGAGATCAAACCAAGGGACCGGCTCATGAATACATTTAGGTTTAAAAGGACTAATGGACAGGAGAGATACCAAGGCAGGACATTTGAAAGGGGGAATTTCCAGAGAAATAATTAGAGTATGTTATGCTTTACCGCGCTACTTACTATTGCGCAATTACTTAATATAACGTATAATTACGCGGCAAATTACGCGCCATTTGTATCAAATACCAAACACGTTTAAAAGTGATACAATAGTCAATTTTTATGCACAATGTAAATAAAAACAATGTACTCACTTAAATCGCACCTTACAGCCAAATCTCAGGGCTATCACAATTTGGGGGTCACATCACGCCATTGCTGAGTCAGATTCCGATCCGTTCTAAACCACTTTTTCCCTTGTAGAGCAATGAAGGAATACCAGGTAGAGGTACCACAGAAGGGGGAAGATTAAGGAACCTACATCCTAAAAATAGAAAAGACACACACAACACCGGTAGATGTTCTTGGCTTCAGGTCTGGTAGCCTAATGGCGTCCTTTCACACACTCCGCACCTGCGCATTCTTTTGCGCAAACGCAACTGTCCGGAATGACAGAAATTGACAAATTGATTTAAAAATATTCGCATCAACTACCTTATAATTTATACTTAATCTAAATGTGATACTTAGCCGATTTTTGGCACGTAACAAGTAGAGGAAATGTCATCAGGAGAGACGGAGTAAGGGAGAACCATGAATCCTGTGCCATTAAGAATAGAACCGTAACGAAGGAAAGTGAAACTGTAACAAATTTAGGAGGAGGTGGCATGAATAATAGCAATGATAATAGTAGGAAATACGCAGAGCTACCTGGAACGAGTAGGCAGGATTTTTAGAAACAGACAAATCAAACGATGGAATCATAGAAATTAATAAATATGAACATAAGCGTGAATTTATAAAACTGGATTTGGAAAATGATTTAAAAGTGATGAAAAAAATTAATTTATTACCTATAATAAAATTGCAAGTAGAAGGAAAAGAAATTAGATTACTTTTAGACACAGGAGCTGAAGTAATATTAGTAAGTGAGAGTTTTATAAAAGATAATTCAAAGGAGTGAATGCAGAAAGACATACCTATTAAAAGAAACAATTTAGTACCGACGAATAACAAGAAGTTTGCAGTAATCAACTATATTAAAATTCTGAAAGTTAAGTTGGGAAAGATAAAAGTTGACCAAACATAATGGTGTCAGGGTTAAGAGTTAAAGCGATTCTGGCAGTGGGTTTTATTAGTAAGATGAAGAGTATAATAGATACGGAGAAGCAAGTGATGATTATGGGGGATGAAAGGATTAAATGGGACGAGGTGTTACCTTCACAATCACAAGCAAAGCACTGAGTGAACTGCGAATGTAAGGTTTGACTATATCAGAGTACACGTGCTGAACATAGAACAACATCCAAAATTTTGTCTATTAAAATTTGAATAATCTTTGTTCACAATCAAAAATCAACAACGCAATTCATTGGTTAAAGCTCTGATAAACGTTTTTCATCACAGAATTATATAAATATAAATTCGAATTATGCAGAAGACATCCTAGTACTCATCATAGTCTGGGATTCTCTCTCCCCTGCAGTGCTCCTCATAGTCTGCAGACCTTTTCCAGGCAGTGCTCATCATAGCCTGCTAAAATCCTACGCAGTGCTCCTCATAGCCTGCGTCCTATCCAAACGTTACCCTATCCGAACCCGTACCTGGAGGCCGTCATAATAACTTACTAATAAAAGTCATCGAACACTACGTGTGGCTCATAAGCCTCGTTCTACATAACAAGTGGCCCGCAAGCAGAACAGAATGCTCTGCGACACGCAATCCGTTCCATGAGATTGCACCCGAAGCTTCTATCTCCACTACCGCCGTCGCCGTAGGCAGTCACTCAATACACCTCCTACACAGCCCAAGAGATAGATTGACATAGAATGACAACAGTTGCATCTGTCAGGTCTACCTGCGGTACATCACCCCAATAGAGTTCGACGGGACCGAGGTCTCCTAGGCTTAGAGCCCCACCATCCACGACGTCTGCCGAAGTATACCAAAGATCACCGAAACCGTATGAACCAGACCTAGTCAATCGCCATTCACCATCGTACAAGTTATTTTTGGGCTTCACCCGTCAAGTCCGAAGGCTGCCAAAGAGTGCCGAAGACAACCGAAGCCTTTTTAACCCTCCATACTTGTAAATATTGCACATTAATAGATTTTAATTTTAAATATTTGCTATTCACGTCATTATTGAACCTTGCTATTCAATTCTGAAGCCTTCCGAGAGGTTCCGAAGACGACCGAAGACTTCCGAGCCCTCCATACTTGTAAATATTGTAAAGTAATAGTTTGTAATTCCAAACATTAACTCTCTGGGACAACACGAGAAGTTCCGAAGAGTTACGAAGACCACCGAAGCCTTTTCCACCGCCTTCAAGCCATGTGGCCATTCATTATACCAGCGGTCAAGTTCATTTTGGTGCTCCCACGCAAGCATCAAACTTCCGAAAAGTTCTGAAAAAACCGATGGCTTCCGAATCAATCCCAGAACCAGAAAAATCAATTTTACTTTAATTTTATACACTTATTTTGGAACTTATGATTATTTTGCAATTGTTAATAAACAATTAACTAAGCCAAGCCTACCTGCTTACAGACGCCGCCCCCTTTGAACGATAACAGAGGAGGTCCATTTAGAAATAGAAGAAGATTGAATGAATTTGAATCAGTTTGAGAAAGAGAAGGTAAAGGGGATAGGAGTTTAAGTATTAGGTGCCCTGGTAACGTTAGAAAAGAAGTTGTATATTTTTAGAGAAAAGGTCAGAATTATTGGGAACTGCAGAAGATAATGTTGAAAAAATGGAAATAATAGATGAAATGGATGAGAATAGTATAATGCAGGGATTGAAAAGGAGATAAAGGAACTATCTGGAAATGCAGCTCTTAAAATTAAGTGCATAACGATACTAAAATATTAAACAATGATAAAATAATTTGGAAAACAAAGCTTAATAATTAGTTTGGGATAATTTTTATTAAAGAATTAAATCTTTCTGTAAAATGACGTCTATACAAATATGGAGGAATAGTATTTGGTTTGTCGAAACATTTATGCGGATGTGAGAAGGAGTTGGAAGTCTAGGAAAAAAAAAGGAATTGATGAAGTGAAAAAGGACGTGAGAGTTAAGAGTATAAATGTAAATTATTTTGAGAAAAAATCGGGGGACAATGTAGAAAAGAGATCAATTGTTGCTAAATGTCCAAGTAAAGTTATAATGAAGTAGAGTTGTTATTAAAGGGGGAATATTCTGAATTGGTTAATAGAAAGTCAGGAATTGCTACGGATTGTGAAAACACGCTAGGGGTTATAGATACTCAACCGTTTAAGACTACAGTTTGGTCATATAATGAGATTAATTGAAAGATACCAATTTGAGAACAACGTGAGTAGGCTAGATAGGGAGATTATAGACCACATTTTTTATAATATAAGTAGTATAGCTAGGTATGTGCTGGCGCATCTTTATGAACATTTTATACCCCATATTTTTCTGATATTAAGACAGTCTAGAGGAGAATTTGCTACAGTATGATGAGTAGTGTATGCAAATGGAAGGGAGTTCTGTTTGAAATGAAACTTGAAACCGTGCGTAAATATAATAAAGTTAGAAATAAAAGTTAGTAACGTTAGATTATAAGTGATGTTAGGATAGAGTTAAAGGACGAAGAGTTAATTATAAGATGGAAATAAATAAAGTATTAAAAAGAAAAGCCACAGTAAGAAGAGAATTATGCATGTGTATTATAAGTCTTATAGAAATAGTTGTAGATAGCATATAGTTAGAAATAAAAATAATAATATTACTCATCCATGCGGAAATATGGAGCGAATTTCAAATTATATATTTTAATTTGAGAGAAAATTGTGTGATAAGGAGGTCACGACAGGTCATTGAACATCCAAATTCTATATAAAACCCACCCAAAAGGCCAGAACATGAGAAAAGTTAAAATCTCCCAATATTTAATGTCGCCACCTTGTATGAATAAGTGTTATTGCAAAACTTAAAAAAGCGTGTATGTATTGCATTCTTTACAGAGATCGTAAAACGAATAAAAACTTAAAACCCTCATTTTTAAACCAATTCTTATCAGCCAAATGAGATACCTTGTGCAAATTAAAAATTAATCATTAAAAGATTTCTTGAAAAAAAGCGTTTTAAAACAGTGTTATTAGAATACAAATCAATCATTAAAAAAGCAATTGCAATTAATCTTTCCGTATATAAATGATTACTGAAAATGAGTTTCTATTCTGAGCTAAAAATACAAAGCCATTCATTTCATTCGCGTTAGTACAAAACATAAGAACAAAACCCTTATTAAAAGTACTAATTAATTTTCGCGTGTAGATTGTTCAAAACCAGAAATAAAATATTCATTCTTGTTAAAAAATTTCAGATTTTTCTTGACTATTAAAGAATAAATCACGTTACTAAGAAATGATTGTTATAGTTTATTATTTTCCGTAAAGAAATAAACGCCCCGATACACAGAATTGCGCGATCGTTAAAATGCCATAAAATCAAACCAAGATACGATAAGTCCGTTTAATTGCTCTATGTACTACAATATGTAAGAGAACACCGAGAAATTTAAATTTGCGTTAGACAAAAATAGACGATGTTTCGGGATACTCATAAATTATGGCAAACCGCTGTAGCTTAACACTAATTAGATCGCTAAAACGCAAAATCGGTGTAAATTCTTACATCAGCGTTGACTAATTTTCAAGGTGGTTACAGAAGGATCTGGAAAATGAGGTATATGGATAATTTTTGTATATAAACGGAAGTAATTCACATTCAGGGAGTCATTCATTTCCAGACGTCGAACATGTTACTTTGAGAAAGTGATTCCTTCAGTATTCCGAATGCATACAGTTTTTGACATTTAAGATGTAATTTTTGCGTAAAAAATGTATTGATTCATACAAAACCACAATGTAACTTAGGGTAAAAAATTAATTCTTAGAACGTAACTGTGCATAAATATGTAACATAATTATTTTGTAAAACACTACGAGAATTGAACAATCTTCGACATAGATAATTCTGATGCAAAAGAATACGCTGAGTTTAACTGATTAAAAAATAGAAGATATACTTTGCAATCTGATAAACTAATGGAGATTTAAGATGGAACCAGGAAGCTTTTAATACAGTAAATTACGTTGGAAATGAGATTTTAACAAGCGCTATTTTACCATCTAAAATGTAAACATTAGACTTATTTGTTTGTAACTTATAAGAATATTTGAATACAATTGGTTCTCATTTTTATCATTTGTCAAGGAGATAGTTTGCAGCAAAGTTTGAGGTCAGAGTTCGGAGCTTCTTAACTTCTAATAAATTATCTGTAAAGAGTTATTGGCCAATCACACTCACAAGCGTGGTAATAAAAGGTAGGCGAATTATCCACCTATTAATTAAAGAGGATTTTGTAACTGTTAGAAAAGATGTTTGAGTTTTTGTTAACAAAAATTAGGTAAGGATTATTTAGTAATAATTTAGGGATACGTTTATGTATGAACTTAAGCGGTAAACTGTTCTATAAATGTAAAATATTATTTTGCATGAAAGAAAATTGTATTTGAATGCACTGTATCTTGAGATTTCTGTTTCATTTTATTTTTTAAATTCCGCAGTATAATTTCCGTTGAGCTCGCCAGGCAAAGAAAAGAAAAGGAAGGTAAGATAATGATTTCACATTTATTGGTTGCAGCCTTATAAGTACAGTTCGTTGTACCTAAGTCACAATATTAATTAGTAGCGCTCCCACTCACAGAGGTTGTCACGGCAATATATGAATTAATAAAGCTAATGTTTTGTTAATGGCTATATAACTACCAGCCCGATTTGTATTTGTCAATGGCTCTTATTATTTTCATAAGAGTTTGTTTACAGATACATCTTACTTTATATATATATATATATATATATATATATATATATAAATCTTAAGAATTTAGTAAATTATTTGCAAATAACTTATGTTTTTACTTTATTTTTAAAGCTGGAAATAATAGACGCCCTCCACAGTTGATTTTTGAAAACAAATTTGAAGCATAGCTTAAAAATATTAAACTTGTTGAATAGTATGGAGTCGAATATCCATTTAGTTGAATTTTTCTGCCTTTAAAGGGTAGAAAATGAGATGAAGCTGTGCTTTCTGTAAATGGAAGTTTTGAGAGAATTCGTCATCGCGCATCGCTTCTACAAACCCTTCATTGTATCCTACATATGCTTGAAGTCATGAAAATGTATTATTAGCTCAAGATTTTAAACGGCCGCACAGTTTTATTTGCTGTCAAAGGTTTTTATGATAAAAAAGCATCTAATCTGAAGCGCAACCACGCGAAACTAGGAAAGTGTTCCCTTTATTTATACGTTGACACTGTAAACGTACATGAAGATTAAGCTTCAGATCCTTATCCCTTTTGTCAAACCCATCGAAGAAAATTTATTTTTATTTTTACAACAAAATCCGCTTATAAAGCAAGAAACAAAACAACCTTGGTTATGCTTGACATCACGTTGTAGAGATCGCCAGGTAAGCAGGATTATATTGATTTTCTGTCGCGATGGTTGGTAGGCTGTATACTTCGTCGAGGGATATGCCCAGGTATCCTTCGAGCGACTTGTGGACGACGCGCTGTCTCCGCTAGAGAAACTTTTAAAATATTCCAGGCACGATGTGCTGTCTGCTTCGCATTTCTTACCCATAAATATTGTCACGACTTGTCATTTCTTAACGTGCACGTGCAGCTCGTTAGAAAAATCTTTAACTCAAGCAACCATTTTGGATGGCGTACTCAGTATTAAGATGCTTGTAAAAGGTTTTCTACTTTTCGTATCTGTACAAAACGATATTGTAAGTTCGAGTTAGACAGACATAAAAGAAATTGAGGAATGCACTCTTGCAGGGGGCGCACTTTGAGAGGGTTTACAATGTAAAGTTACCAAAAAAGGATATTCGTTTTTCAAACTATTGTTGGATGATGCTATCTGATTTTAAGTAAGACGACTATGAACGAGAGATTGAAAAGCCTATGTAAAACATCTAAATGCTACACTTGCAAGAGATAAATTGCTTGTCGTGATACAATACATATAAAATACGAGACCATTCCAAAAATACCAGACCTAACAAAGAAAACAACACATTTCTCTACATGATGTCATTTTAGTTTGATACACCTTTCCCAGCAAAGTATAATAGCTTCAATATCCTGTTTATTACGTATAGTTTCTGCATCTGAATATTTCTGTTCTTACCTAATTAAATTTCACATTCCTTACTCCATTCACGGGCATTTGAGTGTTTATTAACGATTTCGACTGCTTCTTCAATCTAAACGGTTGTTATTTAATTACTACAAATTACGTTAAATACTTCAAATTAATCTACTTCGATATAGCGTTGTAATCAACGACGTTTCCATATCTCTACACTGTACTTAATACTAATTGTTAATTGATTTATGTTACGTTACTATAATTTCAATACAGGAAGTTAGGCAACTCATCCTGTATCTTTATAATTTCTAAGAGTTGGTTGTATATATTTCTTATCTAGTATTTAGACACCTTCAGGTACATTCGTGTAGTTGAGAATGCTAGAACCGGTTTGCCATATGTTGTTCCTGGTTTCGCTTGTTAAAATGATGTAATAAGTTTTGATATACAAGTTTATCTAAAGAATTTTTAAGACTAGTTTTTCTGGTTCTCTGATTGACAGATGGCTGTTTTGAGGAAAATACGATTAATGTTATTTTACTATCTACACATAAATGTTTCCAAGAGAAATTACGATTTCAATGGGGTCATTATTATTGTACAGGCTTTCCTTGCTGGAACCGAATAGAATTGTTTTCCGTTATAAAAATGAGAATTGCTGTTTCGAAGTCCTGTTACGTAGTATAGTGTTGTAGTTCGTTTTGAGTGTTTCGGGTTATTGTTGTCTGAGTTTTATTTTAGATGATACAAGTAATATAGTTCGCCCTATTTCAAATATTAAAAAGTCATTGTTATGCTTTTCAAACTGAAGTTCCATTTTATGAGTTTTCACGTTAAAATTTACAAAATATGTTTAATTAAATCCACATCCATACTTTAAAAATGCACTTTGTATCGGTTTGTATACATACAAATACAGTATTGTACAACTCTTCTTTGTACATTTCCGTATCGTGTTTAATTTAACTGTTAGATTACAAAAGTTGTTGAGAAATACGTCTTGAACTTCTACAATTTTTACAAGCAATTATTTTGGCGCATTCTAATATCGGTTTAAATATAGTTCACGATTGTGAGTAAACTTAAATATCGCTATATGCAAATTATCCATCAGTAGATAAAAATTGCTGCCCAATTCATGGGGCTCGACGGTATAAATATCACAATAATGTGTATAAATATATATATATATATATTATTATGTATATTTTTTCTTTAACTTTATCTATTAAACCTTTTTATATATATCTCTCTACTTAACTACTATACGTTCGATTTCACCCGGCGTGGGTTCGATACAGAGTGAAATCTACTAGTGTCCCTCAACACGGATACTTACACGCCCTTGTATGTAAGATCCTTGTCTACAACTAAATCTGCGCGGTCTATAAATGCCGT
This sequence comes from Platerodrilus igneus, assembly GCA_036346225.1. Classification (NCBI taxonomy): domain Eukaryota; kingdom Metazoa; phylum Arthropoda; class Insecta; order Coleoptera; family Lycidae; genus Platerodrilus; species Platerodrilus igneus. Next base: position 3,680,017 of record JARFIW010001182.1, read on the forward strand.
ACAGGTTCAGACGTTGCCGTAATATTTAAACTACCATGGTTGAAGACATTCTTATACTATTCATATGGTCAATGATGCAATTTTGAAACAAGAATAAGCGTTTACTGTATTATAACTTGAAACGTATATTTTTCTAAAGGCACCAGCCCCACATTGGGTGGCAGTGAAACTAAGTCTTCCGACATAACTAGGGGTCTATTCCTTGGGTAGAGCTATGAGAAATGGGGGGGTAAGTCGAAATCTATTTGTAGGTCAAACTTAATCTAAACCAAATAGGCGCCACCAAGTCCGGACTTATTCATGATAATGGCATGGCATATTTCTAAGGGCGGACGTGGAGACCCAAAGAAAAAAAGATCGCCTTCGATGACAAAAACCTGTCTTAATAAAATAAGACGCTGTTCCTGTAAGAAATTGTAATAGTTAGATAAATAAAAAAGTGGAACACTATTTGTGTCCAGCAAATATACATAAAGAAGTAGTAAAAAGATATTTTCAATATAAGGTTGGCATCAAAATTCTACTCATAAGGATGTTAGCTTTATGTGTTTAGGTTTGATCATACTTAATCAAAATAAAAAACTTTAATCTTGAACCAATTGTTTACTAAAAAGAATCTCTTTTAAAATAAAATGATTTGCAACAAAAATTTAATTAATAACTGTATCACTTCATGGTTTTCAACTTCAGGTTTATCTTAATTGTTTTTAATCAAATATTTTACAGTATATTGTAAGCTTGTTATACAAAAAGGGCTCCGACCTGTGCAGATCTGTTCAGGCAGATGACAAATTAATAACTTCTAAAAATGCTAGTACTCAAGCTTCTTTTAAATTACATATGCAAGTTTTAATTTCTATAAAGCAGATCACAAAAATACTCTTGTTTACATAACTTGTACTAAAGCTGTTCGAGGCATTTGCTTTCAAGAATACATCTGTCAGCAGTATACTGCAGTAAAATATGTGACGTCAGTAACACCTGTTGTTGTTACTAACGATTCATAATGAACCACGCGTGTTGTTTTCTCAAAACATAAAATCGGTAAACTTTAATTTCGCTACTGGAAAATCCAGCTCAGCAATAGTTGAAACTTTTATAATATTCATGCTTTTACGCATTAAAACAAATTAACGTGTTTCTAGTGTGAAACACATAAAAAGGACTTAAAGCTATCTACGAACCAAAACTGCATTTCTCGCCTTGTTGCAAGGAAGGATGAGATACTCGTTATTTCATGCAAAGATCACTGCGTGTAGTGTGAACCAAATTCATACAAAACAACTTCTACTATGGAGTCGTTCCACGTGTAGAATCAAATACGGCCACGATACATTCTGCAGCCGTTGCAATCCTGTAGTTGAATTACGCTGCCTTACTAAAGTAGCATCTTTACATTGTCCTAGTGTGTCTTAAAAGTTTGTATAACAAAGTCGTCTTCATAAAATTGTTTTCCTAAATTTTCTATTCTAAAAGTTGCATCGTAAGTTGTAGCAAAGTCGTCTTCTTAATAAACTGCCTTCTAAATTTCATGTTTTCAGAGTTGCATTGTAAATTGTAGCATTATATCTTGTCGCGCTAAATAAATTATTTCAAATTAAACAAGTTAATAACCTTTATACGTTACCAACCGCTATTCGAAGATGTGTCCTAACTCATCGAAGTGGATTCGCAAATTGCCGGCCTGCAATCTAGGATACATATTATTGCTTCTTCCACGTGTGGCCGACTGATTACAAAACTAGCTCGGGCGGCCGAGGCGTCCGAGAGGGGAGGGGGACAGTCAAACAAAAACGCGCCTGCAAATAGCTGTAGATGACACAGATATTTAACCACAAATAGAATACCAAAGGACGATGCGGCTTTAACGTATTACTTTTGTTGTTGAATGTAATTTCCTATTGTTTTAATAAAATTGTTAAATTATTCTCGCGATTTTATGGAGGGATTTATTATCAAAAATAAAATTGTTACAAACTTAGTACCTGATATCGTTTCAACTGGTGGTGTCTTCCTTGCTGTGGTGTGAAATTTTTCATGGAATGCTAATTGAGGTAAGTGATCTACGGAATAAACGGTCTTGGGAAAATTTCTAGAATTGAATCACTACTATAACGAAATAAAAATTTTAATAAATGGATACTCCTTTTTGTACGCTCTCCTGTTGTCTTTTCACTGCGTTTCACCGCTTTGTGAAACTCTCACAGACTGTTGTTGCCTGCACGTCCTATTGCCAACTTGTATCTCACTGGAGGCTCTCCTTCACGCTTAAGGTTTGATTGAACTTCCTTACTGCACCTAAACGCATAATGATTTGCTATGTCGTTGCCTTTATTTTATATTTTCGAAGTACTGGTTTTTCCTGTTACACAAACTTTAATATCTTCTCTTGCCTTTTTATGGCGTGCACTACATTAATTTTGTTTGCGTTTCTTTTAACCTTTTTAAATTAAAACGACGGAGATTCATATAAATACATCTTTATTTTATATCAACATTTTCAGTAATCACATTTTTTAAATTTTTCAATTTTTTCAACTAACTTTATCACCTAGGTACTTTATACCCTTTGTCTTACAGCACACTTACTTATTTTTTTTCCTTTACATGTAGTATCCATTTCTATACATACTACTTTAAAACTATATCTATAAAATATTTTACCCTCTCTTGCAATAAATCACATCAAACATGTTTATATTACCATCTTGGCATTCCAAGCATGACTGTTCTTTGGCATTTTGACAAACATAATTTGAACTTCCTTTGCTTATCTACTCTCACATTTTGCTGTGACTTTCCATTGAGCATCTACTCATACAGTTGAGTTTAAACGTCCTTTGCCTATCTACTCATATCTTTGCTTCAAGTTTTTTCTGCTTATCTACTCTCATCTTTTACCTTACACGTCCTTTGCCTATCTACTCATATCTTTTACACGTTTACCACTTTAAGCATACTCTAACCTCTATATATAGCCTTTTTACAATTATTTTCAACCCTACATTTTAATTTAAATTCTTCATTCGGCATTTCATGAGCATGTCAACTTTATTTAATCCAGTACTGGTATCTTGAATGTTTCGCTCGGATGTTTACCATCGTTGGACAGGGTACCTTTACTTATTCTGGAGCTTATAAAACCTCGTAATTGCATCGTTTACCACATACCTTCGTAGTTTTACATATGCGCGCGGTTAGTGTGAATAAATATTTCTTATACAAGTCGTGTTCAAATTCTTTCTCTACTGAACGCTTTACCTGGCGTTACAATATATATATATATATATATATATATATATATATATATATATACATATATATGTGTATATATTTATATATTAATGTGAAAAGGGACCATGTAAAGGTCATTGAGCACCATTCCATGAACATTCAACCCGTGGAACCTGAGAAAATAAAGGAAATTTTGTAAATACCAGGGTAATTGTAGAAACACTCTGTAAGTTATATGCCGAATGCTGAAATCCCGTGATTTACAAGTTTCATTTATGATACATAACTTAATAGTATCTTTAAATAGGAATAGTACAGAAGTAAAATACGTGTTTCTGAAAAATTCTCATAAAAAGTACTGAATATTATTTAAACGCGTTCAGTTCATTTTCGTATCATTAAATTGAAACGCGTGCGTATATTTAATTGCGTATGCCTTTTAATATTGTTGTTGAAAATGTACTTTGACTTGAGGGTAACAACGTGATTAGTTGACTCGAAAACATTTCATTTAACAATAATAAAAGAGAATGGACATTACAATTAGACACTATAGTCTGAGATAAAACAATTAACAAAACCCATAAATCAAGGAGATAACAGTCGTAAAATGAATGAGTCACGGATGTTAATCTTAAACATAACAAATAACCCATGTATAGTGTACTAATTAATGATAGCCATAAGCCGTAAAATGTCACTTTCCGGAATATTACATCATCCACATGAATAAAATCGTATATACTAGAAATTCCAAACGTTTTTAGATTTATAACGTAGTAAGATTTAATACTATATATCCGATTAAAATTAAAGTTGAGTTCAGTTGGGGTCAGTCGGTCAGTGTTTTACTACTAGTAAAAGATACTAGTCAACCGATAATAATGAGTTTTAAAAACTATAACGTAGTTAATAAGAGACTTTAAAAATTGATTTTAAGTGAAGATTATGAAGAAATTACACTTTTAAAGTAAATAATGGAACTATGCAAACTAAACAACAGTTACCTAGATTCTATCGCTGCTCCCAGGACTGACATCAAACCTTCAACAACTGCTACCTTCAGGAACACCCAGAACTGCAAACTGCTACCATATCAGCACGACGTCATCTGGTTTACCAATTCCATAGTGCCTTCAGACTCCCAAGCCTCTTCTATCAATTGTTGATAATCAACCAAATCGACCACACAGATATTTACTCCACTTTTAAATTTTAAACTTGACACAAGTAGTGCAAATGAAATTATAACAGGCTTTACCTACATAAATTAAACTTTGTTTCAACTTGTACAAGCAACATTTTTTTCTTGGAGCCGTCAGCTGGTTGTAAGCTAAGCATTACGTACGCTTGTTGAAAACACCAGAGGGTTGTCTGTTTGTCGAAAAACTAAGAGAGCTCCACAACACACTGTTGGTGTTTATATACTCTGATCTCCACCTCCAACCTGTTAGAATTCTTAAAAATTTCTTCAATACAAACAAACAACACCTCTAACCGTCCACAATTTTTAAAATCATTCAACCGCCACTTTCCTTCCACAAATACTTTAACTCACGTACACAAACTTCAACGGCCATTGAAAATTCTAGAACTTGTCCCCACACCACAAGCTCACGTAAACATTTCTTCGTATTCTTTATCAAACAAACTCCAACGACCAACAAATTCTGTACATTCGTTCTAACCGACAACATTTTCCAAAAAACATTTCCTTGAAATTTATTTGAACATAACAAACGTGCCCACTCCACTAACCTATTTACGTCAAATTTCTACAATTCCATTCTAAAATGTTGTTATATTTACTCCAATTGACCATTTAAACTACGCCCCTTATGCAATATGTTCTATGTGTCTCCCTTTAACGTACACACTAAAATCCACTTTCTTACTTTGTACTCATTCCACTTTTGTATATTCCTACTACGAGTTATTTCTTTCTCGCTCTAACATCCACTCTACACTAACTATCTTTCTTACACAGTGTTTTAAAGTTCCGTTGTATCCAACATGCCACTTACCCACTCTTAACAACATTCAATTTTTGCTTATCTCACTTATACCTATTCCAACTCACGATCTCTCCTTGTTTTCTTGTTTTTACCTCAACTCAACTAACACTTAACACGTGATATCCCTCTCTTACTTCTATCCATTCTAACAAATAACCTTTCTTTGTTTCGCTATTAGCAAGCTGCATTAATAACTGACAAATAACCGTTTTAAGTTTCATATCTTTTTAACGAGGCTATAAACTCATTTTAATTGACAGTAGACAGCAACACTAGTTTGTTTGTGCAGTCTTATCTGCGACGCTCCTTATCAAAATCCGAGAAAATTTGCAACGGTTTCCTTCGTTTACAATTTTACAACATTCGGAAAGCTTTGACAACACTTTCCAACTCGTAACCAATAACATAAAGGCCACTTAACTTTACTAAATACTACTCCGAAAACACTTTAAGGATTTGAAAATATTCATCCCCTTTTGCTATAATTGAGAGTATTTGCATTTATGTCAAATACTAAGGTTACATTTACTTATGAAATAAGAAATTTTAAATGCTTTTTACAAACGTTATATCTTATGAATATTTACATTATAACACACTAAAGAGTGATGCTAAATTAACTTTTAGCTTCAGTAAACTTAATAATTTCTACTCTACTAATCTGAAAAGCGTTTCAAATTGTTGTTCATATTTTCACTTGATGAAACTTGAAGTAAACTACTAAATGAATTAATAATATTGTTTTAACCCCCAAATAACACAGAAATATATATATCGGCCTAAACATTGTAATCTTGCTAATTGAGGAAAAATTAAGACTCCGTCTAGCTCAAAATCCCAATAACTAATTTTATTTCAAAACCCTAAATGTAGGCAACCAAACCCTCTTTTAAACACTCTCCTTCAAAGTTCACACACAGGTGGCGCTAATGTCGTAACGCCAAGAAGGTTTACACAGCTTGTATAAAAATTTTGACTAAATACGAAAATATCGAAATTTTAAAAGAACTCATGTAAATATTAAATTTAAGTATATTTTACATTCAGGTCTAACTGGGGTCCAGTTTAAACCTGGATGTAAATAAATAGAATTAGGTGCACCCTCTCTTAGAGATACCGGTAAGAAACTAGTTAGATAATAGCAAATTACAGATTTATAGTCTATCCCAACTGCTACTTAACCTACCTTTTTTGCAAAATGTGCGTGTTGGTGTTTGTGTGTGTGTGTGTGCGTGCGTGCGCGCGTGCGTGCGTGCGTGCGTGTGTGCGTGCGTGTGTGTGTGCGTGCGTGCGTGCGTGCGTGCGGGCGTGCGTGCGTACGTGTGTGCGTGCGTACGTGCGTACGTGTGTGTGTGCGTGCGTGCGTGCGTGTGTATGTGTGTGTGTATGAAACAGTATGATATTTAGATTTGGTTCTTCAAAATCAATCTCCACAAACCCTAGCTATGTTGGTTTTAAAAAACAAATACCTTCAAATCTTCACTCGATGCTTCTACTTTCTCAACGTGTAGTTCTTTGCTTGAAAACGTCAGTAAATTTAAACGAAATTAAAATTTTTGTACAATAATCCACCTTTCTGTTTTAGGTATGAAATACCAAATTTTAAAGTCTCATTAATGATTTTAAATGATACTACAAATGTTTACGTTGTATATTCCTTTCCGTACTGCTGCTACGGTTTTACCCAGACACAAATCGTTCGTGTTTCTTCTCCAAAATGATGTTAGCTTTTGTTGCCAGTGGAATTCTGGTGCTTTTGCTGTGAAACTCTTCAATATTGAATAGCTTCCAATCACCAATACTTCATCTAATACTCTCCTTTGACGAATAGGTGCCTAAACGTTTTAATTATTACACAATACTTTGATACGCTTCAATACTATCATCTTTAGATTATTTTATGCTCAACTTTACACCTTTGCCTATCCTCTACAATAAAATAAAATTCGAGCAACAGAAAACATAACTGCTTTATTTTAGAAACCAAAATCAACAACTACTTTCATTACCACATTTCAGCACACTATTGCTTTCTTAAGATCTTTACATATCACTTCATAAATTAAAATACATTCATTATGCTTACTTAAAACTACAGTAGTTAGTATTATACAATTCTTGACATTTATAAATATTAATAATAATTACTTTCATTGGTGAACACAAATCCAATTATACATAGACTTTTTCTACGACTACTTCAAAAAACGTTAATTTTATTCACTCTATTTGAACTATAAATAACCACAATTTACACACAATTTCATTTTTTCATTGTAACCTTGGCAAACTGCTAGGCAACGCGTGCGAACTAAATTATTTTGTATTCACTCTGCTATATTTTAAACCCGACTTCTGATTTACAAAAACTAAGGGGATGACCGTTTGACGCACTACGTCAGTAAATACATAGCTTCTGTCAAAAGTAAATTACAGACATTTCCGTGATAAATTTAAATAAAGGTGAACAAAACTATGGAAAGCAACAGTGGTATTGAATTGGAATTAACTCCTCCAAATATAATAGAAGCGCCAAAAATGACAACATAACAGTTATTACCAGAAACATAAAAAAAAAGTTTCAGCTGATTTATGTTTTTTTATGGACTGGAAAAAAGATCAAAGAGTTCAATTATAATCTGAAAACGCTTTATATTATGTATTTCGTTTGCCAATGGTACTTTGTATTGTAATTGTAATTTTGTACAGGAATTTATTAAATTTTCCTTTCAATTCCGCACGTATACAAAGTTATTGTTTCATATTTTGTTTACCCAATATGCTCGGTTTTGTTCTAAGGTGTAGCGATCCTACATTTAAAACATCACGTAGGCTCAATTTTATGATATGATTCTTTAGCAGATGTCGTAAATTAGATGCGTCTATTGACTTCCTGCGTTATGAAATATGCTTGTTTTAAAAGGCCTGTCTACTATAAGCATGCATTGATTATTTTCTTGCGTTAATGCGTTAAATTTAAAAAAGATTTATTTTGCGTTTGTTTTACTTGGGATACGCCTAATTTGCATTGGTTTAAAGTTTACGAATGTTTTAATGTTTCTAAAATAAATTGGGTTGCATCCAGAGTTATCTATTATATTAAATGTGGTTAAATTCGTAAAGAATGAGCTTCCTTTCATTGACTGTAGTTAATTGTTGATTTTATACAAGGTGTCTGGTATTTACTTTTTGCATAATGAACGAATTGTGTACTTCTTATGGTTTAAATATTTAGTTTTCCTGATTCTTGTATTGTTTACATGAAGCATACCTCCTTTGTGACCTTATATATCCTTAAATAATTCTATTATCATAACAATATATATATATATATATATATATATTATTGTGATATTGTAGCAATACCCCTATGCGCCTTTTTTGTGAATTAAAAAGGTAAACATTTTTAATGTCAATTTTTAATTTTTAATGTATAAGTTTTAATTGAGTCGGCTAGCTCAGTTTTTAAATTACGCACGGAGCTTGCGACAATACGACAAATAAAGAATTTAAATTTAACTTTCACCTCTCATTCCTGTTCTCATCTTTAAACCAAAACACCATTAAGCAGAAATATTATAATGTTCTCAAAAATGTTTACTACGTATAAATAGTTTAAGAATTTTCTAACTAGAAGTTTCTTCTAATAATTGAATAAAGAATTTAATAATTATCATTCCAAAAGATGATCAAAAATCCAGCAAAATCACTATAATTATTATTATTAACTAAAGCTTGATGAACTTTCATTCAACCTCTTTAAATATTTACGTAATTTACAACGTATACTCAAAGAAAAGCAAACCTTGCCGACCCTTCATGTAAATTATCATGAAAGCAATTTTTGAAGTATTTAAATTAAAAATATTCAATGCAATGTTAATTTTTAAATGACTCAGTTTAGCAATGTACAACAAAATATTCAGAAATAAAATAATAAAACATTCAGATTGGCTAACCTGTTGTTTTCAGCTCGAATTAGTCCGTGGTCCAACTGCTCTCGATAGTGTCTGCATCCCTCATTGCATAGCCTTAAATCACACTAGCGTCCTCCGTTAAACTCCTTGACAATTCATAATTGAAGTAAATGCTTGTTGCGTTTCCTCATTTGTTCCAGTAATTATTTAGAATCCCTTATCCATTAATTATTAAGAATTCTTCTCCAGTAATTATTTAGACTTGTTCCCCAGTAGTTATTTGGACTTGTTCCGCCAGTAATTATTTGGAGTCCTTTTTATTAAGGTTAGTATTAGAATTTAAATGAAAAACTTTTAGTTACTTACGCCATTTAAGGATAAAACGACAAACCCATTAATTTTTCATAATTGCAATGGTATTATTTCACACTTCACAATTAATCACTTTACGTAGATATATTTGTTTTCAGAGATGTGAACTAAGCCTTACTTTATGACGAAATGCTTTGTTTACAAATCCGGTCATTTTTATATGCACCGTCTATCTATTGACAAGCGCAAAGTTTGTGGTTGTGTATAAAACTTTCATACCAGATTTTCGAATATTCCATTGTATAGTATTGTATATTAACATCAACGCGTTGCTTTTGTCACGTACCATTTCGAGTTAATAGCATTGATTTGCTTGAATTTTCATACTTCTAGATAAGTAAACCATTGCTTGTTCAAATAAATTTGGTGAACTTTGATTCTAATTACCATGCCTTGCTTGTTTCCAATAAATCAAGTGTCGATTTTAATTTTCTAGTCACGTAGACTTAATACAATTTATGCATTAAATTATATGCGTTTGCTATCTTACGCATTATTAAACCTGCTTGTTTTAATTGGAATTCTTGGCGTAATAATGATGTATTATTCACGCGTGTCGCGTTTCAGCTTGCAATTATGTTGTTTAACGACTTGCGAATTTGTTTATTCAAATAAATCTTCCAACTATTTTTCATTAACTAAATTAATTATGATATGATTTATATACAGGGCGTTGTCATTTACTTTCCAGTTTAATTATCGTATTTCTTGTTTTCTTCAGAAAACTGTATCGTTTTCTGAGCCCTCATGTATTTTATATAAAATACGCTATACTATTGGTCAAAAGTACCTCTAAATGACCTTATTAACACAGCGATACATACGGGAGCTTGCACGAATTCCTCAACTACCTAATCTAATAAATTCTAACCTACAAATTACACGATAATATAATATACATATATATATATATATATATATATATATATATTTATATATTGCTACGAGTTCTGTTGTCCTATGACTTTAGCGCCACGGTGTCTATTAATTTGCTACGACCTGCTGTTTCTAAAAGTTAAACATTCTTACTGCTCGTGCCCCACGATTTGGGCGCCAAAAGTGTTACGAACGCCGTATACTCTAACGCTAATTTGATCCCCACCTTTAGGCGTCGAAAATGCTGCGAACGCCGTATACTCGAATGTTAATTCGAGCCCCATACGTTCGGGTCGCCATTAATGCTGCGAACGCCGTAGTTGATGAAGTGATGTAGTGCTTATATACCTAAAAAGCTTAAAAATTTCGGCTTCACAATGACGTTTGCCACAGCTGCTCCGCTGCTTTCTGCAATTTAACTAACTAAAAAAAATAGCTGCTACGGTAAATCACATACATTTATTACATACTCAGAAATACATACACGCCAAATCACAAGTAAACTCCTTGTTCACACATTATTTATACATTATATACATCCCCTTATAAAATAATGCATTTCGAAATCAATAATTCCCCAGATTAATTATTTCCAATTGATTATCCGAGGAAATAACAAGGCTTTGCCACATGTTTTACATTAACCTTGGTTTAATAAGAGCTCCCAGTAAAACCTGAACCTCTCGTGCTACTTTTCGTACATCAAACAGCAAAAAGTCCTTTTTACCTTGTATAAACAAAACAAATGTTACTAATATTTGTTAACCCCTTCCTTTTTAACATAAATTCCCACATAAAAATACAGTAAAATAATACAATAGAAAAAGTTTAATCTGTAACTCTTTCCAAGTTTGTTCTTTTTGTTCATAAATTATACCTACAATGCACAAAAGTCATTACAGCAGTTTATACACATACGCAATAAAAAACAACAGTTACATGGATACTATTCTTGCATACGGCCTCCTATCATTCCCTCAGAGACTGCGGCTTACAAGAACACACCAACCTGACTTGTAATAACCATAACTGCCAGCGGCCCCCATTTGATCACAAAATCAACTCATCTACCACATTGAAGATGCATCCAAATTTCCTAAGCTCTGCTAGTAATACCATTGACTGTTGATGCACAACCAAATTGACCAACCACTGACATCTACTCCATTTCCATTTGTATATTTTTGCACACTTAGTGCAAATTAAAATTAAAACAATCTTTACTTACGTAGAGTATTCTTTATTCAACTCGTTAAAGTATTTTACTTTTGTAGCCATCAGCTGGTTGTAGACTAATAGAAAGCTTTACGCTATTCGAACTCGGAGACTACGAGAGCCCCACAACCATCTCTTGGTGTTTATATATTCTTCTTCCCCCTTCAAAGCATGTTAAAATTCTTCAAACTTTCTACAATACAAATATTCAATTCTTAAAACATGCTCACTAACGTACACAAACAACTTCAACAGTTAGCAAAATTCTAGAAATTGCCCCCACACCAACAAGTATCCGTAGGCCTTTCTCCGTATTTGCTTTCCAACCAAAACTCACTTCTTTGAAAATCGCTTGAATATCACAAACACGCACGCCTAACTAACCGATTTTCGTCGAATTTCAATAATCTTACTGACATTGTTAACGTCTAAAATACACCCCTAATGCAACATGTGTAGTATCTATCTCACTCCAACCTACGCCCCAAAATCACCTGTCTCTTGCTTTGTACTCACTCAACTTTGTATAACCACCAATTTGTTCTCACTCCACTAGTTTATATTGATAACACGTGTTATCCTCATTTTATTCTAACATACACGCTAAAGCAACTATTCTTTACTTTGTCTAATTTTTCCCGTTGTCGACGAACGTTAACGTTCAATCTACGCCTATCTCACTTGTACATATTCTATACAATAATCTCTCCTTGTTTCCTTGTTTGCAAGTTTTCTTGTAATTGACGAAATTACCCTCTCCAATTCAAACTTCATATTTTTTAACGAGGCTATAAATCTATGCTTAATTGACAGCGATAAGAAATTTAGATGCTCGCTTCTGCCCTTTTACGTTCTAAAAGCTTTTGGAAAATATTCTTATACTTAAAATACGACTGTTAAAATATGTTTATAACTATGAAATTTTAGATGCTATCTTACATACACTATGCCGAATATTTACATCTGCAGGATTATGAAAATTAACTTGTAGCTTCCTAAACTATTACAGTAGAATTATTAATTTTTACACAAACGATTTGAAAAGTGTTTCAAATTGTAATTTGTTGTTTTTACATGCTGAATCACGAAATAAGTTACCAATTGAATTATTAATGCTCTTCTAACACTCGAAAATTAGTAATATATATCTGACATAAGTCAAATACTTGAGACTGTCAGATATGATTGACAAAAATGCCAAACGTAATTAAAAGTTAGGTTGACGTGTGATGACATAATGATCTACATTTGTAAAATTTTCCAATTTCCTCACCAGTTCTGGTGGTGTAATTGGTAAATACGTCAACAGGGAAAGCTGAAAATATACACGCACACACGATTGATGCGTTCATTTACTGGTTTTGACTTGCATTCATATTTCGGTATAAATAGTCTCTTGTAAATACGGGCTTTTTTGTATATGCTCAATATTTTTTTGTATCCGAAACCTTCTTAAATAATAATGTATACTACAACAGGCTAAAACGGCATTTGCAGCACTTTAATAAACCATAAAAACAAAGATTAGCCATGAACCTATAAATACTTCCGTCAATAAAATAACTACCTATACAACACTAAGCTTCACTTTATAGAAATATGTACTCAATACTGCACCCTGCATCGGACGTGTTTCTTTATATTTCCGTAATTATATACGCAATTTTTCCTAAGTGCTTGTTTTAAGTTCATGATCCTCTGTAAATTGTGTAGCTGAATTGGATTTCCAGTTCGCATAGGATAATCAAGCTATTACATATGACGTACTTCTCGAGTATCCTTCTCTAAAAAATTTAAAGGGTTAGGTGCTATAAATGTTGTTTGAAACCCATGAATCAATACTTTCGGTGACGTATTGCCTGTCGGACCTCGTATGTGCATGAAGACATATTTAGCTTTGTTAATTTCAATATTACGCTCTGTTTTATCCATCTGTTTATTTTATTTTTTATATTGTCCAATAAAGTTATTGATATACGCTACAAGAAGTTGTTACGTTCAATTTTACCTTCCTAAATATTTTCATTCAATTTACGATGTTCTCAACTAGGCAGACACCTCCGCTTCGATATTTTATATAACTACTTTGTAATCAAAAATAATTTTTACCTTCGTGAATATCAGATAACAAATTGCACCCTTATATTTCCTAAACCCTTACCTGATATCACAAGGTCGAGAATTTCTTATTAACAATGAAAGCCCAAGGTAAAGTTGGATGGAAAACGGCTTGAGGAAAAGAAAAACTCTTTAGACATAAACGGCTAGTAGGGTGTTAGCTCTGGGTAGATCATGAGCTTGGGTCATGGGTTGTCAAATGACCAAAAATATAAAAAATGAGCGCCACCGTATTTTTCAATGCAATAACCTACAAAAATTATCTGTGCTTGTATTAGGGAATGCGGAAACCTTATATCAACAACACTAATATAGCCATAAAACCTGAATTTCACTTTTCTAAAACACTTACCAAAATCTCAATTACCAGATGTCATACAGATGTCTCGACTTAACCTGTGAACAAACAAATGCACAACATGGACACCGTTTGTGTCCTTAAAAATATTTACCAAAAATAATATAATAGAATTTAAGTTCCAAAAATATACACCCAGGGTATTTGTTATCAGTAGACACAATGTCTGCTCATGAATGACCTATAAGCTTTACTTGTATTTTGAATAATAAAAGAGTTATGCAAAAATGGATTCTATTTGATTAAATTCCTTGATTTGTTTTAATATAATCTTTTTCTACTATTAATTTTATAGAACAGAAAATCAATAAGGTTTTGTATTAAAAAAAACATAATAATCTCTAAATGGAATATTTCATAATAAATTTTCTAAAAAGTCTTAGTTCACTTAATAATTCATATTACACATTTTAATTCCCAGCCAGGTGTAGTACTACATTGACCTCACAATTTAATTTAATTATCTAGGATCTCATAAAATAGCATTTTTCAACATATGGTTAGTTTTACTTTGTATGTATAAAAAGAATTCATCACGTTGTTTAACAATGAAAGTACATGACCTCAAAATTATTAAATATATTTTAGATTGGCGTCAAATAACATGTGATATTTAAATTTGGACAGCTAAATATTTCTTTGACATCATATGCCACTAACAACTTTTCAGTTTAGTTAACGTTATGTGTTTGTGAAATAATTATGATAAACAAACAGCATAGCCATCTTTAAAATTTATGCAAGGCCACAAATTTATTACGGAATTCTTTTCTTCACTAAATAATTTTTAAGTTACTTTACTCTAGGTAAAGCTTCAACCTTGTATTTTTCGTATTACCATTAAATAATTATAAATGTTATTAAATGCTAAATATCACTCACGTGTGGAGGTACAGTACGACCAAAAGAAATCGAACTATGACCTCAGCTGAGGAATATTCCATTAACATCTGCGTTCTGCGATGCAGAAACAGGAAACACATGAATACGGACGAATTTATCGCTGGAACTATCAGAATTCTTCTGAACCAAACATTATTTAACAAAACCAATTCCTCCTTAATTACATCCTATAGAATTTAGTATTCCAAATCCCAAACTAAATTTTCTAGATATTGCTTCCGAGATATTGCACTAAGAGGAAAATATTAATAAAATTTATTTACTTGATTATACCAACTGTTTTAACGATGAGGGGGAGCTTCTATCTCCTTTGGCCTGCAGGAATTAACTGAACTGCTCTAGAGGGAACATAAAAAAACATCACACTAAAGCCGCTAGGAACCACTTTCAGACACGAAGATTCAATCCATTCTAACTTCTTGCGGACTGTGTTACAGGCCACGTGCCTGGATACCACCATCTTGACTTTACTACCTCGCTGATAGCAGCTTACCCGTTCAGACGCTGATAGAAAAGTGACACCAAATGACAACTCGACAAAGCTTATTAACGAAGCTTAGACCTCTAAAGCTAATGAGTCTATATGCTATTATAAATTTTATGAATTATTTTTATTGTACGGAAATTTACAAATTATATTTTTATATTATTGCGGTATTATTTTAGATTAATAAGCGAAGTATCACTACGTAAAAAATATACGTTACACAGCCTCTTTCCAAGAGAAAAAATTCGAGGTATCTATAAAATCGAAGAATTTTTTCTACCAAAACTTTAACAACAGAAGAATCAAAATACTCATATTAACTATATAAACACCTAACTAATCAGTACAAAACAACACAATCTTTTAACTATAACTAAATACAAGTTTAACCAAAAAATAAAAATCATTCACTAAATGATATGGGGAGATATAAATGCATGGGAATGAGTGATCAGTAACTACGCATACCACACGCCTATAAAGGGACAAATTCGAGAAGTCACAATCGGTATTAACACTTAATCAGTTAAGAATATTTAGGGGAAACCAACACTCACTAGATGCATGTTACAAAAAAATTTCAAGTACTATAACCGTATCAAAATCTTAAATTTAACCAAAAGCAAAAAAAAATTTCAACTATAAATCAGAAAAAGAATGAACAAAAGTGATAGTATGACAAAATCACTACTAAACAAGAATTTGTACAACAAATACTTTTCCTAACGTTATCCTACTTGTTATAAATATTTATGTGCATATATTTCTAGATGCTTACAAAATTTACACAAATTGATGAATTATAAAGGTACTATAGCATGTTGATTACTAAGTCCATTTACGAAACAAATCACTAATAATTGAGAAGCAGACAAAGTATTAACAACACCTATTCATCAACAAAATATTTTCAATCCTTAAGTGAGCACCTCATAATATTTTCTGTATTACCACTATCATACAGACTCAACTATCTCATTCAAAAATTCTATGACTTTAGTGATTCAACACTAAAGAACTTCATGATCACCAATAAACCATAATTTGAGCCAACTGGGACACATCCACCAGCAACTCACTAAAAACTTCTCATGAACTATCATAGCTCATCAAAACTCTCAACTAGAATAAGCATATCAAGCTTAGTCTCATACCACTAAACCAAAATTAAGCATTCCTCTAATGCTCACTATACCACCTCACATTCACTATATCACCAAATGCTTGCTACATTACTGAATATTCTCTATATCATCAAACCTAAAATTACCTACTTTATCATTAAATACATGCAACATCCCTAAACACATGCTGCATTATTTAACACTTCATTAAACCTCATCAAACACATCATTATCCACATCATCAAACGCATCATTATCAAAAATCATTAAACACATCATTAAACATCATCAAATACATCATTAAACACATGCAATATCAAAAATCATCAAGCACTATCACTACCAAAACTAAAAATCACTTTAAGCAAATCAAAAATTTCAATTAAGTTTAATCTCATCCTACTTAGGCATTCAAAACATGGACAAAAAAAATCAACTATAATTGGAAAATACTTAAGGAGCTGAAACATTCTGATCATCTTCATCTTCATTATCACTTATCGCTGAGCTATTGGTACTAAATATTTCCTTTAACTTAAATTTTAAGATCAGGGTAGATTGGAGGGAAGAAATTTAAATACAAAATTATTTTCTACTTTACATTGAGGGTAACTTTCCGGAGAAGACAAAATTTTATTCCTTAAAGAAACATACCAAGAATCTAATTTTTCTAAATTAACTTCAATTAAGTCGACAACAGGATTGTCCGGAGGGGTTGCACGACTAAGACAATCGGGCACAACATTAAATTTACCTTTTTTATGAATTTTGCAGACAATGATAACTTTAGAAGTGATAAAGTTATATATTAAATTACTTTTAACCTTCCATTAAGAATAACAATAAATAAATGCTCTGGTACACTCTTACACTACTCATACCCAAACTGTCGAGACAAACTAAAGTGCTTCACAACGCATAAATTTGCTAGAATGACAAACTCCTTTATGAGCCTCATCTAGACTTATAAACAAAATTGCTAGAATGACAAACTCTTCTATGAGTCTCACCTAGACTGATAAACAAAAAGAATTACATCATAACTGACTTCAAATAATCTCAAGTAACGATGCCAAAACTGCTAAAGCGACAAACTTATCACGAATCTCGCTTAGACTTATATAACGCTGAGAGACCAAATCTTCCTGAGTCTCGTCTAGACTAACATAATGCTACGCGACAAACTACAACGACAAGTCTCGCTTATATCAAATACAACTTAACATACTGCGTTGCAATGCGGATAAAAATAAAAAAATTGCTACCAAATCAAATCAAAAACGTGCCTATGTACAAGAGCAATTTTCAAACAATATTTCAACAGTAAAAACTAGTGTACCAAATTCTTAAAGCATTATTTCTTATATCAAAAAATTAAACAAACAACATCATAACTAATAAGAATGGAAGATGAACTCACTATCGATGTAGTACATCCAGAATCAAATAAACCTGTAATATCCATATCAAACAGCTTTACCATCACATACGGGCGATTGTCATAAGGCTTTTTTCAAATAGTGCATTAGCTTTAGGTTGAACTCGAGCCTTGCAAAAATTTCTAACTACCTGAAGCCATTGCGACCACCTTACAACATAGACCTTTTTGATCACACAACATAATTGTAGCTTTTTATCTAGAAACAGGAAATTCGCTACTCAACTTCTGTTCTTTTACTCGTTTTGTTAGACACGACGGGGAAGTGATACTGGTCACTCCTTTACGACCACAACCATAACAAAATAATCTTTTAAAAGATCTACAAACACTGAATGTATGTCCATAACGTGAACAATTCCAACATACCAATTTATGTTCAAAAGAAGGGTTACCTACTCCACTCGTTTCTGATATTGGGGTAGTAGAATTAAGAACTTGAACTGGAGAATGCGAAGACTTAGGAGTATAAACACGACTTTTCGACGATGAAGCATTCTCAAATGAAATAGGGGGTTTACTTCTAAAATGAGGTTTAAAATTATTGATAGGCTGCATGTTACTATGTGACACAACAGAAACAGATTTTTGTTTACTTAGGGAAGCTTCTTCTAACTTCTTACATAATTTAACTAAAGTACGAACATTTTCTATCTCTATAAGTGCAAGGTGCTGAATAAAATATGGCAGTAAATTTTTCTTAACCATTCTAACTTTAGTATGTTTTGCAGGAATGGTAGGTATTCTGTTAAATAAACTTTCCATATTAGCAATAAATAAGACAACCGATTCACCATTTTTCTGAAATCTATTTTTAATTTTTTCCCAAATATCGTCCTCGGGATGTGCTGGTAAAAAATTTTCCTTTAATCTATTAACCAACGAATTCCAATCTGTTAATGAACTACGAACGCAACGATACCATACTAATGCATCACCAGTAAACAATTCAACCGCAGAATTAAACAATTCCACTTCAGATACTTTTCGTGACTGTGCAATGTCAATAATATTTTCTAAAAATTGATATAAGAGAGATGGGTTTCCTGAATATTTTATCGACCAAGATCCAATAGGGACTGTCTGTGTGACATATGTGACCGTTGGAATGGGCACATTAGATGTAGCATTAGAATTTATACTTATATCATTCTGATTCGAACCTAAATCTTTATTTAATCTCTCATTAAGATCTGCCTCCACAACAAGAATAGTAGCCAAACTTTCATTTTGAAATAGCACAACTTCCTCAAAATTTTCTTTAGGGAGCCTTAACCGTTGAATTCTACCTGTAAGATGTATTAGTCTAGACCGTATCCTTTTGAATATAGAATCGGCGGTATCATCAATAAATTCTAACAAAACATTTTTTACTGACTCTATACTAGACTCAATTTCTTCTTTCTCTATATCGAAATCCTCCTTATAACTTGAAAGATCAATTAAACAACCTGGTTTATCTGTTTCTTTGGCCAACAACCAAGCTAAAATTTTCCTTTTATCTGAAACTGATCTTGAATTTTCAATGCCTCTAATGTTCAATTCATATTCTAACTCATTTTTAAGTAAATGAACGATGCTATATATTTTTGCCATAATTAAATATCTATATTTCCCTAAAGTATCCTAATAATATAATCTTTGGAGATAAATTCACAAACAAAAAGATGTCCTAACAATATTGAGAACCCACAACAAACTGCAACAGACTGTAACAAAAATGAAACTACAAAATCACATTAGTAAGATCGATTCAAACCTTAGTCGCTGAGTACAAGTGTAATGAATATAAGTGCAGACAATCTAGCCCCAGTGTACAAATAATTTGGCTTCACGTTTCGGCTGCAAGTGAAATTATTCTAGTACCACGTTGGGCGCCAGTGTAATCAAAAATAATTTTTACCTTCGTAAATATCAAATAACAAATTGCACCCTTATATTTCCTAAACCCTTACCTGATATCACAAGGTCGAGAATTTCTTATTAACAATGAAAGTCCAAGATAAAGTTGGATGGAAAACGGCTTGAGGAAAAGAAAAACTCTTTAGACATAAACGGCTAGTAGAGTGTTAGCTCTGGGTACATCATGAGCTTGGGTAATGGGTTGTCAAATGACCAAAAATATAAAAAATGAGCGCCACCGTATTTTTCAATACAATAACCTACAAAAATTATCTGTGCTTGTATTAGGGGAATACGGAAACCTTATATCAACACCACTAATATAGCCATAAAACCTGAATTTCACTTTTATAAAGCACTTACCAAAATCTCAATTACCAGATGTCATACAGATGTCTGGACTTAACCTGTGAACAAACAAATGCACAACATGGACACCGTTTGTGTCTTAAAAATATTTACCAAAAATAATATAATAGAATTTAAGTTCCAAAAATATACACCCGGGGTATTTGTTATAAGTAGACACAATGTCTGCTCATGAATGACCTATAAGCTTTACTTGTATTTTGAATAATAAAAGAGTTATGCAAAAATGGATTCTATTTGATTAAATTCCTTGATTTGTATTAATATAATCTTTTTCTACTATTAATTTTATAGAACAAAAAATCAATAAGGTTTTGTATTCAAAAAAACATAAAAATCTCTAAATGGAATATTTCATAATAAATTTTCTAAAAAGTCTTAGTTCACTTAATAATTCATATTACACATTTTAATTCCCAGCCAGGTGTAGTACTACATTGACCTCACAATTTAATTTAATTATCTAGGATCTCATAAAATAGCATTTTTTAACATATGGTTAGTTTTACTTTATATGTATAAAAAGTATTCATCACGTTGTTTAACAATGAAAGTACATGACCTCAAAATTATTAAATATATTTTAGATTGGCGTCAAATAACATGTGATATTTAAATTTGGACAGCTGAATATTTCTTTGACATCATATGCCACTAACAACTTTTCAGTTTAGTTAACGTTATGTGTTTGTGAAATAATTATGATAAGCAAACAGCATAGCCATCTTTAAAATTTATGCAAAGCCACAAATTTATTACGTAATTCTTTCCTTTCATAATAATTTTTAAGTTACTTTACTCTAGGTAAAGCTTCAACCTTGTATTTTTCGTATTATGATTAAATAATTATAAATGTGATTAAATGCTAAATATCACTCACGTGTGGAAGTACAGTACGACCAAAAGAAACCGAACTATGACCTCAGCTGTGGAATATTCCATTAACATCTGCGTTCTGCGATGCACAAACAGGAAACACATGAATACGGACGAATTTATCGCTGGAACTATCAGAATTCTTCTGAACCAAACATTATTTAACGAAACCAATTCCTCCTTAATTACATGCTATAGAATTTAGTATTCCAAATCCCAAACTAAATTTTCTAGATATTGCTTCCGAGATATTGCACTAAGAAAAAATATTAATAAAATTTATTTACTTGATTATACCAACTGTTTTAACGATGAGGGGGAGCTTCTATCTCCTTTGGCCTGCAGGAATCAACTGAACTGCTCTAGATGGAACATAAAAAATCATCACGCTAAAGCCGCTAGGAACCACTTTCAGACACGAAGATTCAATCCATTCTAACTTCTTACGGACTGTGTTACAGGCCACGAGTCTGGATACCTCCATCTTGACTTTACTACCTCACTGATAGCAGCTTACCCGTTCAGACGCCGATAGAAAAGTGACACCAAATGACAACTCGACGAAGCTTATTAACGAAGCTTAAACCTCAAGAGCAAAGGAATCTATATGCTATTATAAATTTCATGAATTATTTTTATTGTACGGAAATTTACAAATTATATTTTTATATTATTGCGGTATTATTTTAGATTAATAAGCGAGGTATCACTACGGAACAAAAATACGTTACAACTTGTTAAAAGAGACATCTCTGATCACACATTACAATTTAATAAATCGATGTTCTTATAAAACGCCTCCTAATACAATTGAAACAAATATTTGTTGAAGACTCTGTAAACTGTTACTAGTGTATAGTGTAAGTCAAAGTACCTCAATCTATCTTTATTGTTTGATATAACGCCGCAAATGTACTCCGTTATCTACAATCTTTGCTTTCTAAAAGTATATGTTCGCTTTATTTATAAGTAATAATACAAGTTTGCATAGCATATATTTTCTACATGTGTGACAATTGTATTCGAGTTTCACGGTTTTCTTTATCTATTTATGCATTAAAAGGACTCTAGAAGTGTTCTTTTGATATGTGGTACCCTAATATTTGATTCGATTATGATATCGTTTCCAAAACTGGGTTCACTTTAATCCTGCTTTCCGTGCTAGCATGTACTATATGCGTCGGTGATTCTGCTACTCCAAGAGCGATGCACGTCTGCTACTTCTGTGCATAAACCCAAATGCTCTTTTACATCGGCCCATTGTTGCAAATATGGTCGCTACCTCAATGGTTCAAACTATCTTGAAGACAACTCCTGAGCGGGTTCACCGATGTAGATGCAAAATAAAGCGAGATAGGCATCACTGTACATGGAGGTATGTTGCGTTCTTTCCTTTTGTATCCTCCACATTTGATATTTGTCCGTATCAAAAGCCGCTTTAAAATTAGCTTCGCGAATGCTTCTTGATGCTTTTTTTTAAATGACTGCTAAAATTTGTTCTGCATTTCATATTTTTAACTGAACACACTTCTGCGAAAGTTTAAGCATTATTTTTTTAATTACATGTAACATACGAAATGCGCACTTCGTATCTCCAATATTAAAATTGTCTATAGGTTATAATTTTTTTTCTTTGTTGGTTTAAATAGAAATTTTTATTTTTATTATAAATAGAAACTCGATGACTATGTCCTTTCTTTGTTTATGTGAACCATCCCACACTCCGCATTTGTAGTTAGCGCGGTATCATTAAATCCGTTTGTCTTTTATACGTAATCGTGATTCGTAAAAGCCCTTACTTCGCTTTCCTTTCTGTTTCTATCTGACCCGTGCGTTTTAACGTTGCAAACTGCTTAATTTTAGCCACTTTATGGTGTACCTAATCGTGTCGTTTTCATCTAATGTACATTTACTTGCAACACCTTATTTTTTCTAATTCCTATTTTGTTTTTCGCTATATTGTCTATATCACCGAGTATTTTCTTTTGTTTGATTTTTGTTACTGCTTTTTCTTATCTTCAGTCATTCGTTTTCACCAAACTTTTTACCTACTCAAATCGACTTGTTACCACGATCCTTAGTTATTTATCTTGGTTATTTGTTTATTTTGTATATATATATATATATATATATATATATATATATTGCTATGATAAGGAGTTATTTAGGGGTATTCTGAGTCTTAATGTGAACCACGTATAAGATGCGTCACTGATGCTAAAGAATTGACGCGACGAATAAAATTTCAAATTGAACAATAAAAATTTTGCGAAAAGTGATGTTATAAAATATTTTGAATTAATCAAAGTGAAAATATACGAAACGCGACTTGGCCGTTTGCTAAAAAACGGCTCTAAGAAAACATTATAACAATTCTAAAGATACTCTAAGAAAATCACGAAATTTAATGAAATTCTAAGAAAGTTCTAAGAATAATTCTAAGAAAACATTATAATAATTCTAAGACAATTCTAAGGAAATTCTATGTACAATATTCGAAACAAATAATAAGAATAAATTTAAAGGACATTACAACGTTATGAAAATTTAAGTCAGATCACATTAAACCGGGTAAAACTTGGAGACGAAGCAGCTCAACTAAAAGCAATATTGGGGTACTGATTCACGGCACGCAGCAGAAAGACGCACAAAGAAAACCACAGGTCAGAACTGCCTAGCATAAGGCATTATTTTGTATTTATTATATTTGAACATTGATCATATCAAGGCATTATATTCTATTTGTTAATTTTGAACATATTTTAAACTTGAATAATTTATGTAAGAAGTCAACAAAAATTTATTTTTATACGTAAAAAATTTCGTAAACAAGGAAAAATCTTGAACGTTCAGAGAAATTTCCAGTAGAGTACAAACGACATTTTACTGGCTTTAAATAAGAAAATGGAGCTTTAGATTATAGAGATAAATAATTTAAAATTTATTGTAATTTAATTCAGGGGTTGATTTTATCATACAGTCAAACAGATTAAGCTGTGAAGTGTAAATCATTTCCTTTCTCATTATACAAATATTAATCGACTACGTTTTATCATTCAAATCAGATAAAGTTTTAGGAAAAAGGGTTAAACTATTTGATTATCGTAACATTGTGCACTCTGTGTGAATTAAACTGGGCTAGCCGAGGCAAATTTAAAATTTCAGGAGATTAAAATACAGAGCGGTGGTGGTCACAAGAAGACTATTTGAATAATTACATCGACGTACAGCGTTATATATATATATATATATATATATATATATATATATATATATAATGCTGTGTTACGACTGAGAGCCCTAACTATCGCCGTGATTTAAGTACAGCAAACTGTATTAATGGAAATACACTAGAAAATATAAAATTATTATCATACCTTTCTTTTCTTTTACTTTACCTGATTAACTCAACGTAAATTATATCGTGAAATTTACGAAGATGAAATGAAACACAGCAATCTCAAGAAATATTTTTCTTCGCACAAAAGAATTTATAAAACAGTTTACATTTTTAGTTCATACAGAAAGTTATTCGTAACGATTATCTATATACCAAAATTATTCTTACCTACTCTTCACAGATAATTTATTAAAAGTCAAGATGCTGCAAACTCTGACCTTAAAATTCGATGCAAACTATTCTCTTCTAAAAAAATGAGAACCTATTCTAAATCTAATTTATCAGTATACAAATATTCTTATTAGTTACAAACAAAAAAGTTTATACTAGCAAATCTTATGGTCAAATAGCGCTTATCAAAAATCTCGTAATTAACAGTATTCAAAGCTTCTTAGTTCCATCTTAAATTTCCATCAGTTTATCAGTTTGCAAAAGTGCATCTTCTATTTTTAATTAATTAACTTCAGAGTAACTCTTATATCGAAGAACGTTCAATCTTCATAGTATTTTACAAAACAAATGATGCTTTATATAATTGCATTTGATAACTTTTATGATTGAAACTACTCAAACGTATACGCTTCATGTCGTAAGCATAGCTGTTACATATTGTTTGGTTCTCAGGAAAAAATTACGAATTGCGAATGAATGCTTCTATTCAGGTTCCGGTTTATGTATAAAAATTATGTCTATATCTCATGTTCCAGATCTTTTCCGATTCATTTTGAAGAATTTGTCACCTCGGATGCTGTAAGTTTTAGAAAAATATCATCAGTCAAAGGCCGAGTTAGTGTCCAGCTACCGCGACCGATTTGATTTATGACTATAGTAAAGCGATGAGGATTCATTTCTAACGTATGAAGTTAATCTTTTGTCCCCTTCTTTCTTATCGTAACACGAAAAGTTAATAAATAATTCTTATCTATTTTATGGAATTTTAATGTTAGCGAGTTACTTGAATTTGGTGCGTTTATTTATTTATGCGAAATAATTGACTTTTAATAGTAACGTGGCAAATGTGTTTTATTTAAAGCCCTCAAATTGAATTTAAATGTTATATACACTCGGGATAATTATTTCATACTTTGAAATTGCATGCGACTTCTTTTCAGTCTACACGGAAAATATATTTCGCTTTGCTTTTATGGTAATAAAATGAATGACTGTATTTATATCTTAAAATTAATTTGTACTCTAATAAAGTTAGTATTTTAAAAAAAGTATGCAACTCTTTTTCAGTGTGTAAGTTCAATATCCATACAGGAACATCTGAAATTGTGCGACGCGTAACCTAAATACTTAAATAAAAACCAGGCCCAATTTATTTTACTAATGGAAGTCATCGTCATCTGATAGAATACATGGCATTAGAAGTAACTGAATTTGTTTATCTTCAACCAAAATATGTTGTGTTCGCTTCTAGATTTTCGATTTGTATAATGGTTCTGAATTGTCAAAAAAAAGAGGAACTATTTAAATTGATAATACCAATAACATCTGGAAGGGTATCGTCGGCAAACGATCTAAGTCGCAGTATTACTAGCAACTTTTTATAAAATTATATTTCAAAGAAGTTCACATTTCTAATTTTACGCAAACGAACACTAAAACTGTTTCTTAAAAGAAGTTAATGAGATATCTCCATCGTACAACCAACTTGTATAAAAGAACCATTACCCGAATCTTAACTTTAGATAACTTAGAACAAACTATTCGCTATACCGCGTAACAGACTTCGAAATAAAAAACAATTTTTATAACGGAAAACATTTCTAATTTTCGGTCTTAAGCCATGAAAGCAAGTACAATAATAGTTTTATTTCGATCGCAACGGCCCGAGTAAACATCCATGTCCATATAAGGGAAACTAACAGAACGAACGACGATCAATAACATGGAAAAGCCACTTTAATCTATCTAGTGGAACGGGTAGTAAACGTTCTAAAACAACACGAGAGTTCATTGATCCAAGGACTTATGCGCGAAATGTATGAAAAGTATTTTGATATAAAATTATAGAAATGTAGCATAAACCAATTACTAATTCATGTAACGTAAAGGGTAGAGATAAGCAAAGCAGAGATAACCTTTTATAAAACACGTGCTTAAATGATTGCAATATTTTTGAAAACAAATATTTTAACGATCGAAAACCACATTTTAAACTTTGTTAATAATAGAATCCCAGATTTAAGGTTATATTGAAAGAGTAAGTTTGTTGTATTTAAATTATAATTACATGTACTAATAAAACCTACAGGATGTTGAATAAGCAATCATTTTAATTCAGAAAGCTGTCGAAATTGCTGATAAAAATTCACAAATGACCGCAAATGCAGTAAACCATATGAAATATAAATTAAGTGAGCGCAAAAAATATTTAGATGCAGGGACGGCACATAATAACCTGCATTTTAAATTAATTAATTTCCCAAATAGTTCGGTTAAAATCTTATGTTATCTCTTGTCATAGAACTTTTATGGGAATTTTCTAAGTGTATGGTTTATTAATTCTGACAGCT
Source organism: Platerodrilus igneus (assembly GCA_036346225.1). NCBI lineage: Eukaryota > Metazoa > Arthropoda > Insecta > Coleoptera > Lycidae > Platerodrilus > Platerodrilus igneus. Next base: position 3,707,143 of record JARFIW010001182.1, read on the forward strand.
TATAAATTTGTGAAATGTTCTAATTAGATACTTTTTAGTAAAACTAGCGAAACTTGTATATTTTATTTTCGAGTCTGTCGACTTGATGAATTCGGAGAACTGTACCTTTACAGCACGTGCATACTATTAAAATTGTAAGAGTTGAAATATACACAGGCAATTGCTTTATAAAGAATTTTGAATAACCCTAACTCTTAAAGTAGCATTTGTTAACAACAACTGATTGCATTCCGGGCTAACTTCTGAGCGATGGTTGAAACGTGAAATCATACCAACCACCACCAATAATCTCAACCAACCAAAAAACACCGGACTCTAAATAACTCTTAAGCAAAATGAGCTTTTATATATTCAGAGAGTATACGTAATACTTATGAACAAATTTGTTTAAGTATTCCATAATAACATTGTCGTTATAAAAACGATATCTGAAAATAAATACTCATAGACCCTCACTATTTATTAATTTAGAACATCTTATAAGAAAAACAATATTGTTTCTCAGTAACAAAAAATTTAAAGCATTTAAATTAAAAATCCAAAAAAATATTACACAGCCAATGCCTTTTCAAAACACCTCATGAAGCTTTTAATCAATCATCAAAATAAGGCATATAGCAAATATAATTGGACAATTTTTGTGAGTTTTATTAATCTTACTTTGATAAAATCCCCTGAAAACATTTAATTATTTGTCCCTTCGATATTTAAATCGAATTACTAAAAAGATAGTATCTCAGCTCATTTAAAATGTAATGTCATGGACAAGCACCTTTACCCCTTTGTCAGACCTTTCATAGTAATCAAATAACGAAAGGACTACATGAACACGTGCTAGTAGTAACCGGCTTAGTTTCTGTGGCGTCCCAAATCCTTTCTTTAGCTGTGCATAGAAAAAATGCAATTCATTCAGCTGCTTTTCCCTTTCACGCCTTGATTTTACTTTAATCTTCTAGCGGTTAAAATACCCAATGTTTTTATGATAATTTTTTAACCTTCATTTCCAAACTCCAACATTCATACGTAGAGTATTTATTTGCATTTTTAGTACAGCTATAAACGTTGAAACTGCCCGTTATTAATTAAAAACGGTTTATACTTGCAACTTGAACTGAAATCCTGAATTAAGGACCTTATTCGACTAAAGTAAAAATCAAAAGTCAACGAGCAAAAACAGTAAAACGCAAAAGAACTAAACCGAGTAGTATTATAATTTTCAGCTGTTTATATGTTGTAATATCCACGTCATGCCTAGACGTTTCGAAAAAAAACCTTCTAAAAACAACAACCCAATTAAACAATAAGAAAAACCTTTCAACCAAAGTGGGCTCTTTATATTTACAATGACTGATGCCTTGTATACAAATAAGTTTCTGTATCCTAGAAAACAACGACTGAAAATTGGTACTCAAATATCATGTACTGTTTACCAAATCAGAGTGTTATTAATAAAGCAAGCCCATTATTTTTCACTATTTTGCAAATTTACAAACATTTAAACAAAAACAAATTAAGGACAAACATCGCCAGGTCAACATTCTTTTAGAACAAGCATCTCATTAGGAGTTTATCAATTTTCCAAGCTAGGTATATAACATAATTGGAAAATACCAGTGAGTTTTATAAATCCTACCTTGATGCAATATCACCTAAAAGCAAATTATACTTTAACCTTGTGGCATCTAAATTATAGTTATTGGAATAAAATAACATCTTTTAACAAATACCTATCTGACAACAACATATCACGCCAAACGCCTACCATTCATGTATAGGTTTATCACATAACTCACGTAGCTTCAGCAGATTATGGAATTACCTCTCTCCTCAGCGTAAAACGATCTCTTTAGCTACGCATTATTTTTTAACTAACACAATTGTAAAGCTACCGATTTTGTACCAGGCGTTTTTTTCCTACAGATATTTATTCAATTTAAACCACTTCTTTCAACTTTTAAACATGCAACTCCTTTAGAATTTATTCTTCAACAGTAGTGTATTATCAGGGTTTTCACCGCCTCATTTCCTCCAGAATCCCTCATTTCCTCACACATCTGGACCAAAAAGTTTTCTTCGACTAACCATTTTTCATCTTTCGAGATAAATATATCTTAAATTTTTTATCTTTCGAGATAAATGAGCATCCACATTTCCTCCCACGAGATAAACCTATTTTTAAGATTTTTTACCGCTAACATTCTGGACCAAAAAGTTTTCTTCGACTAGCCATTTTTTTATCTTTCGAGATAAACCTACCTTGTTTGGTATCAATTAATATTAGATTTTTCTCAGGTACCCGAATCTTTAAGAATTTTTTAGATAGCACCATCCCCAAGGGAGCTACCCCCATTTTAAGATTTTTTACCTATAGCGACTTTTGAGCGTTCTTATAAATTTTCTTAGTCATGCAATACATCTTGTTAGCTTAGAATTTTATGTAGAATCTGTAAACAGATTTGAAATAGGACCACGCCCTGCAAAGTTACACTTTAAGCTCTCAAACCTATTTAAAATTTTTGCTCGTATATATTTAACTCCATTTTTAAAACCTTTTTCGCTATCCAAGATATATGCTTTAACCAATACATAAATCAAGCACACAAAATTTTAATAATTTATTCACAGTTTAATAAACTAATTACAATTTTTACAAAGTATAACATTATTTCCGTTGTGTAGCCGAATCCAAGTAGTTTAACCTGTAACAAAAGGAAATTAATGTGTTGTTTAAATAGACCTGTAATAAAAAGAGATTAATGTAAAAAAAGGAGACGTGTTTTCGGTTAATAAGACATATTATCGTTAATCTAACAATATGTTTTACCGTCCAGCGACATCACGTGGAGGTAAACACATTCCAATGTAATGGGTTTTAAATAGGAAAGTACGCTAAATACAAATCAATTAACAGCAATTAAATATTGCTTACTGACCTACCTTAATTAGGTTGCTGTGCTATTAGGAATGATGTTTAAGACTTCGTACGTATTTTCCGGATTATATGTTGTATTCTTTTTTTATTAAGTAATCGAATAAATCGTTCCTTCTGCTTCCAAAGAAACTCGGACACTCCATTGTCGACGCTGGCGTTATTTATGCGATAGCTAGCCATGCAGTTGTTAAACGCTGTGCTAATCATTTCTACACCATCTTCGTTAGTAGCGGTAACTGATGCATTTTTATGTTTGTTGCTCCTTAAGTGTGCGGTATATGTATTCTTTTCCATTTCGAAATCGCATACTGTACACATAATTCGTGGTTGTTTCGTACAAGACCCTTTAACAGCTGGCGGAGCTGAACGTTTAAGGCTTAATGACATACCGTGCTGTTTTTCCTTGTGTCGCAGTAAGTTGTCCATTCTCGTAAAAGCGAAACCGCAAGTCCCACAGTTTAAGTACTTTGCTGCGGACGGCTTAACCCTGGGCGATGTTACACTACGACATTTGTTCTGGTGCCGTTTGAGAGCATTTTTCCAGGTATAGGAAGCACCGCAAGGGTTGCACTTATAAACGTTTGCAGGTACCATTTTAGTACAAAACAAAACCCGCACTATAGCACTTTGGTTAAACTTGTAATCTAGCTAACTAAAAAGCTTACTCGAGCATACCTGATTTATGTTCCTTATAGAATGCATACCGAAGGTTTCGAAGACGACCGAACGATGTTGAGGATTCGGCGGGAACTAAATGATGTCATATTCCTTGCTGCTCGTCCAATACATTTAGCGCTAATGCATGCACCTGCTTCGCTTCGTCGATGGTGTGAATGCCGTTAGTAGAAACACCGGAAAACATCTTCCATGTTATACGGATCGCATGCATATTAAAATCCAAAGGGTGGTAGCACACGCACAAATTGTGTGCAAGTCGTGCTGTAGAAGATGCAATGCTACTATAACCAAAAACACTTTAAACCATTACTAAGAAAATACCAACTTGTTGTCTACAGGATACTTACAACAATTTAATTTTAAATAACTTCACGTCATATTTTAGGAAATGGGGGCTTGAATATTTTTCAAATGAATCACCAAGCGAAAGTATATGCTTAACGGTATTAAATTACCCATTAATTTCCTATTTTACGACCGTGGTTAATTATAGATTGAAATTTAATTTGTGCACGTTCGAGCTTCTCGTAAACAACATATTTTAGAGCAACAATGCGCTGTATAATACATGCATACCCTTCGCCGCGTACTGCTATTCTTGTAATTGCTAGAAAAGTCACTCTCCTTTACTGTTAGAGCGATGCAAAGCACCATTTTTATACTTTCTATAGCACATCGCACACTTTTTCGTCTGATAATTAAATTTTGCTTCTGTAGGCTTTTACACTTTCGCATAGCGGTCGGCCGCACGTATTGATTTCTAGAACCGGTAAGTACTCGATATCCTCCAAATAGAGAATTAGATGCTCGATGTCTGTCAACTTCCAATTCCTCGTAAAGGTAGAAAAACTCGGTCAATCATCCATTAAACTTCCACCCGCTACCGTTTTGATAATTTCCAAACATTTTCGAACGACAATGGGCTGAGAATTTTAAACCTCCGATGGATCTTTAAGTCGTGATCAATTACACATCCGAGCTACGCGTAAACTAACATATTTTGCAGCAACTGTATAATACATGCATACCCCTTCTCTGCGCTACTGCTATTCTTGTAGTTGCTTGGAAAAGTCAGTCGCCCTTTTACTGCTAGGGTCGCTAAAAGCACCATTCCATACTTTATTTATAAGTGTAGACATCGCACACTTTTTGTCGGTTAATTAAATTTTTGTTTATGTAGACCTTTACACTTTCGCTTATTTAAACATCTAATACAATCAATTAACCACTTTCGATTATTCTAACGGAGACAACCATACATCCCACCGCATCGTTCTTTTGAATCCAACGATCCTATGGGCTTCCGCACTAACACCTAACGTATTTTTCCTACTATTTGTTAAACAAAAACTACCGGTATCGCCATTGTGGACGTAAACAGATGTTTGTGGATGTGTACGAGTATGTAACCATAACATTAATTAGTCTAAGCTATTTTATTTAGTCCGCGAAAACTACTATTTTCTAATCCACAACTAATAATCGCCTTTATAGGTTTAACATTTCTACCATTTCCCAATGACTGGTGCTACGTACATGGAAACTTTAATTTCTTATTAGAGAATTCTTATTCTCCGCGCACTGCTGCGTAGTTGCATGCCACCCCTTTTGAGTATATGCTCGTTATAGGTTGTAAGACCCTCGGTTTTATAACTACACTTCGTGAGACCCCTTTAATCTTTTTAATCGTACTTTCTCGCCTCAATACAGTAGGACTTAACATTACTACCAACAAATTCTAATACTAGACCCCATTAAATACGTCTTTAATTTTCCTACAACTTTTATCGACAAGTGTTATATTGTATTTATTATACGCGGTAGTCACTCTTTTAAGATAAATATATTTTGCTAGGTATCAACTAATATTAAATTTTCTAGGGACCCCAAATCTGTAAACAGATTTTAAATAGCTCCACCCATACAAAGTTATGCCTTCTAAAGACTAATTTTGCCCATCTTTATTTAACTCCATCTTTAAAACCCTTTTTGCTACGCAGACATATGCTTTACACCATCTCCCGAGAAATCTAAAACCTCCGTGTCTCGCGAATACCACGTGGAGATAACACGTATACTCTGTCAACCAGGATAGAAGCAGGAAAGATTTGGAAGGTGGGCGAAGAACTTAAAATTATGGAATTTAAAACTAATATATACAAATATAAACAACTATCTTATATCTTTACGTCCCCATGCGTAGATTGTTGTACTATTAGGAATGATGTACCTTTTGTCATCTTCCTCGATAAACCTAATTTTATTAATAAGCTGCGTATGCAAATCGTATTCTTTACTCCGGATACATACGCAGGCAAGTACTCGATACCATCCAAATAAAGAATTGGATGCTTGGTGACTGTTAACATCCGCTTCCTCGTGTACGCCAAAACACATCCCAGCCCGTGTGCACCCCTGCCCATGCGCCCCTCTCTGTGCGACTGCTATTTCGGGGTAACGTCACAGCCTTTTATAAATAAAGAACAATGTTATATACTATTATAAAATGTTTATTCTGACATTATACATAACAAATTTAAAAATATTTAATGCCAAGCATGGGGTCATTTAAACTTAATTTTAATACAAAGTTATACACAGAAGACAGTCCTTTCTTTATGTTTGTTTGAGTGGCTTTAATTTTATCTAATTTTATTCGCAGCTTAAAATTTAAATCGATACCCAAGTCCTCTATCTCCTTTTCTAGCCAATAGTTTGATACATAAAGACCGTCTAGGTTTTCGAATTGTAAAATGTACCGAAGCTTGCTCTATATTTAAAGTCTTTGATTCAATCGACAACCAGATCCATTCCTTCGTGTAATTCTTGCAGCTTGTGACAATCTTTTAATCGCAGCTTTCCACTATATCCTGCATACGTATCTTGTTAGCTTGATTGACTTCTTCTTGTCGGTATTGGAGAAATCCTTATTCTCCCACAGACTGTTGCGTAGTTGCATGTCCACCACTTTTGGGAATATATGGTTGTTATAGGTTGTAAGACCCTCGGTTTTAAATGATCCGAAAGGTTTTTACTAGGTAACATATACAAGTTTAGCGGAACCCCTTTGCGTGTGGTGTACGCCAAGGTTACGAAACCCGCATTCCTTAGTTCGTCTTTGTTATCTGTCATTTTGATAAATACGTTTTTAGAATAACCTTTTAAAAAGTATACGGATTTAGTACCATCCTTTTCGCAAGAACGCCTACATAACTAAAGAGTCTTTCTTACTAACCGCAAATGCATACAGCTTGTACAACCCAGATGTATCTAAGTCCAGTCCATCGGTACATAAAATAATCTTTTAATTCTTCCTCATTTTCTCTAATAAGATGTTCTTTGTCAACACATCTTTGTATTGATCGCGTATTGTCGCAGTGTTTCCAGCAGTCATTTCGCACTTTTGCATCCATTTCCTCTAATTCCAGTTGTCTTTCCTTCCACTTACAGCGTCATGGTATACAAATGGGGCATTATTTCCTTTAGCGTAAACGGATAATTTACTACCAATATTTACGCGTATGTCGTCACAACCTCTGGACAATGTTAGGCGTATCTATCAATTCACATTCCGATCACATTTCTTTGAATTGACCACATATGTACAGATTGTGTAAAATATGTACTCCTCAATCGTAAGCACATTGCGTAAGTATTTTATCTTTCATCTTGGCATCACTTCCGCTACCACTCCAAATAATTTCAGGTAAATCAAGTTAAAACTCAAAGTCCAAGCATAGCTTTATCACATTTTCCCTTTCCTCATCGAGACACACTCATTACAGCTCGTCAATTTACTTTGTCATGCCATTCCCCAATTCACGTACGCAGCAGGTTATATCGACAAAAACATATTTTCCTTGTCCATAACTCAATACATGAACCACGTACATTGCGCCTGATAACACCAGCATCTTTTACAACAACGGTAATACCTCGTCCACCAGACCTCCAATTGCACATAACGCCAACTACATTAAAGTCACATCTTATGAAATTTTCCAGCTCCTCATCTAGAATATGTTCAGAAGTCATCATTTATTCCATCATTAGCCATCTCATCACCCAACCCTGCCAGGTACTAACATGCATTATCCGTCTTTTGCATCATTTGAAACATCGATTTAAACCCTGTACGTATCAATTCACACCACTTTCCGAACACATTTCGAAGTAACAACCTTTCGCAACGCAATGTGTCAGCAAACATCCTGTCCTCATCCATTCAATATTTTGCAGCAATTGTTTATATTTCGTCAAGCTACATTTCATTCCATTATTTCTTACTCACGTTATGAGAACACCTAACGTTATACCGAAGTTTACCGTCTTCACTTGTTCGAATCAACACCGATCCATTCAAGATGTAGATTGAACATATCTACTCAAGCTCTAGAATTATTTTTCCACTTCCAAGTTACTTTTCCATCGCCAAACTGCTTCATGACTAGTCTCTACAATCATATTCTCGTCATCAGACTTGCACAACGCGTATAACTCACACATTCTGTCACCATTTGAGTTCGCATCGATGAACCATTTCCATACTAACCGCAACTTCATATCAACACTTTCGGTATTAACACTGTCCAACATCTAAATCCACATATCGCAACGTGCCAGTTTTACCAACATCATCCAACTTGCCATAATCCTCAACTTTAGCATACTTTCTCCAAAACCAACATGTCTTCCGACGTCTACTTGCAACATAACGAACATACAGATTATCAGCATTACCATTGTTACCATTAACACCACTGTTTGAAATCCGACATTTCCACATTTAGCGCACATCACTCGACACGTTCGACCCAATGCTCACGAACAACTCCGTGTCAAACACCCACCATCCCATACACCGCTGCATTTCGGAACCACCTTTTCAAAAACGTTTACATAACATTATCGCTCAAAAATTAAAATTTAGCCACGGGGTCATTAATTTAATAACACAGAACGTCCTTCTATGTTTGAGTGCTTAATTTTATCAATTATTCGCAGCTAAAATTTAAATCGATACCAAGCCACCTTTTCAGCCAAGTTGAACATAAAACCGTCAGTTTTCGAATTGTAAAGTACCGAAGCTTGCCATATAAAGCTTTATCACACACCACCATCCTCTGATCTGCATGCAATTTTAATCACTTTCACATCCCATACTACTGTGCTTGATCGACTCTTTCGATTGGAGAACCTTATCCCCACGATTTGCTAGTCACCATACTGGGAAATGGTTTTTAGTTAAACCCGTTTAATGATCCAAAGGTTATAGGAATTAGCAGCGCCGCGGCGCCGACCCAACCTATTATTTTCCTTTATCTAACCTAGGTTCCACACTTGTTTTTAATGGAAAAACTCATTAAAATGCAATTAGTGTAATGGGTTTGTAATGAGAAAACTCATTAAAAGCAATTAGGTCATATGGTCATGTGGTCATAGGTCATTGGTCATGTGGTCAAATGGCATGTGGTCAATGGTCATAGTCATGGTCATGGTCATGTGGATCATTGGTCTATGCATTGGTCATGGTCATATGGCCATGTGGTCATATGTCAGTGTCAAGCCATGTGGTCATTGGTGGTATTTCACCTCATGGGGCAATTTCCCTAACTTAATCATTTTTCCTCACATATATCCGGATATATGTCGATGCGCATGCCTGTCGGCTTAGGTTGGATAACAACATATTCGACTATCTTCGGCAATATACGTCCTCACTCTGTAGAATACGTAAGAGAACAATTTTTTCGTATTCAATTTAGTATTCGATAGTAGCTAGAACGGTAAACATGAGCGTCTCCAAGGTGATTAACGTGTCTCAACTTCTTGGGAATAAAGTGAAACCGACAAATGAGCGATTTGGATTATGGCTGTTGGCAGATTATATGTGCAACAATAATCTGGTGACAGATATTGGTAATATTTGTTATGTCGAAGGCGAAAAGATGCTGACTGGTGGACTACACACACCAATTGCAGAACCATTTTGTGACAATATAATGTTGGTTAAAATTTGCGACCTTTCTGACACCGAACAAGCATCTGCAAACAAAAGGATGTTTATCCTAAAAAAAGAAATTTGTGGTGCATTTAACAGCTATCTACGAAGAAAGTTCAACGATTTGTTTCGCTAGGCATGGTGTTAAAGCTAAGCTTCCGTTTTCCTGGAAAGCACTAACAAGATGGGCCAGAGAGTAAAAGAAATTATCGGAAAAGAAGAACTCGAATGCATTAATAAAAATTCCAAAATCCTATATGTGTTCGATACAAAGTGGAACTAGCAGATGTTAATTGGAAACTTTATTGGAGGAACTACCAGATATATTAGACGAAGTCGAAAAAGATTATTTCTATCTTTTTGACATGGATGTAACCCAAGATTTTGCGGGCATATTTAGCAAGATGGAGGTGTGTAATTATTTAACTACAAAGCATAACTTTTGCTATAAGGGAGAATACGAAGAAAAGTGTAATATTATAGTTGACAACGATAAATTGCATGGATTGGATTGTTTAACATGGCTAACAACCAATGCAAGAATTAAGATATACAACAAATTTGTGTGTCAGATAACAAGTCCTGGTGTTAATAAACAACTTGGCAATCATATACTAGATTTTTTACGTTGTCCAGATGTACGTTTAAGGGAAACATTTGCGTCTACTTTGGCCAAAGAACATGGTATTACGCGATTGGAAGCGAGAATATACAACTGTGCAATTGGAAGCTATGTCAGTGCGGAACGAGTGTATAAACCCTTAAAAGATTGTTTAACCTTATTGGAAGATAGTAAGTTATACTTCCTAAAGGCGCCAATGTACTCGGTATCACTTGCCAAAATGTGGAGTAGCTATCGGACAAGCTACAAAATTGCTGTTGTTTAGTCTATAATAACCTGCTACAGTACGTGTATTGGGGAATGGCAATACAAAGAAATTGACGGCTTGCAAATTAAGTTGTCCGAAAACTAGAGGAAAGGGAAAATTGATAAAGTATGTGCTGGCTTTTAGTTTTAACTATTTACCTATAAATTATTTGGAGATAGTAGAGGAAGATAGCCAAGATAAAATAAAAATCTTACGCAAGTGCTACATTAAGCAGGTAGTACATATTTTACACAATCTGCAACACCATATTCTACAATTCCAAAAGAAATAGTAATTTCGGAATTGGATTGATAGATACGCCTAACATTCGTCCAGAGGTTGTACGACAACGCGTAAATATTGGTAGTAAACTCTATCCGTTTACGCTAAAGGAAATTGCCCCATTATGTATACCATACGCTGTAAGTGGAAGGAAAAACAACTGGAATTAGAGGAAATGGATGCAAAAGGCGAAAATTGACTACATGGAGAACACTGCGACAATACGCGATCAATACAAAGATGTGTTAGACAAAGAACATCTTATTAGAGAAAATGAGGAAGAATTAAAAGATTATTTTATGTACCGATGGACTGACTTAGATACATCTGGGTTGTACAAGCTGTATGCATTTGCGGTTAGTAAGAAAGACTCTTTAGTTATGTAGGCGTTCTTGCAGAAAAGGATGGTACTAAATCCGTATACTTTTTAAAAGGTTATTCTAAAACGTATTTATCAAAATGCAGATAACAAAGACGAACTAAGGAATGCGGGTTTCGTAACCTTGGCGTACACCACACGCAAAGGGGTTCCGCTAAACATTGTATATTTACCTAGTAAAAACCTTTCAGATCATTTAAAACCGAGGGTCTTACAACCTATAACAACCATATATTCCCAAAAGTGGTGGACATGCAACTACGCAACAGTCTGTGGGAGAATAAGGATTTCTCCAATACCGACAAGAAGAAGTCAATCAAGCTAACAAGATACGTATGCAGGATATAGTGGGAAAGCTGCGATTAAAAGATTGTCACAAGCTGCAAGAATTACACGAAGGAATGGATCTGGTTGTCGATTGAATCAAAGACTTTAAATATAGAGGCAAACTTCGGTACATTTTACAATTCGAAAACCTAGACGGTCTTTATGTATCAAACTATTGGCTAGAAAAGGAGATAGAGGACTTGGGTATCGATTTAAATTTTAAGCTGCGAATAAAATTAGATAAAATTAAAGCCACCCAAACAAACATAAAGAAAGGACTGTCTTCTGTGTATAACTTTGTATTAAAATTAAGTTTAAATGACCCCATGCTTGGCATTAAATATTTTTAAATTTGTTATGTATAATGTCAGAATAAACATTTTATAATAGTATATAACATTGTTCTTTATTTATAAAAGGCTGTGACGTTACCCCGAAATAGCAGTCGCACAGAGAGGGGCGCATGGGCAGGGGTGCACACGGGCTGGGATGTGTTTTGGTACACGAGGGAAGCGGATGTTAACAGTCACCAAGCATCCAATTCTTTATTTGATGGTATCGAGTACTTGCCTGCGTATGTATCCGGAGTAAAAGAATACGATTTGCATACGCAGCTTATTAATAAAATTAGTTTATCGAGGAAGATGACAAAAGGTACATCATTCCTAATAGTACAACAATCTACGCATGGGGACGTAAAGATATAAGATAGTTGTTTATATTTGTATATATTAGTTTTTAAATTCCATAATGTTTAAGTTCTTCGCCCACCTTCCAAATCTTTCCTGCTTCTATCCTGGTTGACAGAGTATACGTGTTATCTCCACGTGGTATTCGCGGGACACGGAGGTTTTAGATTTCTCGGGAGATGGGTGGCTAAAGCATATGTCTCGCGTAGCAAAAAAGGGTTTTAAAGATGGAGTTAAATAAAGATGGGTAAAAATTAGTCTTTAAAACGCATAACTTTGTATGGGGTGGTCCTATTTAAAATCTGTTTACATATTTGGGGTCCCTAGAAAAATTTAATATTAGTTGATACCTAGCAAAATATATTTATCTTAAAAGAGTGACTACCCCGCGTATAATAAATACAATATAACACTTGTCAACAAAAAAGTTGTAGGGAAAATTAAAGACGTATTTAATGGGGATCCAGTATTAGAATTTGTTGGTAGTAATGTTAAGTCCTACTGTATTGTAGGCGAGAAAGATACGATTAAAAGATTAAAGGGGTCTCACGAATTGTAGTTAAGTAAAACCGAGGGTCTTACAACCTATAACGAGCATATACTCCAAAAGGGTGGGCATGCAACTACGCAGCAGTGCGTGGATAATAAGAATTCTCTAATAAGAAATTAAAGTTTCCATGTACGTAGCACCAGTCATTGGGAAATGGTAGAAATGTTAAACCTATAAAGGCGATTATTAGTTGTGGATTAGAAAATAATAATTTTCTTGGACTAAATAAAATAGCTTAGACTGATTAATGTATATGGTTACATATTCTCGACACATCCACAAACATCTGCTTACGTCCACAATGGCGATACCGGTAGTTTTTGTTTAACAAATAGTAGGAAAGATACGTCAGGTGTTAGGTGGGAAGCCCATAGGATCGTTGGATTCAAAAAGAACGGTGCGGCGGGTGTATGGTGGCCTCCGTTAGAATAATCGAAAGTGGTTAATCAATTGTATTAGATGTTTAAATAAGCGAAAGTGTAAAGGCTACAGAAGCATAATTATCAGACGAAAAGTGCGCGATGTGCTACACTTATAAAGAAAGTATGGAATGGCGCTTTTAGCGGTCCTACCTGTAAAAGGGCGACTGACTTTTCCAAGCAACTACAAGAATAGCAGTAGCGCAGAGAAGGGGTATGCATGTATTATACAGTTGCTACAAAATATGTTAGTTTACGCGTAGCTCGGATGTGTAATTGATCACGACTTAAAGATCCCCGGAGGTTGAAAATTCTCGGCCCATTGTCGTTTGAAAATGTTTGTAAATTATCAGAACAGGAACAGGTCGAAGTATAATGGATGATTGACTGAGTATTTGCTACCTTTACGAGGAATTGGAAGTTGACAGACATCGAGCATCTAATTCTCTATTTGGACGATATCGAGTACTTACCGGTTCTAGAAATCATTACATGCGGCCGACCGCTATGCGAAAGTGTAAAAGCTCACAGAAGCATAATTATCAGACGAAAAGTGCGCGATGTGCTATAGAAAGTATAAAAAAATGGTGCTTTGCCCAGTCTTAACAGTAAAAGGAGAGTGACTTTTCTAGCAATTACAAGAATAGCAGTAGCGCAGAGAAGGGGTATGCATGTATTATACAACGCATTGTTGCTATAAAATATGTTAGTTTACGAGAAGCTCGAACGTGCACAAATTAAATTTTAATCTATAATTAACCATGGTCGTAAAATGGAAATTAATGGTTAATTTAAATACTGCTACATATACTTTCGCTTGGTGATTCATTTGGAAAATATTCAAGCCCACCATTTCCTAAAGTATGACGTAGAAGTTATTTAAAATTAAATTACTTTATTAGTAAGTATCCTGTAGACAGCAAGTTGGTATTTTCTTAGTAATGGTTTAAAGTGTTTTATTAAGTTTTTGGTTATAGTAGCACTGCATCTTCTACAGCACGACTTGCACACAATTTGTGTGCGTGTGCTATCACCCTTTGGATTTTTAATATGCACGCGATCCGTATAACATGGAAGACGTTTTCCGGTGTTTCTACTAACTGCATTCGCACCATCGACGAAGCGAACCAGGTGCATGCATTGACGCTAAATGTATTGGACGAGCAGCAAGGATTATGACGTCATTTAGTTCCCCGATGAATCCTCAACTTCGTTCGGTGTCTTCGAAACCTTCGGTTTGCATTCTATAGGGTACATAAAGCAGGTGCGCAAGAGTAAACTCTTTAGTTATAAGTTAGTTCGCTTACAAGTCAAGTGCTATAGTGCGGATTTTGTTTTGTACTAAAATGGTATCTGCAAACGTTTTTAAATGCGAGCTGTGTCACGTCTACTTTACCAGGAGGGATGCTCAAACGGCACCAGAACAAATGTTGTGGTGTAACATCGTCCAAGGTTGCTTATACATCCGTCCGCAGCAAAGTACTTAAACTGTGAGACTTGCGGTATCGCTTTTACGAGAATGGGCAACTTACAGCGACACAAGGAAAAACAGCACGGTATGTCATTAAGCCGTAAACGTTCAGCTCCGCCAGCTGTTAAAGGGTCTTGTACGAAACAACCACGAATTATGTGTACAGTATGCGATTTCGAAATGGAAAAGAATACATATACCGCACACTTAAGGAGCAACAAACATAAAAATGCATCAGTTACCGCTACTAACGAAGATGGTGTAGAAATGATTAGCACAGCGTTTAACAACTGCATGGCTAGCTATCGCATAAATAACGCCAGCGTCGACAATGGAGTGTCCGAGTTTCTTTGGAAGCAGAAGGAACGATTTATTCGATTACTTAATAAAAAAAGAATACAACATATAATCCGGAAAATACGTACGAAGTCTTAAACATCATTCCTAATAGCACAGCAACCTAATTAAGGTAGGTCAGTAAGCAATATTTAATTGCTGTTAATTGATTTGTATTTAGCGTACTTTCCTATTTAAAACCCATTACATTGAATGTGTTTACCTCCACGTGATGTCGCTGGACGGTAAAACATATTGTTAGATTAACGATAATATGTCTTATTAACCGAAAACACGTCTCCTTTTTACATTAATCTTTTATTACAGGTCTATTTAAACAACACATTAATTTCCTTTTGTTACAGGTTAAACTACTTGGATTCGGCTACACAACGGAAATAATGTTATACTTTGTAAAAATTGTAATTAGTTTATTAAACTGTGAATAAATTATTAAAATTTTGTGTGCTTGATTTATGTATTGGTTAAAGCATATATCTTGGATAGCGAAAAAGGTTTTAAAAATGGAGTTAAATATATACGAGCAAAAATTTTAAATAGGTTTGAGAGCTTAAAGTGTAACTTTGCAGGGCGTGGTCCTATTTCAAATCTGTTTACAGATTCTACATAAAATTCTAAGCTAACAAGATGTATTGCATGACTAAGAAAATTTATAAGAACGCTCAAAAGTCGCTATAGGTAAAAAATCTTAAAATGGGGGTAGCTCCCTTGGGGATGATGCAATCTGAAAAATTCCTAAAGATTCAGGTAGCTGAGAAAATTCTAATATTAATTGATACCAAACAAGATAGGTTTATCTCGTGGGTGGAAATGTGGAGAAAGATTTATCTCGCGGGTGGAAAGAATGCGGGTGTGATGTAATCAAAATGGTTGGGGTAAAAAATTCCACAAGGAGGAGATTCATCTCCACAGGGAGAGAGCAGGTGGAGATTCTTAAAAAATAAGACTTTATAGTGCGAATTTACATGTAAATTTGGTCCAAATGTGTGTGGAAATGAGGGATTCTGGTGGAAATGAGGGTCTGATTCGTAACTAAATACACTACTTTCAACCCTCACTATCCATTCAAAATCTACGGGTTATTTTGTACAAATTGTATTTTACTTTTAAAAACTTTCCGTTTACAATTCAACGGTGAATGCAACATGGTGTTCGACAGGTATCACACAGAGCCTCTAAAAACCAAAAAGCTTAATAAATTAAAGAGAATGAGGTTAGTCAATTCAGTGCTATTTATAAGTAGAAATATCAACGTCCAAATTTTCTCAGGCCAATTACTATGTCGTCTAACACACGCATTAACGCAAATATCCCTCACTAAATATTTTTGCGAATAAATCCACACCCCTAGGCTGGTATGAACGCGTTTATTTTTAAGTTACGTCCTAGATTATCACTCTTTGATTTGTACAAACAAAAATACCTTTCTACCTTCCGCTATTAAAAATTTAATATACGCCCCATAAAGTTACTCTGCGAAAGTGTTTGTTATATTCTAGTCTATCGACTATCGACTATATACATTCCGAGGATTGTTTTTAAACGGGCGTACTTTAGTGGAGCTTATAAGGGATTACGAAGCCGTCAGACACTGCAAATTAAGTGCTAAATTTATATTATTTACTACACTAAGGATTCTTGTAGCGTTTACCCAATTGCTGTAAGAAGTGTTAGACGATTCTGTATCTGTTTGAACGTAAATTAAAACGTGGTTTGAATTTGAGTATTTTATACCAAATTCAAACGGAGATATTTGCATTTTGAGGAAATAAACGAGCTTTAACATGCAAGCTCAATATGTCGGTCATAACGACAAAAAATGCTACTTAAGCTCTAACTGCTTTTAATATAGGAATTATTCCAGTAACATTATAACAATCCATTTTGTAGTAAATTGTTACTGTTCAACTTGACTGAAGCATTTCCAGCGAACTTCCTGAAATCCAGTGAAGCTAAAAAATCTAAAACCAATTTGTTTTACGCAAATCAGTAATTTGTTGTGTTTTTAGTGAAATCTAATCGAAAGTAGGCGTTCCTTTAATTGGTAATAAACAATAAAGTCATTACAAGTGACGTAGGAGTGATGGAACATACCCATAAAAAATTTAAAGGTCGGACGCTATAAAAATGGTTTTCAATCAATACTTCGGTGACGTAATGCACAACAGGTCCAACAACTTTCTATGCTTTAATAATTCTAAAATTGCACTTTGTTTACAACTTCTTTGTCGTCGGGTGTGTTTAGATAGTATAAGTTTGTTTTCCTATAAACATTAACTCTATTATATATGAACGTTAATAATGTTTGTTAGCAATTTGTAAGAGTGAGCAACCCTCGTCGATCGCGTTGTAGTTTACAGCGCGCTAAATTGGTGGATTATATTCTTTATAAAATACTAACACAGTGTATATATATATATATATATATATATATATATATATATAAATGATAACGTTGCACGCCGATGTAATTATATTTTCAGTCTCCTGCTGATCACTACCGCTTTTAATATCCTAAAATATAAATAATATGCCTCGGCTAGCTCAGTTTAATTCACACAGAGTGTACAACGTTACAATAATCAAATAATATACCCCCTTTTCTCTAATGCTTTTCCTGCTTTGAATGATAAAAATGAAGTCGACTAATATTTGTATAATGAGAAAGAACAAATCATATACATTTCACAGCTTAATCTGTTTTACTCTATGCCAAAAATGAACCCCTGAATCAAATAACAATAATTTTTAAATTGTTTATCCCCAAAAATTAAAGCTCCCTTTCCTTATTTTAAAGCCAGCAAAAATGGCACTGTACTTTACTGGAAATTCTTTAAACGTTCAAGACTTTTCCCCTTTTTACGTAATATTTCACGTATAAAAGAAATTTTTGATGACTTTTTACATAAAATATTCAGGTATAATAAATATCCTCAATGTTCGAAAAAATAAAGAGAAAATAATGCCTTATGCTAGATAGTTCTGACCTGTAGTTTTCCTTGTGTGTCTTTCTGGATCTGCTACTGCGTGCTGTGGATCAGTACCCCAATATTAATTTCAGTTGAGTTGCTCCATTCAATGCTTAAAACAATCCCCTGTTTTGTGCGCCTTTGCCAATGTTTATATGGAATTCTTCCCAGTGCTATCACTTTATTTAGTTGCCAAAATTTACCCCGTTTAACTACTTTCCTAGTTTACTTAGATTTACATGGATTTTCTAAATCCGCCTTAGATTTTTGTAATCTCACTTAGATTTACCCCATTTTATTTAGATTTTCGTAGTCTCTCTTAGAAACCTAAATTATAAATATTTAATATTAATTAATTAATAAACTTTTACTCACGTTTTCCAGCAAACGGCAAAATAGTCAGATATATTTTTTACTATTATTTATTTTAAAATTTTTTAACACCATTTTTCACAGATATTTGATTATTTAATTTTAATATTTACTCGTTGCGTAAATTCTTGACTATAAGTGATATGGATTGTGCTCAGTTCGAATCAAGACTGTCTGCTTATCAAATTCGCGTGTTATATAAGCTACGCCCCATCTAAAAAATTTATTGGTTATCGACGCTGTTTGTTCAAAGTTTACTACCAACCATAAGATGTTTTGGATATTTTGGGCTTATACTGGTATACGTCTGATAATAACTCGCCGGAGCGATTTCTTGGTCACATAGGATACCAGTAAATTTCTATTATGTATTTATTTTAGATCGTCTGTTTTTGTTGTTGTTACAGGAATTTCTAATTCGCCTTGGCACGTAATTTAACTTATAGCTTTTGTTTGTCTAGATAATACTCTGGGTTTTGTATTAACTCCATG
Organism: Platerodrilus igneus; assembly: GCA_036346225.1. Taxonomy (NCBI): domain Eukaryota; kingdom Metazoa; phylum Arthropoda; class Insecta; order Coleoptera; family Lycidae; genus Platerodrilus; species Platerodrilus igneus. The sequence goes on from JARFIW010001182.1 coordinate 3,725,930, forward strand.
TAGAAAATTACGTAGACGAAATGATGTAGATTAACATATTTCTGTTTACCTTTTGCGTTTCCAAAACGTATTTAGTTCGAAAGATGCGTTTCTTATCATAACGCAATGCTATCTTCTTTCACTATAGCATGTTTAATTTTAATGGAAATTGTATCATGGTTTTCTAGCTTTTACTGCATTTAACGCGTATCTATTTACAATTTATGAATGCTTTTTAATTTAAGACAAGTTTGATTGCGTGTGGAGTTATTTTTTTGCTGAGTGTGTGTTTATTGTTGCATGGTGCGCTTCCCGACATTAATTAAAGTCAACTGCGATCTTTATACAGGGTGTTAAATGTTTTCTCTTTGTATAATTTGCAAATTACGTATTTTTCATGCTAAATAAATGAAGTTTTCTAACTCGTAGTACTACTTACATGTATTGTGTGACTATTATGACTCAATATACCCCTAAATAACCCTCTTATCATAGTAATATTTATATATATATATTGATATGATAACGCCGTACTTGGTGTAATAAACGTTCTACTGAACGCCGTTGCTCTGTGTTTCTCTCAATTTAATCTTTTACTTTTATTATTATGTCACATGTCACAGCTAGCCCTTTTTAATTTACACAGAGTGCACAACGTTACGACGATAAATTTTCTTTCACCCCTTTATGATTAACTGTGTGAATTGATAAACGAAGCCAATCAACATTCATATAATGAAAGGAAATAATATTTGCAATTCAGAATGTTCGTAATTCTTTAAATACACCCTTTAATCAATTAATATAATATGGATTATTTATTTATTTATTATTTATTTTAATTTAATATAAAGTCACCAAAAACAACACCCTTTTACAAAAAAATTTGGAACGTTCGAGACCTTTTCATGATTATTGCGTAAGTTTTAACGTACTCAATGTCCTTTTTGACTCTTTACAAATTCGTGAGAAAATTAATATTTTCAGTGTTAATTTTTAATTGAAAAGATTCCTTAAAACTAGGTAGGTCTGACTTGATTTGTTTCGTGTTGTGTATCAACCCCCCCCCCTCCCCTCATTATCATCAATCGAATACTAATGCTGCTTTGTTGAATCAATATTTCAGTTTCCAAAATCACCTCTTGCTTTATTCGATATTTTTCTGTATATGCTTTGAATCTCTTCCCTTAAATACCACTTGAAATTACGGATTCCGATCATAAATTAGCAGCGTATTGGAATTGTCCCATAATTCGCATTACCGTCTTAGAACCATGGTTTAGTATTATAATTATTTGCGACGCGGATTAGAATTAGAATTGAACCAGAAATAGTCCAGAAGCCCTATATCATTATAAATATTTAATTTACATTAATTACCCAATTTTTACTCACGTTCTCTAAATAAAAAACTGCAAAAACTCTCCATATATTCTTAACGTAATTGTTGCACAGCACTATTTTTACTACAACATAAATTTTATTTATCTGGCGCATAGATTTCTGATTAAAAGTGTTGTGGATTCAACGTGCATCAAGTTGAGACTGAGCTGCCTTATCACCGGTGAGTGTTATATAGTTTTTCCTACTACATTTGGATTGATTTTCTAAGCAATCTTACAGATTGTTGCAACCAATGAGATTTGTCTTTCATATTTCAACCTGATTTCTGATGAAACTTATTTATTTATTTAAACTGATCTTTGAAAGTGCGTTTTCTTATCAAAGCGTTTATTGTTCCTTCTTTATCGCAAGCGTAATTGCATGAGGATATATTAGGTTTTGTCTTATCTTCTGCGTCTTTATTTTATAAACTTGTTAAACACTTCTCAACGTAGTTTAATTACATGTACGATTATTTTTCTGCTGAATACGCGTTTTATTCTTTAAAGATATGCTTACTGGCATTGCTTAAAGTTAATCATGGTCTATATACAGGTTGTTAAATGCTTACTATTTACATAATGTACGAATTACTTATTTTTCTGCTAAATAAATGCAGTTTTCTGATTCCCATTGCTATTTGCAGCTACTACACGACCCTTACTACTCAATACACCCCTAAACAACCCCTTATCACAGCAAAATATATATATATATATATGAAGTCACGAGAGGTAATTGAAACCCAAATTCTACAAATTACGGGATCTCAGGTCCATCTGGCCCGCACCGGTCCGAGAAGCAAACGAGAGATACAACACCGTAGAGACGTGGGTGTTATTCTATCCCGCTTGTGTCGAGATGCTGCCTACTTAGATTGTACTGTTTGAAGCTCATACAGATCTCGAATTAATTGTATGTACGAAAATGATTTATTATGCTGGGATCTATTGCCATGGGATTACTACTATCTATTAATGCGGGAATGGGATAAAAACTTTCTGGCACATTGGAAGACGTTATTGCCATTGTATTTGTAATTGTAGGTTATATATTAGCATTATCAAAGCCTATGTGAGTTATCATAATATTATGATTACTAAACGAAATTGTAAAATCTGGCATACAATTACACTAGCAATCAAATACTAATATAGTGTAGTGTCAGAGGGAGCTACCAAGGGTTCTAAGGGTTGTTTAGTAGAAGGTAGTGTATGCCAAGTAAAATGATCCATATATCTGATCCCATAATTTAAAAATGTATGTTTGCCGTACTTTACATATGCTAAAGTATTCAAAATGGTTGTTGAAATGTAAGTGCCAAGAGGTAAATTAAAATGACTTGATGACGTGATAAAATACACAGTGCTCAAGGGTTTATACTAAGTTAGAATTTAATAGGCCATTGAAAGTACATTTGCCATCCGAAAACCGGATGCGTCTATGGATGTCCACTATCAACCACGCCGATCCAGGGTCATGTGTGATTTATTTTGGCTTTTGTTTAATTAGAATCAACTTTTGGACGAATATGTAATCTCAAAATTATAAGTAATAACAATGTCAAATGTGATTGAAGGATTGTAAAATATTTAGAACCAATACTAGAATATTATGTGTAAACTATGAAAGTGTAAAAGGACATAATTTATGGTATGTGTGACACAAACTTAGTGTTTAAATATTATTGGACGATTTTAGTTTATGTAATTTGTAAGGTTAGTGGGCAAGTAATGTTGTAATTATCACCTTGGAAAGTAAACAAGGAGAGTTTATTTTGGTATAAAGACGTATTTTAAAGAACTGCGCTAAATTGTGTAAAGATTTTAGAAGATTAATAAACGTGTTTGATTTTGAAATGGTTTGATTATTAAAGAAGGGTAAAGAGCAGCATCGGTACATAAATAAGTAATAGCGACGACAAGGAAGAGTAAAGATTTGTATTAGTGCGACGGCAAAGCGACGAATAGTAAGATAGATTTAGAACGATATTGATAAAGGCAGAAGGCATAGGATTGGAATTGTAAGAAGGAAGAATATTTGGGATCGATTTGGATATAGATTTATAGGTAGCAGGGCATTGAGTGGTTATAAAAAGGGACAAAGATTGATTTTGATATGGATGTATATGTAGCGGGGCATTGAGTGATTTTGAACAGGACGACGATAGATTTGGATTGAGTGCGGATTGAAGGCGGACGTATTAATTTGGAACAAGAGGAGCGAAATTAGGAGAACACGTAAGAGCAGCAATTGGAAGTGGAAGAGTCAACGCAGAAACTACGACGGAAGAATTAGCGCAGGGGAAGTAAAATAAACGGGTATTCTAAATTCTAAAATTCGGGTCATTTATTTCAGATATTGGGAGCAACTAAAATTTAAGGAAAGATACCTGGAGGCGAGACGGAATTTCAACAGGATAGTACAACCGTGTAAAGGCGCATACGGCGACGAGGATTTTGAGCCAGCAGTAAGAGAGGCCGGAAACAAAGTATAATCCAGGTGAGTGCTGTGAAATATCTTATAACGTCAAAAGTCATAAATTTGTGGTATTAAATTAATTTGGCACAAGGCAACGTTGATCATAAAAATTTGGCATATACAAAACTAGATTCAAAAATAAGTACTAAAACAAAAGAGAGTGCAGTTTGGTTGGGCATTGCACATCTACTTACCACTGAACCCACGGTAAGTAGGTGGATACCCTGAGAATAAAGAGTTCATATAGTCGAGGCATCTTAAGAACAATTTTGATTAAATCACCAACCAAACGTTGCAAAAGTACGGGGCGTGCAATAGGTGTTTGCACATTATACAAAAAAGCATTGAAATTTATAAGAAGAGGCGCGCGACGAAAGAGAAAAATAAAATAATAAAAAAAGAGGGGGTGGAGTACAATATATATAGTTTATTCTCACTTACTTAAATCGGATTAATAACCATTATAATGTTTCTTTTTCTTTTTATGCTAATTAAAATACTTTTCTTAATGTGTTATTTCCTTTGTTTTTTTAATTTAAATATACCTACATGTGGGGATTTCACCTATAGGTTGTACGGAGGGGTTAATAATTTATTTTTATTTCAAACCTTATTTAATTTTTGTATGTATTATACCCCGCCCACTCACCGACTGAACCCGGTCAATTTCTCTTTCTTTCTTCTTTGTTGTTTTTTTTTGTTGACTACGTCGCTGCACGTAGCAAAATTTATAAAACCTGCTGTACAGAATCCTAAGATTATTAAACTGTGCAATAATTTATTCAACAACCATCACATTTCTTTCATTTGTACATCGTTGATGCTCATTAAAAAGCTGATAAATGCGCATTTAGCTTTTTCTTAGGCAACGAACAACCTAAGGATTCCACAAATTCTGCAGAAGATTTTTGTTTCAGATTTACCTGCAGAAAGACACCAAAATCTAGAAAATTAAACTTTTTTATCATAAAGAGTACGCAATTCGACAATTAGACAAAGAGTAAATATAAAACACTGTATAAAACTCACAACTAACTTTAATTAATGAATGCAGGCTCATTCTTCAAGAATTCAATCACATTTAGTAAAATAAATAATTTTGTACGCAATCCAATTCATTTTTAAGAATAGCAATGCATTCATATACTTTAAATGAATACGCATCAGGAACATCGAAAGTCAAACAAACATGAAACGAATTTTTTTAAACTCGACGCATTAATTCTCGCAATAAACACATCTTCAAAACAAACATGTTTTATAAACGCAGGAAGTAAATAAACGCATTTAATTTACGTCATTATAAAATTTGCCTACGTGATGTTTAATATAAAATCAACACAGAACCGATAGATTACGAAAACAAAAATAAGGAACCAGACGTTTGACTACGTGCGATTTCGAGTAATAAATTCTTATTTAAATAAAAGGGCGTGACTTGAGAAAGTAGAACGTTTTATGGTCAACGGAATCCACAATACAAAATTTAATATCTACGTAAATTGCAAAAACATTGCAACAAAATTTAGGGTGGTAACTCTATGAAAATCCGAAACCTTGCACGATAAGAAAAGTGCAACGCCTCAATCAACAAGATAAACTTGGTAAACCAATTACAACAGGTGATGGGCGTACCTTTAAATGCCGCACGAGTTGATAAAGGGTCAGTCTTTATACGACCAAGGCACGCTCATACTTTTCTGAATCCAGATAACACGCAAAGTTAAAATATCAAATTAAATAATAACATAAGTGAAAGTTTGCGATTGAAAAATTTCAAATACTAGTACACGTGCAAATATACAACAGAAATTTACCGTTGACATTTAAAAAACGCAAATCCAAAATTCTAATTAAACATAATCTTTAATATTTTATTAACTTAGGGCACTGGGTATTGAACTAATCACTGCACTGAGTATTGAACCAATTATTAACTAATTACTGAACTAATTATTGAACTAAGGATTGAACTAAATTCCACTAAGTAAACGATTAAGTGTTAAACTGAACGTTTAACCAAGCTGTACTACCAAACAAAATCAATAAGAAAATCTAACTGAAAACAATCCAAGGATACTGGTCAACTGCGCACAGCGGCAGTTCTAAGAATTAGGGTGCATGCAGAGACGCGCATTCATAACCAGGAGTTCAACAAGAAAAAACAACAGGTCAGAGATAAAATTTATTAATAGCATAAGGCATTAATTTCTTTTTGAACATTTAAATTTTGCATATACTGAGATATTTATGTAACGGGTCATAAAAAATTTTTGGTTGGTACGTTGAAAATTACGTATAAAAGAAAGAAAGTCATTGAACGTTCAACGTACTTCCAGTAATATACAGAGTTATTTTTGCTGGCTTTAATCTGATTTAAGGTAGTCATAATTTGGGGACAAACTAATTTATATTGTTACTTTGATTCAAGGGTATTCTTGAATAGCGAATGATATTATAAAGGTTGTGGAGCTACAAATTGTACATATTTTGGTTATTATATAAATTTTGGTTAACTTTGTTTACCTCATTCAGGTGGGAAGTGTTAGAGAAAAGGGGGGTAAAAACTTTTTTGATATTGTATCGTTGCGCACTCTGTGTGGGGTTGAACTGAGCTAGCCGAGGCATATAAAACGTATTGTGTGAAATTTAAAAATTATCCTAGGTTATTTAGAGACACAGAGCGGTGGCGAGAAGCAGGCAACTGAACGTTAAATACATCGCAGTACGGCGATATCTAAAGCAATATATATATATATATATATATATATATATATTGCTGTGAAACCTACAAAAAGCCTCACCAGAGTAAAACAAAATATTCGAGCCTCTCGAATTGGGCACCAAGATTTGCTGTGATTCTCGCCCTGTTGAATCTCTTCTGATAGTCGCCTTTTTACTCTTTCCGCCTCGGCTGCTCACCTAGTTAAAACTTTCATCCTCATTCATAAAAAAAAAGCACATTCCTACCACAAACATCAACGTTAACTCTATTTACATCAACTTTATCTTTCTAACTTACCTAACTTATATCCAATCCTAAAAATATTTACACCTATCCTATATCCCTATCTTATTCCTAACTCTCACCTAATTTTATAAACTGAAATTATCTCTAACTTCATCCTACTTCTCCATCTAATCCTATATACATCCTATATACCTATCCTATCCCTAACTTTTAACTAATCTTAACTACACTCCCTTCCCCCTAACTAATCCTATATACCTATCCTATTCTTATTCTATTCCTAATTCTTCACTAATCTTATAAGAAATATCTTCACTTAACCTATCTTATTTTCTTCCTTTATTTAATTTTCCTTCTCATCCTATATACCTATTTCTAACTATCTCCCATATTTATCCTATACCTAGCTTTATTTTCTATAAACACTTACTTCTACTCTTCTATATACACCTATTTCTATCCCTATATTTTGTTCATTTAATCTTCATTTCCTATTTAAATCTGACTCTTTTCTTGATCCTCCAAGTCTTTCTTCTCACCATCCTAATACTCTTCATCCCTATTTCTCCTCCTTCTATATCTATACTTATCATCCCTGTTATCTCACATACAATAAATTTATCATCCCTATTATCCTGACTCTTAAATATTGCTTCTTCTCCAGTCCCTACACTTGTCTGTTTCTCATTTATTATTATCTCCTTTTCTGCCGACAAACCAAACGATACTACCTTAAAATTATCGATTTTTCCCTCAACGGAAAATCCTGTGTACCTTCTAGAATTCTTATGTAATGGAATCAGCCAGAATGAATTCCTTAAATCTAATTTACTAAAAACAAACTTGCCACTTAACTTCATCAAAAGTGTGTCCATGGATGGTGGACAATGGAATTGCGGTTTGGTCCATTGGTTAATTTTTCGTGCATCTTTATTTAATTCTGCCTTCACCTGCTCCCGGTATGCTGTTCTTGCTTCTACCTCCACTAATTCTGCATGTTTTTGTAATAAAGTTTGAACCTCTACTCTCCTATCCTCTGGATATCTTATTGTGTTGATCTGTTTAACTCCATCATCCTCTACCTCTACTACATTAATACTCAACCCCGTGTCATCCTCTGTGACTTCATAACTGCTCTTCCATGGCAATACCCTATCCTTAATCCTTACTACCTTCCTTTCCATATCTATCAAAACCCCTATCTGCATCATACAGTCAACACCTAAAATGCTCTGAAACTTCAGTCCAGGTACAATTACAAACTCCTGTTCACAGCTTAAACCTCCTATATCTATCCTAAGCACCACAACACTATTTACTACAGCAAACTTCTTTTTATTTGGAGCTACTAAATGGCTACGCTTTATAGGCATAATTCTATCACAAACCTTATCCCTAATTTTGCTGACGAATTCCTCCGATATTAAACTTGCCTCTGCCCCTGTATCAAGTAATACTTCTACATTATTCTCAAAAATTCCTATATTAATAATTGGCAAACATAATTTTTCTACAGTTTCTGGCTCTATTTCCTCCTCAATTTTGAAAAATTCACGTGGATGTTTATACACATTTACACAGAAATCTAGTGGTCTGTCGCGTTCTAAAAATCCTATCTCGTCCTGTTTTCCGTGCTTGGTCCTGGTTGTCCTTCTACAACCTGTGCGTACGTCCTCCTCGTATTAATATCCGTGTCCCTGTCTCTATTCGGCGTGCTCATCACAGTCCTGTTTACTTCCGGTAAACTGTTCTGTCTCGTGTAACTAGGTCTTGGCGTTGGTCCCCTAGTCGCACTATTGCTTCTGTATTCCTGTCCTCGTCGTTCCCAATTTGGTCGAAAATTTCTGTTGTAGTCAGGCCTTCTTGGAAAATTCGGTGTCCTGTTGTCAAACCTAACCGTGTTAATGTTTCGTTCACGTATCTCTCTTGTCCGTCCTACACATACATCGTCATATCTCTGTAAATATTCTAAAAATGTCTCCCGTTCTGTGATGTTTTGTAAGGCCACGTGTTATTTGATTTCCAGTTCAAAATGTCGTGATAGGTACTTGATTATTTGTCTGTCCGTCAATGGTGGATTAAGTTGTTTGACCACACTGTATTTGCGGATGGCATATTGCTCCCTAGAACCTGCAAACTCTCCCTTAAATTTTCCTGTAATCAAGTCATCCCTAATCTGATCCTGTTTGTGATCACTCCAGTAATGTTGTAAAAATTTGTTTTCAAAGTCCTGATATGTGTCTATGTCCTGTCCTACTAAATTGTACCATGCTTCCGCATTGTCTTTCAATAAAGCCTTTATCGTATTTAGTTTAGTCTGTTCATCAAATAAATTTCCCACTAGATTTCTTACACTATTAATAAAAATTTGTGGATTTACCCTGTTATCGCCATAAAATTTCATATGTTGGTCCAATGATACGCCCCCGTTAAACTTGACATGTTGTATTTAATACTACTAACTTGGCGTTCTACTCTGCCTAACTGATCCCTACATGAGTCCGTTACTTCAGTCATTTTTATATTTATTTCTTCTTCACAAAAAATGCGTACTTCGGACCTTAAGTGTCCCATTTCCTGTCGAAGACCTGTAATGTTTTTCTCATTTCTATCAACCCTACTTTCTACTTCCCCCAGTTTCACAGTCAGACTATTTTTAAATTCTAGAACTTCTTGATTCGTCTTATCTATTTTCTGACTAATCTCCTCTAACTTCCTGTTCGATTCTTCACTCATTTGCTCAAATTTTCGATTTGAGTCCTCTCTCGCTCTATTCGATTCATCCCTAGCTCTATTAGCTTTATCGCTTAGCTGTTCTAATTTTCTATTGGATTCTTCGTTCATCCTCTCTAGCATTCTCATTTCCTTAATCCCTGATTCCGTCCTCGACTGATCCTACTGCCTCCAGCTTCTTCCATTTTCGAATTTTTTTCACACAATGCACTATCGTCACTTCCAATTTCCACTCCTTGACTCCTTAACCACTCCTTTCTTTGCATACGCTCTAATCACTCTCACACACTCTAAAATACTCTTAAATTTATACACAAACAGAAACTCTCTCTCTCAGATCGCCAGTTTCCTGGAATAAAATCACAAAAATTTTATTTGGAACTCGAGCCTCACTTTTGGGTCGCCAAGATATGCTGTGAAACCTTCAAAATTCGTGAACTAAGGTTTTCGAATCGAGCCCCAGCGTTGGGCCGTCAAGAATCTGCTGTGAAACCTACAAAAAGCCGCACCAAAGTAAAAAAAAATATTCGAGCCTATCGAATTGGGCACCAAGATTTGCTGTGATTCTCGCCCTGTTGAATCTCTTCTGATAGTCGCCTTTTTACTCTTTCCGCCTCGGCTGCTCGCCTAGTTAAAACTTTCATCCTCATTCATAAAAAAAAACACATTCCTACCACAAACATCAACGTTAACTCTATTTACATCGATATTCATAATACATTAAAATTTCAAAATTAAATTTCAGCATAAATTTCAGCATCATAAAATTTCAAGTTAAAATTTGTCATCATTTTTAATTTGCATCCAGAATTAAAGTCCTGGTAGGATGCATACTAATTAAGTTACAATATGTGCAGACCTAAGTCTGAATAAAAGGGAGCATCTCCCACCCCTTTACGTTAATTAAACAGGTTAGTCTAATTGAGCTCAAAGACAGGCCCAAATTTTCATCATAATCAAAACATAAACTGCTAAATACTCCTTTCTACTTAAACAAGAAAATTTTACCTTAAAATTCAAAATTTGTTGTTTATTCAAATTCACTACTGTCCATCTTTCTCAAACAAATTATAAAGATATTCAACACACACCAAAACATCTAAGATTGAACAACAAAGCATAAGTTGCCTGACATTTAATGCACTCGTGGCTCCAATGTACATCGTCCTTTGTTAATCACACCATTCCAACTGGGTTATGTTTACGTCCTCGGATTTCTGGTCGCCTTTAAAAAAATTTCTACACCACCATTCATCTAAAATTGTTTCAGGGCTTTTCAGGAACTCATTTATGTATATCTAAATCTTGTTTTGTGGATCCAATCACGTATACTAATAACACTTGATTACTCACTCCCGAAAAATAGCCAAGCAATTCATAATTCGTTCACGCTATACAAAGCGGCATACTTCAATGTATTTATTTATCGCTACTACTTTAGATAATTGGTACTAAAGCATAATAACTTGTATCGTAGCACGTATTCTGCTTGAAGTATGGTATAACAGCAAAAAAAATAAAAAGAGAAAACTGTTTAAAGTATTCAATAAAATCGAAAATCTAAGAGAGCGAAACTTATATTAGCACGGGTTTATATAATAGCTCGCTTGCAAGTCGAATTTGTCCCGCAACGGACAATTTTTAGAATTTCGCATTCTCTTTTCCCTTTTCGACAGTCCGGCACAGCAATTCTACAAAATTTTGCACTCATGCCAGTTAAATCTATGAAATTTTCACACGGCACGCAACGCGTCCGCGAACAACTAATTAATTTTGTATAGAAATTGTTATGTTTTCACCTCTCATATCTGCAACTTATTTCAACCAATCGCAAACCTAGTGACGTTGCTCAAACCACGCCTTTAATTATCCGTGTCTCTGCTTTACCTGTTTTATCCGTCTCTTTCTAACCTGGTCTTAGTGGTGCAAATCGATGTTCTTTACTATCGGCTATTTCAAATCCACGTGGACTCGCGACGTGACTTATTTGAGTTAAATAACCCCTCAACTAGCCTTCCCGTTAATATAAGCTACGGTTTATCCGACCGTTTGCAATATACGCAGAATTTTCATGTTTATCCAAACAAATTAAACAGAACGTGATATTTAAAAATACGCAGGTGTTTAATCGTAATACTTCTACGATTTGGATATTCCACGTATTTTAACCCTCTTGATAGATTTGTATGCTAGCAACGCGTCTCATATTTGGTATTATTGGGTTTTTAAAAGCTTTTATGCACATCATATATTACTAATGGTTCAATTAACTCCAATTAAAATAATAATGAATGGCATTGACTTCTACCCTTTAATTTTTAGCGAATAGTAATTAAATATTAATTATTATTTGTACACTTTGTTTAATACCCGTTACTTAAAAATTGAATTAATTAATATAAATTTCGCACGTAATTTCTATTTGTTTCTTTATACACGGTGATTAAAATTGTTTGATGTCGTTAATTAATTTTCTACCCTGGTCTAAATATGAGTAATATATATATATATATATATATATATATATATATATATATACAAAGTAAAAAAAAATTAATGGCAAGTGACTGAAATTCAGCCACCAGGACATTCTGTCGACGCGTTTCGCCCTATTTGAGATTCATCGGGACAAGAGTAGCAAAGTTACTTTTCTTATATATATATATATATATATATATATATATATATAAATATATATATATATATATATATATAAGATAATGTAATCTATCAAGTTTTTCAACAATTTTTCACATATTTTATAGACAAAGATAATTTTTAACGAGTGAGTATGCTGAAACCTGACGTGGTACCTATTGTCAACCTAAATTTGTGTGACTAATGTATCATTAAAACTTGTTATTTAATCATTAGAAGTACAAAATAATTAAAAATTCAATTCCAGCAAATCATCATGAGTACTGAAAATTCCTTGGAAAGTTGCTTTTAAAATCCGTATCCCCCTAATTCGTATTTTAGGTTTCAGCGTCACATAGCGTGATCCTGTTGAATTTAGATCTTCCTCAAACAAATAGTTCCTATTACCGGAAACCTTCATGTTTTTAAATAATAGACCTAGGGGGTAATTTTACAGTTTAATAAACTAGGTCAATTTTTCAGTGATAAAGACAAAGGTTGCCGCTAAAGCTCTAATTGCCTTCAGCATAAAGATAATTGCATGAAAATTGCAAACCCTCATTTTGTAGAAAATTGCTTTTATTCAACTTAAATGAAACATTGCAAGTTGTACTTCCTTTAAATTTAATATAGCTCTTAAAATCATTAAACCAATTACACTATTTTTGCGAGTCTTTAAATGTAAGTTTTATGACAGCCTGTTTTTGTTATTAATTTTAAGGGCGGTGCTTTTTGTTTATTATAATTTATAAGTTTTAAATACATGGGAATTTGTTTAATTTTATTATTTGGACTGACGTTTCCTTATATCCGTTAAAAATTAAATTATCGTAGTTGCTTTATTACAAATATTAAAAAGATATTTTGATTTCTTAAATTGCAAGATTTCTGTTCTACTTAACAAAAGTAAACTATTAATTTTTTTAGGTAATTTTTCAGATGTTATTCAAATGGTTTTTTAAACACACTCACATGCAGATTTGTAACGCAAGCGTGTAACTTTAAGCAAGCATTAGGTAACAACACTGAGTTAATTTATATTTATTCAACTTATCGACTAGAACGTATTACTTCTGTATTATCATGAAATCCATGTTAAATATATCGGTAAATTTCCATAAGAATACCTCATAATTTGAACCAATACACGTGAATCCACAATAATAGTTTGACAACGAATGCTCAAATATGCCACATTAGAAAACCCAATTGATAGTTTGTATTCCATTACAATGTAATGTTATTTTTCAAGAGACATCCATATGTAGATAAAGAATTCGGCAAATTCGAATTGAATCGAACTCGTTAATTACATATGTAGTAATATGTAGTAATACTTTTAAATAATTCAAACTTATCATTTCAGAAAGCAAACGTCGCTGAATAAGTAATCAATTCAATCTAGAAAGCAGTCGAAATTGTAAATAAAAATTTGCAAATGACCATGAATACAGTAACGAATATGAAATTTAATTAAACACGAGCGAAAATATTTACATGCAGAGACGGCACGGCACGTAACAGGTTTAGTATATTTTGCTAATGAAACGTTTATTTTTTAAGCTACCAACTAGGCCTGTGTCTGCATTTAAGTGTCAATAAATATTAATTCTGCGTGTTCTAATAGTGGTGCATAGTAAGAAGCCTCTCTTTTTTTGTTTTAGTAGTTATTTGTAGTAAAAATCTAGCTATTAGTTGAAAATGTCACAACATAATAATTTTTCCAATAGTGAAATACATGACGATTTATAGTTTTGCTCAATCAAATTTTAGTGAACTAGAAACTGCTTTAAGATATTTACAATTACAACCAAATTGAAAGCAACTTGCTAATAGTGTTGATTCATTATTAACGTTTCATAATTACTGTAATACAGTAAAGATAGTTTATAGAGTTTTAGATCATATACTTGAATTTAGACTGACACGTTGATGTGATAAGAGGTCATATCAACATGTATGTACATAAAACCTAAAAACCAGAGAAAATTAAAAATTTTTATTATTTAATTTCTGTAAAGGAACACCCTGTATAATATTCCCGTGGTACGATGCGCTTAGTATAATAGTATTTTCCAGCTTGTAGTGATATCCGCGAAAATACAAATCATTCCTTGATACTAAATTCCATTACTTTAAGGCACCTGTGTTATAAGTCGAGTTCCAATGTGTGAAAATTCGTCCTTCTCAAAAGTACTAAATACCATTTAAAACACGTTCTAAATAAGTACGTTTTTTCTGAAAGTAGCAATAAACACCATTTAATAACGCGTTGCGTATATTGAACATTAAGGTATTTCTACTGAAAAACGTCATTTTATAACTTCACTTTTAGAAGACGCATGTATCTTAGCTTCAATACTGCATTCATTTTTCTAGAATTTTTTTTCCATTCTAATGAGAAACGTAAAATACAATTTTGAACGAAGCTCCTTTATTCTAGATTTTTCTAACTATAGTTTTATTCGGTAGCGATGATAAAAATCCATAAATTACAAATGACAGATAATTATCTTTACAACAAGAATGAAAACATTCTAATTGGCGAGGTAGTAGAAAGCGATGACATTCAACGACCATAAATTAGATAAGAAGCGCGATAAGAAGCAAGGATTTCTATTCATTCTTTGAACGGTACTAATTAACAAAGAAGTAAAAATTTTACGACCTCGTAAATTAGTAATGAGATATATTATAATGATCTAATAAACGTATAAAATAAACTGATTTATATCAGCGAAAAACGTATAAAAGTTTTCGGAAGCTAATGACGTAAAAACTTCTTTGTTATATAAAGCAGTAAAATAATTAAAACTAGGTCAGTTACTAATTGTCGGTTAGACAGTTCCCAATGGTCTCCTGATAGAGCACTTATCGGTGATAGATTGTCCGTTTATCGCACAACTACATATTATAATTACGTTCTAGACGTTTAAAATATTTGTCAGTAACAATGTATTAAAAAGTTATGAAGTATAACGTACGTCGTGCAAAGTAAATTTTATTAAAAATTAGAATAAATCAGATGCAAAGTAGAACACCATAGTTAGTTTTAATGAAGTATATACTTGTACAATAATCTAAAATAAAAAAATGCAGTATGGAAAAGCATGATATAGTTTTTAAATGCATTTAAATAGAAAAATACTACAAGGAAAAGCATAACATGGTGTTCAATGTGTTAAATGGTAAAATACTTTTAGAAATGGAACGACATGAAAATTTAATCCACAATTTTAACAAAGAACGCAAGTATCTCTTTGTTTAAATCTTTAGAAAGACATTTGTGTATTATAGCTATTTTAAGTAGGATAAACTTGTATAAGATTTTGGCGTATAGTTTTTTTTCTCGTAGTGAATATATAATTTAAATTTTTTTTTTTCAGATCAAATTTCGAGTTTATTTGACCATTACAAAAAGTTTTTCTAAAGGTCAGTGATCAGCTACACTTTTCAAACGGGTTAAACAAGGGTATTCAAATCATTCATACCCTCTCTAAAAAAAAGAAATTGTACATGGTGACTTACATAAGAAAGGTTTTAGTATTACCGATTATAAACAAGGACTGTATGAACCCTATATTATTACTTAGTAGTTATGGAATATTGTTTTTTAGACTTAAGTTGTAAATTGTATTTGTAGGTTTTAATGCTTGTGTGTAAATAATATTTTGGAGAATGTGTGATAAAGAAAGATGTTTGTGGATGTAGCTATTATTATTATTATTTGTTTACTTGATGATATTATAATTTTAATGTTGGAGCTTTGTTGTTTTATTTAATCTGAGTTAGGAAGACAATATGAGCATCTGTAGGCAATAATTCACACTAGATCATTATTTTTATACTTTTTGTTGGCTCCCAACGTCTGGGCAGCATAACTACAAATTCACTGCAATATATAATTGTGAAATAGGCTGCCCAAACGGGAGCCAAGAAATATGCTATGGATGCTTGCTTAATAAAAAATGTGAATTCTTATTTGAATATGCCCGTTTTCTCTTGCCAACTCAGCGATAAATATGCTGTGGATTTTAAGAAAATAAACTGTATACAAAATCTTCATCATTTCGGTTGTAATTCATTAATAATCCTCAATACATTCAAAAACATCTTCTTTCTACACACATTATCTAAGAAATTTACTTACACATGTATAAAGAAGGCTTATAAATGTAATTTATAACTTAGGTTTAGAAAGAAACAACTTTTCATTACCTCCTACACATTAATAAAATTTTCACCTAATCCTTGTTAATAATTACAAAACCCCAAAACATTTCATATGTAAGTCACAAAATTCTCTTTAAAGCAAGGATGGTTAATTGAAATATTTTTCTATTAACCCGCCTCAGTGTAGCTGATCAGCAACCTTAAGCAGATTTTTGGTAAGGGTCAAACGATCTCGAGAGTTGATTTCAAAATTACAAAAATTATCCATTTACAAGTAACGCAAAATCTTATACTAGCTTAATCTACTTAATGATACACAAATCGTCTCTCTAATGGTTTAAAATAAAGTTATTCTTGCGTCAAATTTTTGTTAGGCATCTCCATTACCACTTGTCTTTGATTATAATTGTTATCTAAAGATCTTGTCCATTTAGAATTCACTGCATGGAAAATATCCTAGTTCCATTTTTAAATTTCCATTTTGATTAATCTTTATACGTTTAAGTATATTTCATCAGCTTTCCAAAGTACTTTTGTTTTAATTGATTAAAATAGCAGGTGACTTTGCACCAAGTTCTATTGCTTTTATAGTGGAATAATAAATCTGTCTCGTTGCTCTCCATAAAAAGCTACTCAGTACCTATGTACCAACGATCGAATTTCAGAGAACTTATGGTCAAATCTTAAATGCCCGCTCCTCGCCAATTCTGATTTTTATATACCACAATCTTAATACGTCACCCTTCTCGAATTTTGATCACATTCTAGAAAATGTAAATCATCCCATGATGAAACAATTAAGCACAATTTCGTGTTCTTATTTTTAATAACCTGTCAGTTTAAAATTTATTGCACTCATAAACTTTATCTTTTATTAATAAATGAAACTAATAGTTGGTTATCTCTCTATGTTATAGTTTTACGAGCTTCTGTAACAATTCATAGCCATTAAAACTTAATATCGTATCTGGTTTAATGGCTTTTCTAATGTTATCGCGTTCTGCAAATTTCTTAATTGATGAACCGTTCATTTATATTGCTTGTTAAAGTAAAGATAATGGATTTTTGAAAAGTCGGAAATATTTGTCTTTTAACGCATGGAAATAAATGCAGTGTATAACGTTTATCAATGATACTTTTTATAGAGGATTGAAGTTGTTTAGTATTCTTAAAGTGGATAAATCTTTATAACTCAGGACCCGCTTATGTCTTTTCAGTCTGCATAAATGCAATAAAACTTGTTTTTAACTGATATTTTTCAAGATAATAAATATTTAAACACGCGTTTTTCAATCAATGAATGTTCTTGTATTTTCACTGGCTACAACTTGTTTTAAACAGTATTTTTAAAAAAAATATTTATACATTAATTAGAACATGGTTTTGACTTACGTACTATAATAAGCTTATCTTACTCAAATATAATACAGTGGTTACGAGAGGTTACTGGACACCCAAATTTCATGCAAAACCCACTCAAAAAGCCAGAAAATAGGAAAAGTTAAAATTTCCCACTATTTAATGTTGCTACCATGTATAAATGTAAGCGTATTTCGTGGCCATTCATATCACTCGCGTAATTGCACAACATAAAAGGAAGCCTTATTATTCATGTAAATCCCATGTATTGCATTCATTACAGAGATCCCATTTTTAAATCGATTGTTTTCAACAGAGTGAAATACCTTATGCAAATTAATCGTTAAAAATGCCATAACAACCAATTGCGAGCTTTAATGGACCATAAAAGCAAAGATAAATTCCGTGTATAAAATATTCGCTAATGTAAATCTTATTGCGTTTGCAAAGTATAAAGAAACCCTTATGAATTATGTAATAAATTTCCCGTGTGTAGATAACATTTAAATTCATTTAAGAGTTTTAAATAAAATTTTAATTCTAGAATTTTCGAATGTCAGGTTTACTAAGAAATGTTTTAAAAGCCAATTCATTATTAGTATCGATGAATAAATGCCGATACAAAGAAACCCGCAACTACTAAAAAGCCATAAAATGGAACCAAGATAGGATACGCGTGTTTAACTGCTCTGTGTATTACAATACGAAAGAAGGAGATAGTACCAGATAACTTCCTTTATTAGAAAAGGATAGACCACACGTTTTACGAAAATCATAAAGCATAGCTTAACACCAATTATCTCATTGAAACCGTGCAAACATCAGAATATTACATCACCCACAGTGACTAATCTTTTCAAGTAAATCAGGAAAACTGGAAAATGACGTATGAGATAATTTTTGCACATAAACGGAACTAATTCAGATTGATTCATTCAATCTTTCTTAAGCCAAACAATATGTAACTTTGAGTAAAGATGTGAACGTATAAGTTCGAACACTTTGCAATTCATTTTATGACATGCAATAAGTTACGTAGAACTTTGCATGAAAATTAACAGTAATTATTTTGCAAAACACTACGACAATTGAACAATCTTTAACACAGATAATTTTCATGCAAAAGAATACGCTGAGTTTGATTGATTAAAAATAAAATGCACGTTGGGAATTGATATTTTGGAGATGTGCAATAGAACCAAGGAATATTTAATTGTCGTTCATTACGATGGAGATAAGTTTTGATAAGCGCTATTCCACAATAATACCAGGAAGTATAACTTGTTAATTTTTTTTTGTAACGTATGAAGGTAATTTTATGTTAGCACTTAAGGTGGAATACATTTTTAATTTACTTGTGTTAGGGATAATCGCTAGGAAAATTTAAGTTCGAAGTATTTGGACCTTTAATAAGTTATGTGTGATGCATAATTGACCAACTATACTCACGAGCGGAGTAGTAAAAGACAGGAAAATTATCCAATTATACATTAAAGAGGATTTTGTACCTGTTAACAAAGACTAGGCAATGAATATTTTAGTAATAATTTAAAAATAATTTTTAGTATTAAATTAAGCTGTAAACTATTCTATGTTCTTTAGTGTAAGATAAAAATGTTTTTGAATGTATAAATGTTTCTTTAAATTGCTGTTTCATTTCGTTTTGTAAATTCGACTGTATAATTTCCGTGGAGCTAGCCAGGCAAAGAAAATAAAAGGAAGATAAGATAGTAGTTTCATAATTTCATAATGAATGTTACATGGTCGATCTCGTAAATCGAAATAAATCTATGACTGTGGCTTACTTCCGCTTATATACAAAATTGTCTAATTTCATCATCGTGATCCTTCCGAATCCGTTTAGAACATAATACATTCTGATGATGTCATATTTCAGAGAATACCACGGTTTTAATGGTCTAATTAGTATCACGATATGATTTATGTATGTAGTAATACGTGCCGTTAACCCTCTTTTAACGTACGAAATTAAAGGTCGCGCCTCGTTCTGTCTCATAGTAACTCTGGTAAGCCATAAATTATTCTTATCTATCTCGGTTTCATTTTACGACTTTTTAACAGTCGCGGGTTTCTTTGTATCGGCATTTATTTATTTAATGACTTTTAAAAACATTTCTAGTAAAGATTACGTATTTTTCCTTCTGAACAAAGAAGGTTCTGGATTAATATTTAAAACTCACAAAGTGTTATTTTGAACAAGAAAAAATATTATATTTTTGATATTATACGCACGCGAAAATATAATTAAAGTACGCGTTTGCTTTCTTTATGGTTGATTTGTATACTAATAAAGTGCAGATTTCAGTATAATTACATAATTAATTGAAGCTTCAATTGCATTCTTAACGGTTTTGCAAGAACAAAAAATTTGCATTTAATGATTGTAAAGAAAGATTGGTCGGACGGTATATAAAACGCATTCTAACGTAATTTTATTTAGTATTTTAATTAATGAGGTCTTTGTTGATAAATGTAATACCTTTGTATTGTAGCTATTAGTAATGAAAACTCGTCTTTACGGTATCTCTTAACGATTAATTTGCACAAAGTTTAAAGTTTTATATTCGTTTTATGATTTTTTTTTCACACTCTGCACGGGATTTTTATGTTATATAATGAGACAAATGAAATGAATGGCATTACATTTTAATGGCAATGAAATACACTTATTTTATACAGAGTGTAACTAACCATTAAATATTTGGAATTTTCAATCTTTCCATTTTTCTTCTATTTGGATGGGTTTTATTTATAGAATTTTGGTTTCCATGACCTCTCACATCATTATATATATATATATATAACTTACCTTATGTACTAATATATATATATATATATATATATTGATATGATAACGCCGCACGCCGATGTGATAAACGTCCAGTTTTCTGCTGAGCGCCACCTTGTGTTCTTCTAATATACTAATTTTAATTATGCCACGGGTAGCCCAGTTTGATTTACACAGAGTGCACAACGTTATGATGATCAAATTAATTTACCCCTTTAATTCTTACCTGTTTGAATGGATAAAACGAAGTCAATCAATATTCGTATAATGAAAGGAAATAATATCTACACTTCACAATTTTGTAATCTCTTAAATAAACTCTTAAATCAATTAATATTATTTGAATCATTTACCCCCAAAAATTATATCCCTTTAATTTAATTTAAAGTCACCAAAAACGACACCTTTTACTAAAAAATCTGGAACGTTCAAGATCTTTTATACTTATTACGTAAATGTCAACGTATTAAATATATTTGTTGACTCCCTTACAAATTTGATAAATACATATATTTAACTTTGAAAAGATTCCTTATACTAGTTAGCGCTGACCTGTGATATCCTGATTTGCTGTTGCGTGTTGTGGATCAACACCCCCTTATTATCTTCAATCAAAAACCAATGCTCTGCTTTGTACTCCTTCACATGCGTTTGAACCAATAATTTAGTATTGTTACTCCTTGTTTCCAAAATTCATCTTGTTCTTTACTTTATATTTTTCTGGATACGCTTTAGACCTCTCCACTTAATTACAAACTGGATTTCTGAATACCACTCAGAAGTTCTGAATACCAGACTTAGATCCTTCTCAATATCACACTTAGAATTCGTAGGTTTCTTATATACACCTTAGAATTAGACTTGGATTTCTTGGAGACACCTCAGAATTCGTCGGTTTCTTAGAGACACCTTAGAATTTGTAGGTTTCTTAGATACACTTTAGAATTCGTAGGTTTCTTAGATTTCTTATACACACCTTAGAAGCCCTACATTATCATACACATTTAATTTAAATTAATTAACAAATTTCTGCTCACGTTTTCTGCAAAACGGCAAAAGCTTTTTCATATACCTTCAACGTAATTCGACATCAACTATTATTACACAACACCACTTTTCACAATAATATAATTTAAAATTTATTTATTTGACGCGTAAATATTCGAGTAAGAGTGTTGCAGGTTCGACGTGCTTCAAATTGAGACTGCCCTTTCTTATCAACTCTGGGTGTTATATAGCTTTTGTTATCTACATTTGAATTGGTTTGTCCAAACAGCCTTACAAAGTATTGTAACCAACCATATTTGTTTTGGACATTCCTAGTAGTTTTCAAGCTGATTTCTGACGAAACTATTCTGAAGTTACATATCATACTAATATTTGCTATTGTTTTACGATCTTTGAACACCTGTTTTGTTATTATTGTTGGACTTTAATTTAGCTTATGTCTGTTGTTTTGTGTAGATAAAGCTTTTGGAGAATTGAACAAAATAAGTGATGTAATATGAGTGATGTACATTCACATGTTTTCGTTTATGTCTAGTATCTAAAACTTATCTTTGAAAGTGCGTTACTTATTAAAGTGCTTTATTATTCCTTCTTTATTACAAGCGTAATTGCATGAAGATTTACTAGGTTTTATCTTATCTCATGCGTATCTATTTTATAAACTTATTCAACGCTTCTCGGCGTAGTTTAATTACATGTATAATTATTTCTCCGCTGAATACGAGTTCTCTTATTGAAAGATGTGCTTACTGGCATTGATTAAAGTTAATTGCGGTCCTTATACAGGGTGTTAAATGTTTGTTATTTACATAATGTGCGAATTATTTATTTTCCTGCTAAATAAATGCAGTTTTCTTATTCCTATTGCTATTTACAGTTACTACGCGACCCTTACGACTCAATACACCCCTAAACAACCCCTTATTACAGCAATATATATATATATATATATATATATATATATATATATATATATATTTATTGCCGTGGAAGTCGAGACAGCTTTTAACATCCAGCCTTCACCTAAATCATTCTAGCCCCAGCGTTGGGCCGTCATCAAATTGCCGTGGAAGATCAGTAAAATACGTGCCCCACCTGGGCCAATATAAAATTTTCAAAAAAATTTAAAAAATATTCCTTACTCTTTTATTAGGACGCCTTCGAATTCCTTTGCTTCCCTGGCTAGCTCAGCAATCGGCCTCTTCTTAAATACCTATTTTTACGTACATACCTCTTTCACTCTCACACACCATCAAGTAAAATTACCAAATAATACGACAGCCATACAACCTTTTATATTTACACCAATTAACAGATAAAATATATTTACACATGTGTCCAAACAGTTTGATACAATAATTACCAGCTCAATTTATTGTATGTTTTAAAGTCCTTAATTTTTAAAATGATTTTAAACAAATTCGATTAGACATGGGTAGATGGGCCCCACATGTAACCCTAAATTGACTTTACACTAGAGTATTGTGAGCTCATTATAACCCAGTTTTGTTTGTATATGCTTTTTAAACCTTGCATTAATGAAAACAAATTTACAGACCCGTTTACCCTTTACACACAATTTATAGCCTGAATAAATTTTTTTACTATATCCTAAATTAACGCTTTTTCAATACTCAAAATTATTAAATTGTCCTGTACATGTATCTCTTTAAACAAGTTTTTAAAACAATAAATATACCACCAAAAAGTCAACCCCACCAACACAAAATATCCACAAATGTCTATATCAAACAGAAATTTCAAATTAATTACCTGGAGACACCTTCATTTTTCAGTCCCGCAGGAGATGGCTACCAGCAACCCCTCGTTGTTGTTTCCATCTACTATGTTGATTGTCGGATCCACAGATCTCTACCATCTAATATCTCCGCAAGATATTCGCTTTGTCACACAGTACCATTCCATACTAGATATATCACCCATACAAAATTGATTTCCAGTTCTGCTTACCCCAATATATCATGCATCCATTTAATAATTTTGTCGTAATAGCCAAACCTTTTTATTTAAATCCGCACTAACTCGTGCATCACTTTAATAACTTGAGGTCCGCTACTACAGTTTTATACTTTCAACTAAGATGTTAAATATAACTTTACTACACACACAATAGCTTTACTATTATGTGGGTTTGAACCGGTGTTCAGAGCTTGATGGAACTAAAGGAGAAGAGAGCTTTAATATTTTCGCTTGGGTATTTATATTCTTATTCAATCCCCCTATTGGACCCGTTTCATTTGATTTAAAGAAATTAGAATTAATTATGCGTATCCTTCAACTTCTACATGCTTTGAAGCTTTCTTCCTTCATGTAATTCTAACATTCCAATTATTAAATATAAAAATACCTTAATACTTGTCCGTTTTCACTAAATGAATTAAATTAATTTGGCGCTTAAATAATTTGCTCTTTTCTATATACATAGTTGCTGAAATTTTATTGTATACACCTATTTACCCCTTTGAATCCACAACTATATATATATATATATATAATATATATATATATATATATATATATATATATATATATATATGAATATATATAAGTAAATACTTTTAGAGTCCGCAGTTTATATTAATGCAACACATGATGTATCGGAAAATTCTCTTTTATTAAAAATCATAAATGCGAATTTCGTAAAAGAGATTTTACAGATACACCTTATGTTACTTTGATTTAATTTAAACTGCAGAGACATTTGTTTTCTTTATATCTATTGCCTAATAGCAGGAAGCGAACGACGCTAGGGGACTTATGTTACTTTTATGCATTAAATTATGCTTGTAACATTACGCAAACCTCAAGGCAGAACATATCTATATGGTCATCTCTAAAAGAATGATATAGATTTGAATTAATTTTTATACCCTTTCAATCTTAGTGCTAGTTTTAGCAACCTGTTGGCGCTTTAATTATATTTCTGCCAGAATACAGAAGTTTCTTCAAGTATATATTTGTGCTTGCTTTAGTGGTTGCGTTAGGGTTATAAACTACTCCATTCTAACGAGCCAAAAAGGTCGAAACCAGGTCAATGGATGTTTTCGCCTTATGAAATGATCAAGTAATTGTTCTGTAATGGCTATGCAAATATTAGTTCGGTTTGTAAAGCTAAATTCGCCATGATTTTCATAAAGCAGGATTTTCAGACACATCTTATGTTACTTTATATAAAGCACTAGTTTATTTCTATTTTAATTTTCTATAAACACGTTACGAATACACTACAAATCTCTTTCATAAATAAGTAAGGTTTTCTTCGTGCATTGTGTTTTTTTATGTTTCAAATAACATAGTGCACTAATCATACATATTTACAAACCCTCGGTGTACATTTATTTACATTTAGAAGTGCTTAATTAAAACAAATATCAAAGTATAGTAGACGCAGCTTGTGAAGCTCAGAAGTTGTTTTGTGGTTGACATGCAGTTCCTTTGATTGCTAACTTAATTAATCTCAAGACTTGTTATGAGCGTGCTAAGGATTTCGGAATTCCAGTCATATAAAATTAATTTAAAGGGTACTTCGTTGCAGCTTATGCTACTTAAAGGATACGAACGAAAGTATCTTTGATTTACCAACGTACAAGTAGTAGATACCTCTACAATTTATTTAACGAATCTACCTGTAATATTTGTTAGATCTCAAAAGATGACGCGCGTTCGAACATTAACAAAAACGTTTAGTCCAATCCGTAGCTGCTCGAAAATCTAAGTTTCTAACCTCAAAAAATAAAAACCTGCATACAACATAGATTGGTTTGTTTCGACATGACACGCATCCATCATCAAACGATTTGAAAAATTATTTTACTGCAAAATGTGTTTTTAATATTTATCGAGCTTAAAAGCTTCTCAATAACCTCAAAACTACAAGTGCATAACCTCAAATCTAGTTAATTTTATATCGCCATTGCAGTCAGTATCTAACAAATTCTAATCTAAACTTTCTTATCATTTAATAGTGTCTAAAGTGTTACATTAAGTTTGGATTTTTAAATCTGCCATAAAAAAATTCAACGAACAATTTGATACGACTGCCAAAAAAACTTTATGCAAATGCGTTTTTGGTTGCGTCGAAAATGGCCTTAAAATGTATGTCTCAAAATTAGAAATAATATTAATCATTATTATTATTTATTTATTATTAACTATTTATTACTGTCTCAACTATGTATTGTTCAAAGCAATTTTTTACAAAAAAGGTTTCTAAAGTTAAGATACGTAAAATGACTACTAATATATTGCTATGATTATAAGGTCATTTAAGGTCATATAAGACCACAAAGGAGGATTACCTCATATAAATATCCTGAAAACCACAAAAACCAATCATTTAAATCAAAAAATGTACATAATTCATTCATTATGGAAAAGCAAATACAAGACACCCGATATAAAATCAATAACAAACTAGAATTAATTAAAGGAAGCTCATTCCGTAATAACTTCACTACATTTTATTAAAGTAAATAATTGTTGAAGCAATCCAATCATCTTAGAACATTTAAAAACATTCTTAATCTCAAAACATGTACAAATTCAGCATATTTGATAAAAAATAACACGTAAAATAAAATTTCTTTCAATCTAAACATATTTGCGTAAAAAGATTAATAAATGCGTGTAATTTATACCAGTTTATAATAGTCAAACACTTAAAAACAAACATATTTGAATAAATTGTGGATTTTTTAGGTAACGGTGAATCATGATAAAAATATGCAATCATGAACATACATAAAATGCCATAGTTTGTTAATCAGTTAATCAGTTCCCTCTAGAAAGAACCGATATTAGACCATTCCAAAATCTAACATATTACAAATATAACTATAATTGAAACGCTTTCCACATTTGAACTACTGATAGTGTTCCGTCAACTAATGAGAACGTTTGGAACATTCGAGAAAGAACTCGATTTTTTACAACTTACGCAACAAATAAATTGGTATCATTTTTAGAATCGACGCGAGTTACATATCCCCCAAATCCATATATATATATATATATATATATATATATATATATATATATATATAAAATATAATATATATAGTAACAGGCTTTTTGGTCTGCTGGTTAATAAAATATACTCTTTATTATAAACTAAGCTTTCGGTTTATTTTTAAACCATTATCAAAGATACTAAAAATTAAGAAACGTTAGTATGGGCATAAAATAGTTAAAAACTTACTTACTAATGTGAGGTTTTACAATGAAATCGTTGATATATATAAATTTTGAATATAAGTTGAAAGTGTGGTAAAAAGCTTTTAAAAAGAAAACAGTAATGTGGTTTGTTAATTACATTTGAATGTTATAATGACAATTCCTTTATAATTTTGACACTGTTCGAGATAACTTTCTAGATTGTAATTAATTTCTTTTATGGTCTGACTGAAATTTAGATATTTTTAGTATGTATGTATGTTTATATATGTATGTTGATGTATGTCTATTTTATAATTTTATAATTGCAAGGTCGTTATACCACGAAAATATATATATATATATATATATATATATATTAAAGATAATGACCTTCTAGTAATATTAAATGCTTTGATGGGTTTGAGGTCAGCTGGTAAAAAGAAAACTCTTTTATAATGCCTAAATTTTCGGATATATTTAATCCTTGATCACAGGCTTCTAAAAATGTTACAAACAACTAGGCTAAATTATATAAATATTAATTGAACTTACAAGATGAGTTGTTTTAAAAAATTAACATCGAAGTATTAAACATAACTTTTTAGTTTTTCACTTTTAAATGTAAGAAGGATATATAATTTGTATAAGAAAAATGTAAAATTAAAAATTATGTCAGATTTTGAAATATTTCAAATTTTCTGTTTTAATAGGATACCTGATACCTTTGTTTAATGTATAAGTTATGTTGTATGTGATAGTTGTTGTTTGTATGCGTGTGCGTTTGTGTGTGTGTGTGTGTGTGTGTGTGTTTGTTTGTGTGTGTGTGTTTGTGCGTATGCATTAGGTTGTATGGTGTGTATGTGTCTATGTATTTATAACGTTAAACATATTAACAAATATTACATTAGCTATGTAGCTATGTTTTAAAATTAAGTAAATATGTGTAAATCGAGCTCAAACCACTAATATCAGTTTTTTTATTTATACTATCTTTTGAAATAAAAATGTGATACATTTCAAGAAATAGTCTTTTTTGTTTATCTTTCTCTAATTCTAAAATTTTTGGATTTTTGAAATCTATTTTGTGATCTAATCGGTAGCAATGTAATTATAAAATTATTAGCGGATTTAGAAAATTTAATTTTAGAAACTAAATCGAGCTTATATCACTAATATTATTACAAACTTTGTCCGTCAAAACTCAAAAAGGAAATCAAAATTCTTGTACGACTATATTCAATGCAAAAAATTTTTAAAAGAAAATGAAGATTTGTTAATAGTTAAAGCTGATAAAGGCAATGTCACCGTTGCTATATCTAAAACAAGTTATATACAAAAAATGTCTGATTTACTAATGGATAATAATATATACAATGAAATTAAAAATGATCCAACGGCAAAATTACAAAAACAAACATTAGATCTTATAAAACTATTAAGAAATAAAAATGATTAGTGATTTAGAGGCAAAATCTTTCAATAATTATAACAGCACAATCCCAAAACTTTATGGTCTCCCAAAAATACATAAAGACAATTATCCACCTGTCCCATTGTTGCTACAAACAATGCAGCAACTGAAAAGCTGTCAAAATTTATTTCTGAAATTCTAACAAAATCTATCCCTAAAACAATCATAATATAACAGATTCTTTTGAGTTTTCGGAACAATTAAACAATTTTCAATTACCAAGCAATTATGTATTAATAAGTTTAGACGTTGTATCTCTTTTTACAAATATCCCTAAAGACTTAGTTATTAACAACATTAGTAAATTTTGGAATACAATTGAACCAAATTGTAAATTTTCAAAAACTATTTTTTTACAAATCATTGAATTTCTTTTGATAACAGTTATTTTTCCTTTAATAACAAATTTTATTTACAAATTTTTGGATGTCCAATGGGATCAAATCTTAGTCCTATTATAGCACAAATAGTTATGGATGAATTATTAAATAGTGTTATTCCACAACTTCCGTTTAACCTTCCATTTTTAAAAAAATTTGTTGATGATTTAATAACGGCTATCCCAGAAAATAAAATAGTTGAAACCCTTAATATTTTTAATAGCTATAATAGTCATATCCAATTCACAATAGAAACAGAATCAAATAAATCGGTACCTTTCTTAGATACTTTATTAATTCGAAACGATGAAAATAAAATAATTTTAGATTGGTATCAAAAACAAAGCCATTCCAACAGGTATTTAAATTACCATTCCTATCACCCTTTCAAAACAAAAATAAATTTCATTTTAGGATTAAAAACCGAATTAAAAGAATATGTCATCCAACATTCTACAATAAAAATATAAAAACTTTCAAACATTTTAAAAACAACAACTATCCTACTCCTTTAATAACAAAATTACTATATACCTCTGAAGAATATAAAACACAAGCAACAGTAACAGTAATATAAACAAAACCAACACAAGTAGTAACGACAGCAAAAATTTAGAAATATATAAAACAATACCAAATATAGACAATGAATTAACTCATAAGCTAATTAAAGTATTTAAAATTATAATTTTAAGTATGCAAAGAAAAATATTTTAACAGTCAACAATCTCTTTTCAAAATTAAAAGATAAAACACCCAAACTATTTCAAAAAATATTGTGTACCAAATTAATTGTTTAGATTGTAATGGCTTGTATATTGGACAAACATGTCAATCATTAAATCAACGTATAACACAACACAGAAGTGACATCAAAGTTAAACCAAATTCCTGTGCGTTAGCGAGTCATTCAGCTAATTTAGATCACAAAATAGATTTCAAAAATCCAAAAATTTTAGAATTAGAGAAAGATAAACAAAAAAGACTATTTCTTGAAATGTATCACATTTTTATTTCAAAAGATAGTATAAATAAAAAAAAACTGATATTAGTGGTTTGAGCTCGATTTATACATATTTACTTAATTTTAAAACATAGCTACATAGCTAATGTAATATTTGTTAATATGTTTAACGTTATAAATACATAGACACATACACACCATACAACCTAATGCATACGCACAAACACACACACACAAACAAACACACACACACACACACACACACAAACGCACACGCATACAAACAACAACTATCACATACAACATAACTTATACACTAAACAAAGGTATCAGGTATCCTATTAAAACAGAAAATTTGAAATATTTCAAAATCTGACATAATTTTTAATTTTACATTTTTCTTATACAAATTATATATCCTTCTTACATTTAAAAGTGAAAAACTAAAAGTTATGTTTAATACTTCGATGTTAATTTTTAAAACAACTCATCTTGTAAGTTCAATAAATATTTATATAATTTAGCCTAGTTGTTTGTAACATTTTTAGAAGCCTGTGATCAAGGATTAAATATATCCGAAAATTTAGGCATTATAAAAGAGTTTTCTTTTACCAGCTGACCTCAAACCCATCAAAGCATTTAATATATATATATATATATATATATATATATATATATATATATATTTATATTGCTATGATAATAAAGTAGCTTAAGGGTAGATTAAGTCATAAGGGTCGTAGGATAAATATAAGCAACTTTAACTTTAAGAAAATCAAATAATTCCAGAAATTATAAGAGTAAACCGGTCATTCCACATAATGTCAATTATATGATAAATTAACAAACATCGAATACGTGATTTAATGAAAAACCAAAAGTTGGAAATCCTAGGATAATACTACAATATACTGAATGCGGACGTGATGAACAGAGCATTCGTCGAAGATTTAAACTAGGTAATTTGTAAAAATTCTGAGTTCTGCTAGATAAGGCAATAGTACCAGCCTTGATTGTAAACACGCCAATGAAAACAATTGGAGGAAGGGCTTATATATACGATAGAAACAGAACAACATTTTAGTCTATATTTAACTGAGCAACAACTATGTTCGAAGGTGTTAAAAACTCACGCAATTAGTGAAGTAAAAATTAAACAAGTAAGATTTAAAAGTGCGAGAATTTTGTGCGACGAAATATAAGCCGATCTATAGATAGACGGCTTTTAATTTGGGACTTCTAATTTGGACACATTCTGATTTGGGACGTTTAATTTTAGTGATATTTTAATTTGGACATATTTTAATTTGGTGATATCTTAATTTTGGACATATTCTAATTTTGGACTTACTTTAATTTGGGACGTATTTTAATTGGAGGCAATACTTGAATTTTGGACGTACTTTGATTTGGTACGACTTTAATTGGAAGCGATTTATGGGAGGCGATTCTTATATGAGGACTGCATTTTGTTCATGTCTTAAGGCAAACAAAAAAAACACCAATAAGCAAAGCAGACACGGCAAAAGAATGCAGATCATAGACTAGGATGTAACTCCAGAACCCATTCCAGGTTAGCAATTTTTAATACACTGTACCATTTAATATTTGCTATGCATTGTATATTTGTAAGAGTCATCAAAAAGGTCACTTAAAAATATGAAAACAGAGGAAGGTATCTTGGAACGTTCGAAAGTCCCTGAGTGTAATTAAAAAATATTTTTGCTGGCTTTCAGAAAAGCATAAATCTGGTATATGTAGATATTTTGTGCAAAATGGAAAATTTTGAGTATTGTAAATATTATCAATTATTATACTGTGTGTTCTAGAATTGCTTTATTTGATTCAATAAGATTTATTCAGTAAGCTAGTCGGGGTAAAATCCTAATTTAACATTTCATATGAAATGGGGTAAATAGCACAGCACTAAAAGGAATATCACAGCAAATCAAAATGGCTCCCATCGTAGGGGCTCAATAATCTTAAAATAGGGAATATCACAGCAATAAATAAGACGCCCAACATTGGGGCTTAAAATAAAAAAGGCAATTTCATAGCAATAAATATGGTACGCCCAATCGTGGGGCGAATATCACAGCAATAAATATGGTACGCCCAATCGTGGTTTGAATACCATAGCAATATATGTAAATGAAATTATTAAGTCTTAAGAAATATTTTACATTGTATAATTGAAGGAACGGAAACAGTTTCTTTGTATTCCAGTCGTAATATGATACTTCAAGTGCAGGTCGCAGTAGACTATAAGACAGCAACTGTTAGAATTAAGATTATTAAAATGTAATACTTTGTATTGTATAAAGAAATAGCAAACATGAAATCTGCATTTCCCACAAAGTGGTGTAAGAGCAGGGATAGCATGAATACCCTCAGCAGCCCAAGATGGCCACTCAGTCTCGAGCTTCACAACTTTAATATTGTTGGTTGTTTAAGCTATTCATCTTAGTTTTAATTAATTTAGTGAATAGTAACTTTGATTATTTTTGAAACCAAGTCGTTAATGAGTATAACGAACAATTGTCAAAATTATTGTAATTATAATAAAAATACACTTGATAGGAGTGTTTTGAAAATAAAATTTTTTAAAAAGAAGCTCCAAGCGGCCCAAAACCTATCTCGCGCCGACTGTGATATTTGAAAAAAGATTATTACGTGAATTGAGATTTTTATTGAAAATTTATAATTTCAAAAGTTAAATTTTATAAAATTTTAAAATAAAGTGAACGAATAATAGAGTGCGTGGTGTAATAAATTTTATATATAACTTTTGCCGTTGAGGTAATTGTAAGTCCAGAAATAATTAATATATATAAAAATTTTACAATTTTATTTCTAAGTTACTGGATAACACACTAAGAAAAGAACTAAGCAATTCATTAAGAAACTGGGCAATAATTAAACCTATTATTGAAATCGCTAAAAAGCATCTGGAAATACCAACGACCGTTATTTAAAATTAAGAAGGATTTCCAAGCAGCATTGTGGAAAGTTCCAGAAAAAGTGGGAATTTGGGCTAGGAAACTACAAAAATCGTGGGAATACTAGGACCAAGGAATTCCAACCGGGAAAATGCAGAAGAATTATAAGGTCAAAACCGTTTATTTAAGTTCAATTGATTGCACGCTGCATTTGTAATTTTCTATAATTTGTGTAGTAGGAATTGAGCTTAAAATTTGTATTTGATTAAAATATAGTGTGTAAAAGGTCAACAAAAATTTGGTTGCTACGTAAAATTTTGTTGAAAAAGTAATGTTTCTTTGAACGTTCAACGAAGTTATTTGGTGGTAAGATAATTTTTTTGCTGGCTTTAATTGCATTAAAAAGGTGAAACAAATTATAATCCTCGTGAAAAGCTAATTCGATTGGAAAATTTTTTATTTTGATTTAAAATTTCTATAACAGGTGAATAATATTAAAAAGAGTGAACATTTGTAAATTGTAATTTTACATAAACTTTATTTAGTTCATTATACAAAATTTTTTGGTGAATTTTGTTTGTCTTACTCAAGTGAATTGAGTGTTAAAGTCGTTTCACCTTGTGCGTGGAATCACTGAGCTAGTCGAGGCATAAATTTGATTGTATTAATTTTAAATTATTTTAAAGGCACAGAGAGATGGCGATCAGCAGGCAATTGATCGTTGCAAAGAAAATTGTCGACTCAACGTGGTGCTTGAATTTAGGCAGCAGTTGTGGGTAGAAAAGTGGTGACACAAAGTGTTGCTTGAGTAATTTAGGTGGTAGTAAGAAGTATAGGGGTATTAGATACGTATAAATAATTTCTTTAGACGCTAGAATTTTTTTGACACCAGTCTTCCTTCTAAATACGGTGCTAAATTTTTGTTCTACTTATTAAAAGTGTCTTCGATTTGAAAATTTTTTTCAGTATATAATGACTGATCTTTGAAAGTTAAAAGTTGATCGTTTAAAGGAGCTGCAACTCAAGTATGAAGTTGGTTATCGTTGGTTTGAAGCGAAGTTACCTGTGGTTGATCTTAGGATATCTTTGAGAAATATTTTAAAATTGGAAACGTCTCAAACTTTAGCTCCGGTTTAATCCAATCTTAATTTTCAGACCGATTGTGATGCCGTGAATGAAGGTTTAGCTAATGTAAGTACAATGAGTAAAACTTTTAACGGCGATTTTTATACTGCCGGTGGTAAACGCATTACTACTCTGATTACCCACCTTCAAGGAAGAATTCAACGCATGAATACTACTTCTAATCAGCTCTTCCACTCTGCCCATTTTCATTGTTTTTACTGCCCCAAAGTCGTCGACTATAACACGGCCGACTAGCTTACATCTGCTGAGTCATCCGATGAATTACCTTTATCTATACCTACCCCTAATCTTATTGCCCCCTCCGGTTAAGGACAAATAACATATAAATAGGACTTGAAATTCTCTGGTATGATGGTATGTCTTTAAATGCATTTTTAGTGCAGGTCAATGAATTATGCCAACCACGCAACGTTTCTGCTTCGCAACTGTTCGCTTCCACATCCGATTTGTTATCAGGCAAAACTTTAATTTTATTTGGAGCAAATAAGGATTCCGTAACAAATTGGCAAGATGTCGTTCGGTTATTACGGGAAGAGTTTCAACCGATTAACTATAATGAAAAGCTTTTAGAAGAAATTCGACAACGTACGATGGGTCCATCGGAATCTATTGGAATATATTTGGCGACGATGAAAAATCCATTTTCTCGTTTGACATTTTCGTTGTCGAAGTCCCAAAATTTAGAAATTATTTTACAAAATCTTGCTCCGTTCTACCAAACCAAACTTGCCTTACCGGATATTACTTCCCTTTCGGAACTTTTACACTTAGGTCGTAAACTAGAACACCGCAAAAACTATTCGGACCACTTTAAATTACCTACCGCTGCGAACGATCCTAATATATTAGACCCAGATCTGGCTTATGCAGGCACTTCTCCTAATATTCCTGCGCCTTCTACAATTTGGGCCACTACCTTTATACGCACCGTTCATTTACATTTCCAATGCTCCACCAGAAGGTACTACATTGGCCAGGAGGCGAGTTTTTTGTTGCCTGGAAATTTAGAATTTTGCCGAACCCTTGCCGTTCCAGGCAAGGTAGGGATCTTTAACGTTCGTGACAACACTCACACACGGCACCTCCATTTAACCTCTCATCCGAACGAGGGCGTAATATTTGTGAAAAATGCTCACTTGCCATTTTTCAAGCAGTTGGCCGTGTCGGGATTTGAACCCGGGACCTTGGGATCCGTAGTCTTACGCTTACTACATTGATCCACGGCGACGCCCCTTTATACGCACCGCAAAACCTACTACTACTAAAATCTTGAACACTACTCTACAAATCAGACTTCAAATATTAAGTGTTGGAATTGTGGTCAACCTGGACATAAGTCCCCACTTTGTCCTCAGCACAAGTTCTTCATCGCTATGGTTGTGGCAAACCTAAGGTTACCCGCCGCAATTGTCTTGAATGTAACAAGTCTTTAAACGCCTGGGCGAGTCGCTAACCCGAGGTTTCGACTCACCGCCCACTACTTTGAACTCGATATCTCTGGATTTCTCTAACGAAAGCCTCTTAACTCTGGATGATCGATCCAAATATTTTCTAGATTTTATTTTGGCTAACGCTCGAAATGATGAAAGACCCTACCTCTCGGTCAATATTTTTGGATATAGACTGCAAGGGTTATTAGCTTCTGGTGCTTCCCGCACAGTCATTGGAGGACCTGGATAGAAAATTTTGTCTATTCTTTCTCTACCTATCAATTTTTCAGGAGCCTCCCGCTATACAGTAGCCAATGATCAACCCTGTGAGGTCATGGAATCACTTATCTTACCTATCCCTGTCGAAAAGAAAAACATTTTAATAGACGCACTAATCGTACCTTTTATATCGCAGACACTTGTACTTAGAATTGATTTTTGGAAAGCTGTTGGAGTTGTCCCAGATTTGCGTACTAGACAGTGGTCTTTTGGTATTTCTTCTGACTTGTCTGTTAACTCAATTAAAACTTTCGATGACCCTAATGTTACTGAACGCTTGGATTTAACTAAGGTCATAGATCAAACTTTTCCTTTTAATGAAAATACTCCACTAGGTTGCACGAATCTGATCGAACACCAAATTAAAACTTCTGCTACTCCAATCAAACAACTACATTATCCGCTTTCTCCGGCATTGTGAAAACACGTTAATAAAGAACTTGATAGTATGTTGAGAAGTGGTATTGTAGAACCATCGGACAGTCCTTGATCTAGCCTCATCGTCATGGTACCCAAGAAAGATGGAACTTATCGCTTGTGTATAGATTTCCGCAAGCTTAACAGCGAAACAGAAAAAGATGCTTACCCCCTCCCCTATATTTTAACTATTTTAGATCGTTTACGAGATGCCAAATTCTTAACTAGTCTAGACATTCGTTCCGCCTATTGGAAGATTCCACTTTCCACTAAAGCTAAATCTATTACCGCGTTTACTGTACTTAGTCGTGGCTTGTATCAACTTACCCGAATTCCTTTCGGCCCTCATAACTTACCTGCTAAATTTCAACGGCTTATTCATCGCGTTCTTGGAGCCTCACGGCTTCTCATAGACAATATTATCCTTGTTGCGCCTACTTTTGAACAACAGCTAGAAAATTTACAGAAAGTTCTTACTCGTTTGAGTGCCGCTGGTCTTACCTTTAATAAAGACAAATGCAGTTTCTGTCGTTCTGAGCTGAAATATTTGGGATACGTAGTGGATTGCCAAGGTCTCCATGTTGACCCCGAAAAAGTTTAACTTACCTCCACCTACTAGTGTCACTGAAGTTCGACGCGTTTTCGGGATGGCTAGTTGGTATCGTCGCTTCATACCTAGTTTCTCTTCGGTTACTGCTCCGATTACTGCTTTTACTAGGAAATGTACGAAATTCGACTGGTCTCCCGAATGTCACAAATCCTTTGAAACACTCAAGGAACACTTAGTTTCTGCTCCAATACTTAAATGTCCAAATTTTTTTCTACTTTATACTATTCAAACGGACGCTTCTGATATTGGTTTAGGCGCGGTCTTGACTCAACATGGTGGTACTGATGAAAAAGTTATATTAGTTGTTCTCTCAAAAAAGCGGAACGCCACTATAGCGTCACCGAAAAGAAATACTTAGCCGTTCTTTGGGCTATCGAAAAGTTTCGACACTATATCGAAGGAAGCCGCTTTACAATTATTACCGACCGCCATTCTCTGGTTTGACTAAATAAAATTTTGCAATTTTATTAATTTAGGGCTCTTAGTTACTGAATAACATACTAAGAAAAGAACTAAGTAATTCATTAAGAAACTGGGAAATAATTAAACCTATTATTTAAATCGTTTAAAAGCATCTGGAAATACCGACGACCGTTATTTAAAATTAAGAGGGATTTCCAAGCATAATTGTAGGAAGTTCCATAAAAAGGGGTAATTTGGACCAAAAAACTACAAATGTTGCGGAAATACCAGGACCAGGGAATTCCAACCGCGAAAATTCAGGAGAATTATAAAGGTCAGAACCATTTATTGAAGTTCAATTTATTGCACGTTGCATTTGTAATAATATATAATTTGTGCATTAGGAATTGAGCTTAAAATTTGTATTTGATTAAAATACAGTGTGTAAAAGGTCAATAAAAGTTGGTTGCTAAGAAAAATTTTGTTGAAAAGAGGATATTTCTTCGAACGTTCAACGAAGTTATTTCGTGGTAAGATACATTTTTTTGGGATATTGAAAACTTTCGACCCTATGTCAAAGGAAGCCATTTTATAATTATTACCGACCACCATTCTCTGGTTTGGCTAAATAAAATTTTGCAATTTTATTAATTTAAGGCTCTTAGTTACTGAATAACACTAAGAAAAGAACTAAGTAATTCATTAAGAAACTGGGAAATAATTAAATTTATTATTGAAATCGCTAAAAAGCATCTGGAAATACCGACGACCGTTATTTAAAATTAAGAGGGATTTCCAAGCAGAATCGTGGAAAGTTCCCGAAAAAGTGGGAATTTGGACCAGAAAACTACAAAAGTCGCGGAAATATGAGGACCATGAAATTTCAACCGGAAAAATTCATGAGAATTATAAGATCAGAACCATTTATTTAAGTTCAATTTATTGCATGTTGCATTTGTAATTTTATATAATTTGTGCATTAGGAATTGAGCTTAAAATTTGTATTTGATTAAAATACAGTGTGTAAAAGGTCAACAAAAAGTTGGTTGCTACGAAAAATTTTGTTGAAAAGAGGATATTTCTTTGAACGTTCAACGAAGTTATTTCGTGGTAAGATACATTTCTTTGCTGGCTTTAGTTGCATTAAAAAGGTAAAAAAATTATAACCTTATTTTGATAAAATCTGCATTTGTTTTGGGTGACGTTAGGAACATTTTATTTTGACAAAATCTACATGTTTTGTATGGCAATAAGGAAATTTTATTATGACAAAGATCTGCGTTTGTTTTGAATGGAAATTTTGGTGGAAATTTGCCTAACCTATAGGTTGTCTTACCAACTAGTTGGTTGATATTTAATTGTGGTACTCGCACATCACTTGTAACGTCAACACAAGAAAAATCCATCTTTAACTTGTAATGTGATCAACTCGACGATACTTTGACAACTAATGCACTGGAACATGGCTCCCTCGCCTTTTATGCCGATGGTCGAGCGTACGCAGCTCCTTATTATGTTAATTGGCGTTATATGCAAGTCTTGACTGGAGAAGCGAGGCTTATAATTGTTTTATAGTAGGTTTTTACCTGTTTGTATTTAACCACTAGCACCATTTTCAAAATTTATTATAAAAATTACTCTTAGCAGTATTTTTAATATAACTCCGCCGTGTAAGATATTAATTATTATTGTGTTTTTCCTCAGGTTCTCAAATTCTTCGGAATATTTTTAAAATCGAACGAGCCCTTACTGATTTACAGATCAACCTTTTACAAACCATAAGGGGTTCATCTTTAATCTATTTCTAAACAGTATTGCTCTGTCTTTTGAGATAAACTCATCGTGTAACCTATCAAATTAGCATATAATTTTCCTGGGGAATCAAAATCAATTATCACGTCTTTTAAAATTAGCTCCAACAAAGACCCGCATAGTGTTTCTAATATTCAAAAACCTAACAGCAAAAACACCTCTGCATTTTTATTTAGATTTAACTCAATAATAGAGTAAAGCCAAAAAAAATATTTATTAATATCTAGGATTGTTAAAATTTTCAATTAGCGCATCCACATTTAAATAATTGAACCAAAAGGTGAAATATATATTAGTTCTGCACGATGGGCTAGAAAGTGGTTTGATAACCTATTTTAAATGTAGTTCAAAATAAGACGTATTTTCTAAATAAATTTAGTGAAATGTATGATCATCAGCCTTGCATTGTTTTGTCAATGACGTCTGACTATTAATTTAATAAAAGTATCTTTTGAAATTCTAGTTAATATACGGGAATACGCATTCTATAATTTGATTTAAATTGGGTGAATGTGAGGACAAATTATACTTATACTTTCTCTATGTACATAAATACGGGGAAATGATACCAAAAGTTCATTTTAAGTTTATTTTTGTAAAACGTAAAGTCGTTCAAAGTGTAATTAATAGTATTACAGAATTTTCCGTCTTTGAAAATTTCGTGTGAGGACTATCGACAAAGAAGAGTAAGTCTGGGTTTGAATTTTAACCTGCAAACGTAGAAGAAATTAATATTTATGTATAATTCAAAAACTGTTAATCATTAATTTTTTCTAGAAAGAACATCTTAAGTATCACATGCAGTGTGTGTGCGAAAGCGTTTTTACTGGATGTGACGCCATAAAAAAATACAACGAGAAGCACATCAAAATGGTTTATTACCAAGAGGAACTAAAAATTACAGACAATGAGTAGGAGCAAATTAAGGATTTGGAAAACCAGTCGACCGCAGCGCATAAAGAATGTATAAACGCCGCAATTTAGTTAGAGCGAACCAAGTTGCTATTTGAAAAACCATTATAGATGTTATCAATACATGTATATATTTTATTAAAAACATAATATTTCTTGATAAAGTTTGTTGTACTTATTTGTATCGTAAAAATTAGCAAAAATTATTAATAGACGTATTAAGCTATCTGGTTTTTATTCTTAGGTTTAAAGTGGTGTAACCGATAACTGCTTTCCTTTTATCGTCACCAAATATGTGGTTAATAGTATGGAAAGTTAAACGGGAATTTTTTCAAAATGAGCAGTAAGGCCGACGACAATTTTTAATTCTGGTAAATACAATTAATCGCCTCGTAGGAGTATTCGAGTTTCACTTCCAAATAATTTACAAAACTGTCCGTGCATTACTAATTATTTCTACGACACTCGATGACGTTAAAATTGGCTTATAAGTAAGTGGTTTGCGTTTACCAAATAAGATACAACTTTCGCTCGGTAATTCATTTGGAAACAAAGCAATCATAAATTACAAAAATATTACGTAGAAGTTATTTAATTGTTTTATCCGTATCCTGTAAACAATAAGCATGATATAAAACGTTTAGTGTTTTATCGAGTTGTTTTTCAAAGGTTTAAATTGATCTGCAAAACCTGGTGACCAAAAAATTTAAAGACGGAGTTAAAGTTAAAATTAAATAAAGATAAATATAGGATATCAAGAAAGAATGCAGCAGGAATCATTCACGTTCACTTTTATAATTGCATTCACTGAACCAAATCAATTGACGTTTTCATTTGTATATTATCGTTAAGCATGCATTGGAATTTTTTCGGTTGTTCGTTATTTCTTGTTTAAAGTAAAATGTTTGTATTTTCAACTTTTAATTAATCAAAATTTTAATTTCCAAGCAGGCAAGTTTCTAGCATATATTAGAAATGACGGTTCAGATCAGGGTGTTGAGAGCAAGATCCATGCCTGGAGCTAAAAAATACTTAGTTGAAGAAAACTATTGTGCAGATTTAAGATGAAAATGTTATTTAATACCGTTACTAGATGTGCGAATATTTTGCAAAAAATGCTTAGTTGAAGAAAACTTTTACCTAGGTAACTAACTTTGTAAGAGGTGGTCCTATTTAAAATCTATTTACAGATTTAGGCTCCCTAGAAAAATCTGGCATTAGTTGATACCAAACAAGATATATTTATTTTAAAAGAAACAAAAATAATCTTTTATATGTTCACTAGAGAGTATGTGTGCAAAACGGTAAGAGGTGGTGTTATTTAAAATCTGTTTACAGATTCGGATTATGCGGAAAATTCTAGACTAATTTAATGTGTCGCATGGCTAAAAGCATTTATAACGACGGTCAGAAATCGCTGCTGGTAAAAAATCTTAAAATGAGGGTAGCTCCTTGGGGGGATAACGCTATCTAAAAAATTCCTAGAAATTCAGGTAGCTGAGAAAAATCTAATATTAATTGACACCAAACAAGATATACTTATTTCGACAGATGAGCTAAACAAGATAGCCAGTATGATATGACATTTAGGTTACGGTAGCGGTGGTGGTAATGAAAGATGTGACGTAAGGAAAATGATAACATCGGTAATGAATTTTCCCATTAAAAAGTGTTTAGCGTTAATGGGTTTTCCCATTAAAAAGCGATTAGTGCTAATGGGTTTTTAATGAGAAAATCCATTAAAAGCGATTAGCGGCGACGGCGGCGGCGCTGTGCTCGGATCCCCATATTCTACTACTTACACTTGTTTTGGATGACGTAAGAACACATATTTTAACAAAATCTACATTTGTTCTGATGACAATAGGAAAATCTACATGTTTTGGGTGACGATAAGAAAATTTCATTTTGATAAAGATCTACGTTGGTTTTGGATGACGACGGGCAATTTTATTTCATTTTAACAAAATCTACATGTGTTTTGAATGGCAATTAGAAAATTTTATTTAATAGAGATCTACGTTTGAATAGGCTTTAGGATGACAATAAGCAAACATTATTTTAACTAAATGTATATTTGTTTTGGATGACGTTAAAATATTTTCATTCTGGCAAAAATATATTTGGGATGAAGATAGGCAAATTTTATTTTGACAGGATCTACAATTATTTAGAATGGCCTTATAAATAGGGGTGGGCGATACGGGATTTTGAGTATCGAATATCGATACATATTCTATATCGATATGTATCGATATATCGATATATATCGATATATATCGATACGTATCGATACGAATCGCTATATATATCGATACGTATCGATGCGTATCGATATGTATCGATGTGTATCGTTGTGTATCTTACATAACGATTCGTATCGATGCGTATCGGTGCGTATCGATACGTATCGATACGTATCGATTCGTATCGATACGTATAGATACGTATCGATATATATAGCGATTCGTATCGCAACGTTTAGATGTGTAGATTAAGTATACATATCGGGACGTAGCGATACGTATCGGTACGAATCAATAGGCATCGATAATTTATCTACTCTTTCTTTGGGAAAAAAATCACAAGATCGTTTTAAAATAATGTATTTGCTGACAATTCGATCTTTCACTTAAGATTGTTTGTTATCAGAATAATTAAAGTTTCAAGTTTAATATTTGTGACATAAGTATATATATATATATATATATATATATATATATATATATATATAGGGGTGGGCGATACGGGATTTTGCGTATCGAGTATCGATACATATTCTATATCGAATATCGATACGTATCGATATATCAATATTTATTTTTCGCTGTATCGGGAGGTCGATACGGGGGTCGTATCAATACGTATCGATATATCGATACGCCGACCCAGCCCTACGTTATAAAGCTTGTAAAACTTTAAAGACTTTATTTTTAAAATAAAGTATTATTTATTTTCAAGGTTTTCAGTTTTCTCGGTGCTAAGGTTGCTTTTATATTCAGTATTATAATACAAGCGTCATATCAGCCTATACGAACACAGGCTTTATTAATGCCTGCTGCAACTTAATATGCCACAAGAAAAATGCATCACAGACGATACGATAAATAACATTTAATCATACCGCTATCGCTTCCACACAATATTCAAAGTCGCACGCAAATATTCAAGTTACTGCATCAAATTCAGAGCTTAATAAAACTTTCAGCACATGAAGATAATTTGGGTCGCTTACAATAATGGATGAAAATGTGAAATCAATACCCGTTAAAATATCAAGGTCAGAAAAGTTAACCATTAAGGTCTTAATGGTGTCTACGTGGTAAATTTTTAAATTATTACATGAAGAACTTTCAGTGGTTTCAGTTAAAGTTTTCTATGCACGCGATATGCAGTTTTCTTTCGCGCTTATTCTGATCCATAAAAATGTGTCATTCTTTTGCGAGTGATCGATAAGTGATGAACCTGTGACCCAATTTACTTAGAGTGAGTGCATGGTGCATGTAATAAATGTCTTTAAATGAAATATGATTGCAAACCTGCATTTTATGCTTCATCAAGCGCTCGTTGAGGCTGTCATTTGCAGATTGAAGATGCGATATCGTACAATAGAATGTCTTTAGGGTTATTTTTCTTTATTGTATTCTATTCGTTTCTAGTTGAAATATCGTTTTCTTATAGTATACCAGGGAGCATTAAAAAAAGAATTAAATATTGCTGACAGGGGTTAAATTAAATTTTTAATATTAATGCGCTTTCGCGCTTAGGGAGAAATACGTTTACGTTAAAGAGATTTCAATATTAACCACTGATAATATGTGTACAATTTGGATAGTTTAATGTTACACGACGTTCAAATCCATAGCTAAAGCCACTTATTAAATGCAAATATTTTTAATAGTTTTAATACAATAATAATGTGCACCTTTTGGTCTGACATTGGCCAGAATAATACATCGGAATGTAAACTAAGGTTTTGAATATACAGAAGACCATTGGTGTGCACCCTGTGGCGTAACATCTGTAAATATCTTGTTTGACAAGTCTTGTGGTGCGAGATCACTCGATTGACAGGTACAAGGTTTTTGCATTTAAGGGTTATTAAGATTACAATAGGTATATTTGAAACGTACGGTAAGAAATCTCGAGAAATTAATTTGCACAAATCTTGTGGATACTGTGCTA
This sequence comes from Platerodrilus igneus, assembly GCA_036346225.1. Lineage (NCBI taxonomy): Eukaryota > Metazoa > Arthropoda > Insecta > Coleoptera > Lycidae > Platerodrilus > Platerodrilus igneus. The sequence goes on from JARFIW010001182.1 coordinate 3,769,585, forward strand.
CGTATCTAGACGTAGCCGGAAGAAACGTAAATACCAGGCTAACTACCAAACGCGGAGAGTGGGGGGATTCACCTACATACCAAAAAAACAAAAAAAAGCATGTCGCTTACGATTATCTATCAACAATAAAAATAAATAAAGAATTCTGTACAAACAAGCAAAAGAAAATAAATTAAGCGTGACTATTTCAAAGCAAACAATTATGTGATACGAACAATTTAGTACTTTAGATACAAAGTGTGCATCTCGTATTTTACATAAAATAAAATTAATCAGTAGTAAATAAGCATGTGAGAGCTTTTGTCAAGCGTTTTTAAAATTGCACCTAATACTTTTGTAAAATAAACTAATCAGTAGAAAGGAATTAACATGTGCCTGTCAAATCTTTTTAACAATGGTACATCACACCTGTAGTGCGATGATATCGCTTAGCAGCAACAAACAATTGACCTACAGTGTCACGTTTCTTATCACGTAACTACACCAAACGCTGATATGGAATATTCTCTTGATATACACAAAAGAAAACAAATTGTATACCTGCATGTGTCTGGATACTTAGCTGGCACGTCCTCGAGAGTGAGTCAGCACAGCAACGCCACAGTTGTCAGGATCCATTCGCCCTGCCACTGTAACTGCAACAGCGGTCTACAGACAAAAGCAGTTGGTCTACGTCAACAAACAGTTGGGCCTACATAAAGAAAGAACCAATTTGGCATCCAGCTAAGAGCAATACACGCAAGATATCTCCTACTTGTCGAACAAAAAAACGCGCATCGCTTTTGAAGTACTGGAACGAGTAATGTAGAAATTATTTCAACGCACAAGCTGCAGAATCAAATTAAAAATTGGTTCAAATAACACGAGTCCGAACTGCAATCCTCGCGTTATCAAAGCGCGATTGACAAACTGGAAAACACGCTACCAACTAATAGTAGGATCTAATTATTTTGGCAAGTTAGAATGTTTAACAAATTAAAGGATACCTATAACAAGGTATTGACTGTTTAATTTATTGAATAAATTTTCGTTTTAAAATAAATAAATTTGAAAGAAATGCTATGATAGCGCGTACTATTGTAACGAGGTAAAAATACAGGATAAGGTTTTTAATTGAAACAGAAGCTAGGTGTATGAAAACAAATTACCACAAAAAAAACATATCTGAATCTATCGTCAAAAATAAACGTAACAACTGGAGTTTTCGAGAACAATTAAAATATATATATAAATTTGCGAAAGGTCAGTTCTAATTGCAGCTTCGATTACAATAAATCGAAATATTAGTTTTAATTGAAGTTAAGTTCTAACGTAAAGTTTCTCTTACGATATGCTTTAGTTTAAAGCTTTAAAAGACATGATATAAATGTTTATATAAATTATTGTAGTATTTGTATAAATTAATTGGTGTTTGAATAATTAATTCTTGTACTTAGAGATTAAGTTAATTAAGAAGATGTCATCGTAGTATTAAGATAATACTTGTACTGTTAAAAATGAATTCGGAAAGTAAATTATTGTGTGAGATTTTAGAAATTTATAGTACTACGCGAGTTATGTATCCCGCAATATTTATATGTATTATAAAAAAGAAGTTATTAGGAATTATTAGAAAATGATAAAGAATTATTAAGTCAAGTGCAACAATGTAATCCAAGGATAATTAAATAAGGGTTATTAACAGTTGTGAGAACGGATGCAATACATTGTATTCCAGACGATAGTGATACTGCAGGTGGCAGGTCACAGACAGTCGAGAACCGTGATTACCTAGAAAGTGAGATTGTTGCACTGTATTATAAATAGTATTAAGAAATAAGCAGACATGAGCTCTGCAAGTTCCCACAGACATGGGAGGGACAGGGACAACATAAATACCCCGGAGCCCCAACACCAGGCAGTCAGTCTCAAGTATTTCAGCTTTAACATTGCAGTTTGCTTGGGCTACTTACAATATTAGTTCAATTAGTAATTATTTTCTGACTTAGGGTAATTTTAATCAAGATTGTCAAAATTACATATTAATATCTGTATAAACCAAATAAATTCTTACAAAGAGTTTAAAAGTAGTTTTTAAAAACACCGCTCTCAAAGCCCAAAACGTAACTGGCGCAGTCGGTAGGATGTCAAAAGGTCACTAGGGAACCCAAATTCAAAAAAATGGTGGTCTGGAATTCCAATTCTCAATCTGACAGAACCCAAACAAAGTTGAATCAGGTACAAGCATCGACCAAATCGAATCAAACAAACTTGGACGAGATACAAGCATTGATCAAATCCAAACCAACGTGGATAAAGTACACGAATCGACCGAATCTATGAAAACGACGATGAAATTAATGTAAGTTCATTTTCTTTAAAACCAATTGATTTTTGACAAATTATTTGATATTAGCTAATAAAAGAATTTTTTTATTATTTAATGTATGTACAGAATTTTTTTTTTTATTTATTGCAATTTACGCAACTATTACGAGAAATTATTTTCAAACTTATTTTAACAGAATTGATTTTTAAAAGAGAATTTCTAAACAAGAAAACTAAAAAAAAGCATTACATAAGCAAACTCGTACAAACAATTATTATGAATTATTAATAAACCAAAACGTAACTGATGCAAGACAAATTAATACAAAGCGAAAACGATTTTAAATACAAGAATAGAACAAAATAAATTTTACCATTTTATCACCGAAAGCTTATAGAAACGAATTATTTAAAGTTTAACCTTCAGCAAAGTCTATAATTAAACACCTAGTGTATAATTGTAGGAACATCTTTCAATTTACTATTAAATTAACTCATATCAAATTGAAACAAAACGTGCAAATTTATAACGCGATTCTTACATAGAATAAGACCGGAAACTCTCATCATTGTATAAAACCATTGTACAAATATATCTAATCAATTACTGAATAACATTCATTCAAAAAGCGCATTGCGACTTATAAAAAGTTATAATTAAATATTTTTAATTACAGAGATATCTAATTATAGCAAAACAGTTATCAAACGTTACATTTTATAATTAAATACTTCAGCAATAAACGAGATATATGATTGTAAAAGACGCAAATTATTCATTTTCACCTAAACTGAAAATAAAATCTTTCAGTAGGCTTAAAAACTTTGTACTTAAAGTACAAAGGAGACGTTGATGCACATATTCTAACAGCGCAATTAACTGAAAACTTGCAACTCTATAATTAAAACATCCAAGGTAACGAGACAGTACAGTTGACAGGAAACATCTTCCGCACTTATCAATTACAACACCTACAGATACGAAAATAGCAACTAATTATAAAAGACACATAATAAATCAGCAGAACTAAAATAAAGATCATAACTGGCGCAGAAACATACAAAGTAACGTAATTACTGTAAGAGATTAGTAATCCCATAAAAAACCTTTTAGAAAGTAAAACCTACGACAAATATAGCATCCGCGAAGTATAAAATATACAAATTGAAGGCTACAGTAATTAACCGAGACATTGCCCAGCAGAAATTCTTCAGTTTAATTACAAAACCGTATAACTCGATTCTTAAATATTCCAACAAACCAAACTAAAAAGTAACAGTACAAACCTCGAAAAAATCTCAATTTTACAAAAATTTGAAATTAATTAATAGCGAAAGCAACCCTTAACAATCATGAGTTCAAATATAAAAATCTATCTCAAAACCATCCCTACTTTCAACGGAGATCAGGACTTGTTAGGAAATTCCATTACTGCGTGTGAAATATTTTTGAAAACCTTTTACAAACCCGGGGATAACGAAAGAAATTTATTACTTTTACGCCTGTTAATAAGAAATCTGACGGGAAGGGCACTAACGCTAATAGCCAGCCGAAATGACTTAGAAGAATGGCAGAACTTTAAATGCATATTGATTGCATATTTTGGTGATCAAGGCAACATAAAATGCCTAATGCGCGACCTAATAAACCTCAGAATGGAAAATAACTAATCCCCATACCAATTCAGAATGAATTGCCAAGACGTGAGAAGTCTAATCTTAACAAAATTACAAATCGAAGAACCCGACCAAAATATCCGCCTACTAAAGACAAAAATTTATGACAAAATGGCACTGGACACCTACATAAATGCACTATCAGAGCGATTATTAGATAAAATAAAATTCCAACATCCCCAAAATCTAGAAGAAGCAATGGATATGATCATAGAAGATAGAAAACGTAATGTATTATCAAAACAGGCCAAAATACACAAACCTAGCAAAAATACACGATAGAACGCCGAACAGACAAAGAATTATTAGCCATAATTTGGGCAACGAAATATTTTAACCATACCTTTAGGGACGAAAATTCTATATATACACCGACCATAAACCATTAGTATGGCTATGCAAACTTAAGGAACCAAACTCAAAACTAAAACGATGGAGAATCAGGCTAGAAGAATACGATTACAAAATTATATACAAAAAGAAATTTATAATATTAACGCAGACGCCCTAAGCAAAATACAGCTCAACGCACTAGAAACAGAATCAATTATAGGTAACGTAGGCAAGACAGAAGTAAGAGAAGACGCAGAAAAGATAAACACAATGCTACAATGTAAATTCAAAGATAAACCAGAAAGGTTATTGAAAGTTGTGAGAACGGATGTAATACATTGTATTCCAGACAGTAAGTGATACTGCAGGTGCAGGTCACAGACGCTTAAGAAACCGCGCTTACTTAGAAATTAAGAAGGTAACACTGTATAACGAATAGAGCTAAGAAATAAGCAGACATGAGTTCTGCAAGTTCCCATAGAAATGTGAGGGGCAGGGACAACATAAATACCCGGGAGCCTCAAGACTATTAGTTAGTCTTAAGTATTTTATCTTTAACATTGCCGTTTGCTTAGGCTAGTCGCCCTAACATTAATTCAATTATTAATTATTTTTTGACTTAGTTTAATTTATACAAGTTTGTCAAAATTCTATATTCATATCTGTTTAAATAAATAAATTTTGTTACAAAGTTTAAGAAGTTTTTAAAAAGACCGCTCACAAGGCCCGAAACGTAATTCGCGTTGCTGAAGAAGGCTTGTATAACCAGTTTAAAAATAAAGAACTGTTGTTATTGCAAATAAAGTTTTCGTGATATTGGTATTAGCGGTAGAAGTTATAAACCTTTGAACGATTTCTACTTGCATGCCAAAAACTCATACTCAACAGAAAATGGATAGTGAAATTCTTTTGTTATTGAAGGAGTTCAAGTCTAGCGTTAAAGAGAGCTTATTAAGATTACAATAGTGTTAAAAAGATAATACTTATACTGTTAGAGATTAGTTCGGAATACAAATTATTGTGTGAGCTCTTAGAAATTTTATGGTACTACGAGTTGCTGAAACAGGCTTGTATAACCAGTTCGAAAATAAAGAACGGTTGTTATTGCAAATAGAATTTTAATTACAATAACTAATAAAATAAAATTACAACTTGGAATTTTATGCAAAGCCCAAATGATCCTTTCAAATTGAGCTAGTAACTAAAAGGTAAAATATATTGCGGGAAAAAGGAGCGTTACGTTATAGATTTAATTTGCTTTGGAAGGTGGGAACCCCGTAACAATTTTATTGATGTACCGGCTAACTACAGTGGTATGGGTGTAGCTTCCAATGGAAAAAATAAAAACCAAATGTTATGATACGTAAAATACAAAAGCTACGTTACAATAACCACTTACCTTTAAAAAGCTTCTTCTATTGTAATTAAGGGGCGCTAAACCACCTAGTCTCAGCAAACCCTTCAATATTATCCGTACACGGAAGACGGTTATTTCGGATATGCCTTGTTTGCTTGTGGTTTTCTAAATTAATCACATTATATTTTACCATGTTTGACAACATTTTAAAAACACTTATTAAATTTTGGCCAAATTAAAACAAATTGTAAAATAAAGAGGGTCTTTCCTCAATTACGATTTCATCTCTGCAGTTGTTGTATATCCTTTCACAAATTTATCTGTTTGCCTAGTTTATAAGTAAAATTCAACCTGCACTTAACCTCTGTTCAGCTTAAGTAATTACCATAACAATATAGATATTTTCCTAAAAAACTCAATTTTCTAACAACCAACTGGCCAGGTGTCACTTAAAAAATCCTTAAAAGAAGCATTAATACCATTATTATCAAACAGATTTTCCTAAGTTTTACGAATGTTGTTGTTACATTCTGAGTTCCATTTCTAGAAATATTAACTTAACAATACACAAAAACGTCAATCAATACAGCTTTTCATGTCAGCATTCAATAGTCTCTTAAAGTTATCAACTAATTTGTTACGTTTCAGTTCATAGTTTAAATATTTTTTGCATTTTACACACTCCATACCCTGTTCTGATAAATGTTCGCTTTCACGTTTGGAAAATGGCTCCATTATATGAGCCGCATCTTAAACTAGTTTAAAAATATTTTGCATGGCATTATCATTTGTATTTACCATCCCTACCTTATTGTAATAAAAGTCCCATTAATTTAAATGAATCGCGTTGTCCCAAGATTTCTCTTGTTTACTTTAATTTACATCAAGTACCATTTTAGTTAACGCTTTAGGAATATGTAACAAGGTTTTAGCCTGTAGTAAAAGTTGTATTTGTGTTTAAACATACAACTTCCAAATCGTTAAAGTTTCTAAACTTTTAAGCCAGGTTACATACATTTTGAACAGCAATAACAAAGTAGGAATTCTATTGCTCCAGTATATATAATTTTCTAGTGGTATAAATCAATACGCCTGAAATAAATTTTCCATCGTCGCTTCTCTACAATTAAAATATTGAATTTTAGTTGGGTATCAATTATTCAAGTTAATTATAATAAAGTATGCTATACCTTTAGTATCAGGGTGTTTTGTCTAAAGTTGATACTTTGTGACGTTCCTTTGAAAGGTTTATAATCGTTTTTCATTTTAATAGTTTCTGTATAAGTAAGTTTCACCAATAGGGTTAGACAATTTTCTTTAAGATTTTTAGTTTCCTACATTTTGATCTAAAGTAGAAATATATTTATATCAGACATTGTTCATACTCAAAGATTGTCAAATTTATTATGGCGGTTTCTAAAGGTTAGAAATGATATCATAATCGTAGTTTCGTTCTAAATTATTATAGTTTAATGATTCATTTATTTTGATTAATAATGTATTACACTGGCGCGCCGACAATCTGATCATCTGAGCGCAAAGACATCATAAGTAAATTATGCTGAGTCAAATACATAAAAAAATTCCTTGTTTTTGAGCTTCGTTAACCTATCCGTAAGTTAATTGTACATATTTGCAGTCTTAATCTGTCCAAGGTTTACCGAAGATGTCTCGAATATTTTAGGAAGAAAAAATCCCTTCTTAGAGGGAGCAAAACAATTAACTTGCAACTTGAGTAGGTTAACTATCTTTCAGAATAAGATATCGAACAGACTGAAAGTAGCTAACCATGTTTATATAATACTCTACTAAGTTGGAGGTTTAATTTTAGAAATACATTGGTTTCCAGATCGACAACTTTATGTTGGACATAAGAATGTTAAGTTTCAAAGTCAACGTAAATAGAGACATTTTGTGCATTATAGTCAACAATCACGCATTGGGTATTTTAGAAAATTATCTGAAACTATACCCCAAAAAGGTTGTAAATAACTCAACATTTTGATTTTTACTTTTTCGACACGTAAATTATGTAAGCGCAAAATCGACAAATTTCGGAAAAGTAATATTTTTTTCCTGAAATATTCGCTTCCACGCAACGAAAACTCGCCTACCGGATGTATGACATTATTCCCAACCGAACCTTTCCGGACCGCCCCCAAGCAAACCCCGATTTGTACCCCTGTGTCATCTCAACTCTATAACGTAAGCCTGAGCGAAAGCAAGCGGTACAGATTTATAGTTATTTCAACATTTAAAGATGTAATAAATCAAATGGATAACGATCAAAAACGGCTATTAATCAAGATAACAAATAAACATTTTGAGCTTTCATTCAATAAAGGTCCCAATTAAGAACTATAACATGAAATTAGATATTTAACGATGTAATATATCAAAGATAACAACAATTTGATAAGATTATGTCCTAATTAAGTATTATCGGGAAATCATTTCCGGGAAAACTGCATCAGCCATGTGAATGGAAACATACATATTTTTCTGGATTTTAATAACGCAGGAAATTTATACTATATAAACCTACCAAAAAAGGTAATTAGGTCAATTGACAATTGTGACTTGTTATGTATCAATTGAGTTGAATTCACGTTCGTACCTTATACGTTTAAAATATATCAGTCGATAAATAATAATGAGTTTTTTAAACTATAAATGTATAACAATTGGCGTTGTAAAAAGTAAGATTAAAGTTCATACGTGAACTGATGAATGGTAACAAATTCCGTCAAAATAATTTTAATTTAACGGAAAAATATGACATGGATTTCCAAATGGAATTGATAGAAAGGTAATGGAACGATACTGAACTTCACAACTTTAAGATTGTTGGTTGTTCAAGTTACTCACCCTAAATTTAGTTAATTTAAATAGTGATTGTCAACTTAGAATATTTTGATTTCAATACATTACTGAATATAACGTTCCTATTATTAAAGTCACATTGTAATTTCTGTTTAAATAAAATTGATAGAAGAGTTTTTTGGAAGAAGCCTTTTTAAAAAGACCCTCCAGAGGCCCAAAACCTATCTAGTGCTTGCAATAAATATGGAAACAATAACATTTTTTAATAGAAAATGAAGAGACCTTTCAAACGATATATCACAAGCCCATATTTCTCATTTAAAAAATTTGAGGCTGTAACTGTTACTCGTAGGGCCCTCAATGTATGGATCAAATTTTTTCGTTACAAGATGTCAATTTATAATCTAAAATTGATTTGTTTCGCGATTTTCTATAGATATGTACAGCTACCGAAATAATGAATTTATTTCATTTGGTTGCTCCACATGGTAAAGTAGGGAATTCATCAATATAAAAATGTGGCACTCAACGTGAATTTAGAGGGAATGATTTCAAATTGTATATTTTAATTTGGAAAATAATGATATGATGAGGAATCACATAAAGGTCATTGAGCACGATAACCAGCACATATAACACTCCAAATTACGAGAAAATAAAAAAAATCTTTTTAATATTCAATTCCTTAAACTCCGTAATTGAAAACACTATATATTATTCCAAATGCGAAAAACGTGATACAATAAGCTTTGCGTAATAGTATCTTTAAATAGTGTAGTATATAAGTTAAAAATCCGCAAAAACGCAAATTATTTCGCACTACTAAAGACCATTTAAAACGCGTTCTAAAAAGAATAAAGCATATTATGTAAGCTGGAAACCCGTGTTTCTAAAATCCTCCACTAAAAAGTAATAAATACCATTTGAGTTATTACTTCGCGGTTGGTTAGTGTGTGCATTGAATGGTGTAAATTTTTGTTGGAAAATTGTTTGTCTCGCGGCTAGTATGGTTTTTATTGGTGAATAGTTTTTATTCGCGTTGGAGTTATATAGTCTGTTCCAATAGTACATTAAGTTTTCTTTTTCTATTATTATATTCATGGCTTCTTCTAAGTTCTGGGGACGTTGGAATCTCATTTTATCTGATAGTCGTTTTGGTAATGCGTATATATAGGTGTCCAGTGTCATTTCGGAATACATTTTTGTTTTTAAAAGTCTGATATTTTGGTCGGGTTCTTTAATTTTTAATTTTGTTAAGATTAAACTTCTTACATCTTGGCATTTTATTCCAAATTGGTACGGGGATTGGTTATTTTCCATTCCAAGGTTTATTAGATCGCGGATTAGATATTTCAGGTTACGTTGATTGCCAAAATATGCTATAAATATGCGTTTAAAGTCTTCCCATTGTTCTGCATCATCTCGGCTGGCTATTAGTGTTAGTGCCCGTCCGGTCAGTTTACTTATAACTAGGTGTAAGAGTAATACGTTTCTTTCATTGTCTCCGGGTTTGTAGAAAGTTTTTAAAATATTTCACATACTGCTATAAAATTCGCGCGGAAGGCTTGATCTGCGTTAAATATGGGGATTGTCTCGAGGTAAATTTTCATATCCGATATTGTTGATAGTTGTTCTAATAATTACTAGTTACTTTTGATTTCAATTAATTTCAAATTTTTGTAAAAATTGGGATTTATTTCGCGGTCTGTATTGTTATTCTTTGGTTGAGTATTAATTTTCAGTTTAGATTGCTTTAGGTTATTTGTTGTTTTTAGCTTGAGCCGTTTTAGGTTATTTAAAAAATTGAGTTGCTTGTATTTGTACTTAGTTATACAGTGCTGTAATCTGGATTAACGGATTTATGCTCGGTAATGCCTCTGTTAATTGTTGTAGCCTTGAATTCGTATATTTTTACTTCGCGAATGTTAATTTTATTGTAGTTTTTGCTTTCTTAAAGATTTCGATGTGAATAAATAATTTCTCGCGGTAATTATTTTACTTTGTTTGCGCCAGTTAAAACATTTTATTTTAATTCTGCTGGCTTAATTATGCCTGTTATACTTATATCTTTTCCGTGGGTGTTTGTAATTTATAAGCTGCTTTTTTTATAATTATATTGTCTGGTTACCGTGAGTCTTAAATATAGAATTGCAAGTTTTCGTCAAATGTTTTGTTCAATGTTGCCTGTTATAATTAATACAATGTTACTTTGTCTACTGGAGATTTTGTACCAATCTCTTGATAAATTTATTGCGCACATGCTTTTGCTATAATTAGATATGTAATTATACTTTATGCAGTTACGAGATAATTTTCTGCAAGGTTTTGTTTTCAGTCTGTGATAATTTAAATATGTCTTTTCTACAATTATATACCTAGCTAATTGCTGCAGTTTTTAATCATAGAATGTCACGTTTAATAATTGTTTTGTTATATTTAGATATCGCGATGCGTTTTTGAATGAATCTTTTTAGTAGCTGCTTTGCTATACTTAGCTTTTCGTACTAAAATAACTTTTTATAACGTTGCGTTGGATGAATGATGTTTTCCGGTCTTATCTCATATGAGAATTGCGCTATAAGTTTGCACGCTTGTTTTAATTATTAATGGTTTAATAGTTTAAGTTAATAATAGATTGTAGAGTGCGTTTCTATAATTTATAAAATGCGATAAAGGTTATGTTTGAATAATTCGTTTCTATAATTAATTTCGTTTTATACACTAGCTTTCAGTATTAAATGAATTGTAAGTTAATTACGTTTTATTTTTGGTTATTTTTAGAATGGTTTTTGTTTTGCGCGCCAGTTATTTTGTATTGGTTTGTTTAATAATTGTCTATACTATTCAGATCTAAAATTCTCTCGTTTCAAAACAAATTGTCTTTGCTTTAAAATAAGTCTCTTTTAAAACGTCCCTTTTAAACATAAATAAATTTAAAAATAATTCCTTAAATATATAAGTCAATTATTTTTATTAAATGGCATAAAATGAAGTAATAATAGTTAAAATTCTGTACATACATAAAATAATACAAAAAATTTGTAGTACTAGCAATATCAAATATAGTTTGTTAAAATAGTCGTTTTTTTAAGGAAATGAACTTACATTAGTTTCTTCGTTGGTTTCATAGACTCGGCCGATGCTTGTACGTTGTCCACGTTGGTTTGGTTTGTTGGATTTAATCGATTCTTGTATCTCGTCTAACTTCTGTTTGGGTTCTGCCAAAATTGCGAATTAAAATTTTCGGTCACTAGTCTTTCGATTTTTGGAATTGTAGTGCCTTTTTGACATCCTACCGACTGCGCCAGTTAAGGTTCGGGCCTTGGGAGCTGTGTTTCTAAAAAAACACTCACAAAACTTCTTAACAATTTATTTGATTAATACAGAATTTGAATGTGAAATTTTATAAACTTAATTAAAAGTCGAAAAAGAATTAATTGTACTATTTTGAGTAGTCTAAGCAACTGCAATGTTAAAGCTGAATACTTTGACTGACAGCTGGGTCTTGGGGCTCCTGGGCTATTTATAATGTCCCTACCCCTCACATGGCTGTGGGAACTTGCAAAGCTCATGTCTGCTTATTCTTAATTCTATTCATTGCTGCATTGTTATAATCTTACTTTCTAGGAAATTGCGATATCTTGACCGTCTGTGACCTGCCACCTACAGTGTCACTATCGTCTGGATACAAAGTATTGTATCCGTTCTCATAAACTGTTAATAAACTTTATTAATTGTCCTTGTATTACATTGTTGCACTTCACTTAGTAATTTCCTATTAGTTTCTATTTTATAATACATACATAATTTGGGGGATATATAACTCACGTAATTGGTAAGACTGAGATGCAGGTTCAAATCTTGTCCAAGAGCTTATATTTTCCTTCTTTTAATTACTAGATCGATTTGAAATGATCATTTGGGCTTTGCATAAAAGCCTAAGTTATTATTTCATCTTATTAATGGTAATACGTTAGTATTTAAAACTTACCTTGTGTAAAAAAACTACCTAAATATTTATTTATATATATATATATATATATATATATATATGTGTGTGTGTGTGTGTGTGTGTATTGACGTGATAAAGGTTCACGATAGGTCATTGAAACCCAAATTCTACAAATAAATTCCACTAAGATGTAAAAGAAACCGAAAAAATAGAAATTTCCGAAAATTTATGGTAACACCCTGTATAATACAAGATTACCTTTTAGCCGTTAAAGTGCGAAGCAAAAACGCGATTGCGTGCCTATAAATAATTACCCTGTACAATATAATCATTGTAAATACATAGCAGTCAATATATACAATAGCAAAAACACAAATTTAAGCCGTGCTTGTAAAAATCTCTCTGAGATAAATGCAAAACCATTTATTTTCACTTATTAATTATCGATACATTTTCAATGCATATACAAATGCTCTTTATTTTCTGTAAATAGCATAGAATAGTGCTAGCTTTACGCATTTTGCGTAAGAAATTATAATCAAACTTGTTAAAGACGAAACGCTTTAATCTTAATTATGTGTATTAAAACACGTTTTACCGTGAAAGCAAATATTTTCTATAAAAATGCAAGTCATTTGTATTATAAAGGTTTAAATTAATCATATAAATTGACTTTTGTATTACATAAATTCATTTTAAATAAAGAATTCTCTGTAATAGACGAGATTAAGAAAGAAGTTTCAGGAAAACACGTCAATTTTGTATAAATCATTAATAAATAAACATTTATTCTACAAAGCCGCCGGAACGTTTAAAGAACCCTAAAAATCGAGAATTAACTTTTGTAATCTCTGAGGAAAGATGCGATGCAACACAATAACCGTGTGTGTTAGAGAATGACGGGCAGCGCACATAAATCAACATTAACAAGATAATAAAAGTCAACGATTTTGACGCTAATGAAGAATTCTTAAAATCTTACATCATTACGTTGTACAATGTTCCATACAAAGCTAGAACGTACTAGAAAAGAGATAATTTTGTATATAAATGAGGACTTTTATTAAAGATATTCATTCATAAATTGAAGCGCGAAAAGTCACATTAAGAAGAAATTGTTTTAAAATGTACAATACGCATACCGTAATTAATTATTACCATGTAACGGTGAATACAAAAGTTAGTTTTAAACGTAACCTGCGTAAATATAAAATTTGATTTTGTAATATACAATGAAGATGGGAAATGCTTCGATATAAAAAGCTATTTAAAATTTTATTGAATAATTAAACCGAGGATGCACATTGGTTTCTAAATGAAGATGTAAATAATATGAAAACTGGAATTTGAACGTCAATTTAAAATAAAGACAAGAAGCAGAAGATATCCAATCACGAATTGGAGAAGCGCTTCGTGGATTTTTGCAAGTATTACTTTTAAAACATTGTTTGTAACTGATATTTAAGTATTTGTTATTTATTGTTATATAATGTTATATAATAATTTTTTCTAAGGGTTTTTACCAGGACGTTTATGATCAAAGTTTGAAACACTGACCTTTTAATAGCTTATCTGTCAAGGATTTTTTTGCCAAACAAACCTTGCATGCGTGGGAATCAAAGCCAGGTAGACTGCCCATAAGAGAAGAGATTTGGTTCTTTAAATTTAAACCTAAATAAGGTGAGAAACATTTTGACAATTAAGTAAATAGGTACTTGTTAGAAATAATTTGATGTTTGAAAGAAACTACGCTGTAAATGTTCTATATGATTTTGTATAAAGGAAAATATTCTAGACTGTATAAATGCTTTATGATATTGCTGTGTTTGATTTCAGAAATCATAAATTTCAAATTTTACAATTTGCTATATTTGTATTACAGCACCTTTTTAGCGACGCCTAACGCCGACCGTTGTCACAGCAATATATATATATATATATATATATATATATATATATATATACATATATATATATATATATATTGTAGTGGATTTAAAGGGTTAAATTTGGTTATAAACAATGCAATTTCAAACACTCTGTGTAGAGAGGAACATAAAATTTACGCGCAAAATTTATTTCATTTATTTAATTTAAATTAACAAATATTGACATAATTTTATAATTAGAGATTAAAAGGCAATAGGTTCATAACAAAAATATATAAATATAAGCCAATAGAAATTATTAATTAATTTAATTTAGTTTAATTCAACGGGTTATAACGTTAGAAAACGCATCTGAGCATGAAAAATCAATAATCCCAAGGCGAAAAGCTTTCGTAACGAACAAACAGACATCTGTCGTATAGAATACCGTGAAAGGAAACTCCAAGAATTGTTATTTTAAACGATCATTAATAAGGCACACCTGCATGTTGGAAACGTCATCTTTCGCTTATTTGTGAAGATAACGAGGCGAGCTTCAAGGAAATATTGTTCAAACTGTCGGTGCTTTCGCATGAACGCTAACAAAAGTTTCTTAAAGAGCAGAAGGGATGAACAATCAATAATATGCTTCAGAATGAGACGGGCATAAAAGCGTTTATTTTAGTAGGCACGTATTTGATTCACGTGGAGTCCATGAAGACGCGGGCAGCTATATCGATTTTCTACAACGCAAGCAAGGTTAGAATGCGACATCAAATATGCATTAGACAGAAATAGAGATATTACAGGCGGAGGAACATGCGACAGGTGGGTATGATAGTTTGTCTGATATAGCGTGTTGACGCGGAATATTTCGAGAAGTTTAAAACGGTTATACAAAATTTGGAGAAATATTAATTTCGATTATGTATTTCGCGTAGAGTGGCCAAGGGGGGCTAGTTTTATAATATAAATACTCTGGGAGAATTAGGAAAAATCTCTTTAATTTTGCATCGCTTAACAATGTATTATAATCAACTGACAAAGCTTGTGAATATTAAAAATTTGTAACATTCAGTAAAATAGTATGAGATTATTTGTGGCCTTATAGTTAGTACCGCGAGTATAATAGAGTGTAATTTAAATTTAACTGAGGTCCACGAATACTTAACAAGCTCGTAAATTAAGAATGCAATAATAAACAAGTGTAATATACATGGATTTGGATGTTGGAATTGGTGAATTGGTAGCACGCAGCTCAGCTTAAACTGAGTTGTCATCTATAAATAGCTGGTGGAGCGCGAGCATAATCACGAGGCCGAGGGGTTCTGGAATTTAGAGCTTCGTCAACGGAAATGGACTTTTGACGCTTTTTCCAGGTAACGCATTTGAATTTGCTGTTTTTTTTATATTAACTGTTGAAATTATTATTTTTGGTAATTTAACGTATTGAAAGGGATACGTATAACTGACTATTATTATGGTATTTTGGAATATAAAACAAAAGGTGTATGTAAAGCTTATTAAATTTCTTGATGAATTTAAATTTAATTGTTAAGAGTACATGAGTTTATTAAGTTTGTAGTCGTAGTATGCAAAGTGGAAAGCATACATTAATAAACTGGGTTATCATGAGCTCACCATACTCCAGTGTGCAGTAACAAATAAAGATAAGGTATTATTTGGGGCCCATTTACTCCTGTTGCATTAAATGTGTTTGAAATTTCAATTTTAAAAACAAGGATTTTACAAAGATAGTATTTATTGAGGTGTAACTAGAGCACCGAACTGTACATAACCATGAATTATTATTTGTAAATAGTGGTAAATAAATATTGTATGATTGTTGTATTATTTTGTGATTTTATTGAATGCTGTGTGAACGGTAAAGAGAATGATAGTAAATTTAGGTATCCGAGAGGAGGCACAGCTGAGTTAGCCAAGGAAGCTGCTGAAAAAATTAATTTGATGAAGCAGAATCCGGGTAGGAAATTTTGTGAAATTTTATATTTTTGACAGTTATTTTTTTAAAACTGGCGAGGTCTTTATCGACATTCCACGGCAATTTATGACGCCCAATCTGTGGAGCTCAAATGATTTTTAGAAAGTACCAGTTCCTGTGACCAAAAGGACGTTTCACGGCAATATATATAACGTACACTTTCGATGAGCAACTACTTAACTCTCAGTGAGTTATTACACCAGTGTAAGGAAATACTGCTTATAAAATCAGCACAAAAAGGTCCTGCATTAACATTAAAGCTTAACGTGAACAAAATTTTATTGTCTAATAAAATCCAATGGTAACAAGCTCCACTAAAATACAAGAATTTAAAAATAGTACCAATTCCTAGAATTTATCAAGTTAGCAACCTCAAAAGTAACAAAGGTCTTTGAAGTATAATTTAATATAACATTTACACACCCAAATTTAGAGTTGTAAGTATCAACAAACATCGCATTTTCATTCAAGTCCAGCCAAAGCAAGCCAATGCACGTGTTTATAAGCATTTCATAGGTGTATGTTACAATTCTTAGATTTTATCAACGAATCTGTAAAATAACAAGTGTTTGTTTATGACGTCGATTTTTCTAGCCATAAATAGCAGTACATTGATATTACTATATTTTTGAAGAATTTGACCATTTTTAGTAGCTTGGGTTGCTGCATCTGCCAATCCAAAAGGCGCGCTTTCAGCCAGTGAATAGGTATTGTCGCTAATCAAAATTAGTAATTAGCAATGTAATAAAAGAATTCAATGATTCTATAGACTGTAAGTAAACTTTAATTTCGATTTAGAATAAGACAGCGCTATTTGTCCAGAAATATTGAGCACTTCTGCGCAAACAATGCGGAAACCTTATGGGATACCTAACAGTTCTAAATGCAACGCTTATAACTTGATTTGGCAACAATGGAGACGTATGCATACGCTTGTCGCAATATTTTAGTAATAAAGACAAGAATTTAGCTGTAGGTTAAGAAACTCAAAAATCCGTTTAAAGCTCCAAGGGCGGTCCACGTTGACCCACAGGAACATAATTTATAACGTTTGTTTGATAAGAAGATTTAGATAATCTAAAACATCTAACGAGAAATGTGTAATAAAAAGGATTTATTTGTTTTGTTGTTTCACACAGTCACCTGGTTTTTATCGACCGGGCAGACCGAACATTCTTAGAGTTTTGTGATATATTACGGTGTCCTCAATGGTCGCTAATTATTTTTCTTATCAAAGAGGATTTATTGCGTTCAGCGTGTAAAGAGGTTATTAGAAGAAGAAAATCTTATTACGTCCTGGAAGTTTTTGTAAGCTTTTCGTTCCTCACAAAGCTTTATAAGATTTACTACGCTGTAGTTTGTTGCAGTCGCGTTAGTTGGCATTGCAAATCAATCACTCGTTCACGTTCGCTACGTTTAAATTGGCTAATAAATAATTCTCTAAAGCTTTTCTATCTTTATGATCAAAAGAGAAAACTGCCTCTAACCTTATTGTACCATTGCAAATTATTAGTTGTTTCTCGCTCAAAGAAGAAAATACGGATAGTCCAAATATACATGTTTTTGTAGAATTCGTTTTGAAGCATTTAAATTGCTGCTAAAATAGTGAAGCAAAAGTAGAGCGTTGCCGACAGACGCACTACTGCACATCAGTTTTATCCAGGATTTGTGTAGCTTGTTTTAGCAGAACATCCTGTCATTGATTTCAGGGGATGGACCTTTGTTTACTATAATTTATGGAGCTTAATTGCATTGAAATTTAGTTGATTTTATTAGTCAAGTTGACCTTTCCTCACATTCGCAGTGACTTCATAACAAATATTAAGGAATATTGACACGTGCGCGTTATCTCAGGTATAAACCAGATAGAAAAAGGAAGAAATGCGAATGCACCCTGTATACTAATATTTCACGAAAAATAGTCTTAATTGAGCATGACACTTCAATTGTTTTTAATTTCTATAAAGGGATACCCGGTAATAAACTAGCACCATAAAATTAAAGTATTGTTTGTTTGTACAATACATAGTTAAACGTAACTCAGGTCAATAACTTATTTCAAAACCGCAAAAGGAAAACACGTTTCAATATTAAGTATTACGAATCCAAGTACAAAGACGCAAGTATGGATAATTACCGTAAATGGTTTGGGTAAATATACCAATTGCAACTGTATATTTTTCTAACGCGATTATGATACTTTAAGAAAACGTTTAGGACAAATTATGATTAAATAATGGTGGCGTTCTAATATTTGTGTTTCATACAACTGATTAGCCCATAGTTAAAAAAGTTTTCCATACTTTTCAGTAGAAGTGATTACATTTAAGGTTATTGGAAAATAAAAGTAGTTACAGTTACATAATAACCAGTTAAAATACACATAACATGTCATTTGTTTATTTTCTTTTTTATCTTGTCTTTTGATTTGGTATTAAAATTTTATCTGGCAATGCTGTCTACATCATGCCGGAGACTTGAAACAGTTATCGATAGTTAGTTGCTTATATTCGAGTATAGAGGGCGCATGAGAAACATTTTGCATTATACATACACCTTGATTTGTGTATAATTCTAGAACTTAGTTGGTTGTTTTGCAAAAAGAAATGCCTACGTTTGATGAACTGCAAGAACAGCAAAACCGTTGACAGACTTTTTTTACAAAATAACCAACAATTTATATTGTTTTCGTTCCCTGTGCTCGAATTACTTTCACCATACCAGGCAAAATTATTCATTAAGTAATACTGTTACAATATAATTGGATCGCCTGGATACAGCCGATGACCTAAGTGGAATTCAGAACAATAGTATTCCAGACATAATAATATACAACGTGAAATGTGTTTAATATAATCACTTACAGACTACCGAAGACATGAGATGATACCTTTCACGTGTAATAATGTCATCCAATCACGGAGAACCGTACGTCTTTCACGTGATCTAGCGTAAACACGATATAAATGGTCGTAATACAAAGACAAACCCCTTGAAGACATTGAAAGCGAGTGTTATGTTTGTGTTCATGACATAGTTAGCCAAGATTTTTATGTTGTTAGGTATTTTGAAAATTGTCTTGTCATGTAATGTCAATTCATACCATATACAACTTTTAAAGAGTTCTCAGATTAAATACTTCTACTACTTCCAGAATTGTTTAATATATTTATAAAGCATACATTGCTCAATGAAATTCACAATTGTTGCGAACCACAAACCACTTTTGGGTCTTTTTGCTCCGGAGAAGCCAACTCCAAATATTATTTCTCCTAGAATGCAACATTGGATAATTACGTTAAGTACTTGTGATTATGAACTTAACTACAAACATGGCAAACAAATTTCCAATGCAGATGGGTTAAGTAGTCTGTCTTTGCCTATCACAGAACAAAATATTGAAAACCCAAAAGAAGTTCTATTTTTGGAATCGATGGAAGATCCGCCTTTAGATGCTAAACAAATTTCTTCGCTAACCGCTAAGGATGCTATTCTGGCACGTGTGGTAAACTGAATTGTAAAAGGATAGCCTGAAGGACAGGTATCAGAAGAGTTCAAAGCTTTTTATGCCTGCAGAAACGAATTATCGTCACATAAAGGTTGTATATGGTACGAATTGACATTACATGACAAAACTATTTTCAGGATGCCTAGCAACATAAAAATCTTGGCTAACTATTTCATGAACACAAACATAACCGCAAGGAACGAAACGAGAGCTAGACAGTGAACGGAAACAAAGAATTCATTATTTGCGAGCCGATGACCAGAGCATATGTAAAGGAGAATCGTCGATAGAGTAATCGAAGAAACCCCTTGGGATATAAGATCAGCTAATGGGAGTTAAACGTGATGATATCCGCAAATTAATCAAAAACGATGCGACAACAAAGTAGAAATTTGGACGAATTGGTTCCAAACCAACGTAATTTGGAAATAAATTATCCGTCGCAAAGTGAACTCCAGCCTAGTTTACTTGAAATGCTTATTTAGACTGGCATTAACTATTTATATATACATATATATATATATATATATATATATATATATATATATATATATATTTAAGAGAAAAGTAGGTTTAATGAGTCTTAAATTAAACAGTAACAATATGGCAGTGACTCATTCAGTCGAGATCACTGTCTCGTTCAGCCTGATCATCGCAGTTGTAACAACAGTCGACACGGAGGAGATCCGTCTCAACCGCCTTTTCCATACTTTTCTCTTAAATATAACTTTTGGCTATGGAAAAGGCAGTTGAGCCGGATCTCCTCCGTGTCGACTGTTGTTAAAACTTGCGATGTCAGGTGAAACGACACGAAGACACAAATTGTGAGCTAGGTGATGCTGTACTTCCCATAAGGTGTCTGTGTTAAATTTTACAACTTTGCTACTCCTGTCCTGATGCGCCCCAATTAGGGCGAAACGCGTCGACAGGATGCCCTCGTGGCTGAATTTGAGTCACTTGCCAATAATTCCTTTTTACTTTATATATATATATATATATTGCCGTGGACTCTCTTGGACACCCCTGGAACACTCGAGCCTTTTCTAAAAACCACTCGAGCCCCACAAATTGGGCGTCATAAAATTGCCGTGGAACCTTACAATAAAATTCGTGCCCCACTTGGGCCAACATAAAATTTTAAAAAAAAAAATTTAAAAATTCTTACTCTTTTATTTGGACGTCTTCGAATTTCGCTGCTCGCCCTGGCTAGCTCAGCAATCGGCCTCTTCCTGAATACCTATTTTAACGTACATACCTCTCTCACACTCACACACCATTAAATGAAATTACCAAAGTAATACAACAACCATACAACCTTTTATTTACACATATTAACAGATAAAATATTTACACCTGAGTACAAACGGTTTGGTACAATTATTACGAGTTCAATTTATTGAATGCTTTAAAGTCCTTGATTTTCAAATGATTTTAAACAAATTCGAGTAGATATGAGTAGATGGGCCCCACATGTAACCCTAATTTGACTTCATACTGGTCTATTGTGAGCTCATTATAACCCAGTTTTTGTAAATGCTTTTTAAACCTTGCATTATTAAAAATAAATTTACGAACCCGTTTACTCCTTACAACCACAATTTATAGCCTGAATAAATCTTTATATATCATCAATAAACCTTTTTTCAATACTCAGAATTATTTTATTATCCTGCACATGCACCTTTTTAAACAACTTATAAAAACAATAAATACGTCACCAATAAGTCATACACACAAACACTAAAAAATCCACAAATGTTTATATAAAAACAGAAATTTCAAGTTTATTACCTGGAAACACCTTCACTCTTTGTCACCGCTGGAGATGGTTACCATAAACCCCTCGTCGTCGTGTCCATCTACTACGCTAAGGCCAGGATCCATAGATCCCCACCATACAGTATCTCCGCTACCACTACTGTACTTCTCAAGATACTAGCTTCATGTCAACAGTAGCATTCCATATCAAATATCTCACGCATACAAATTGTTTTCAGTTCTGCTTACCCTAGATACCATCCATCCATTTAATAATTTTTGTCCTAGTATCGGCACTTTTAATTTAAATTTTTGACGTGGTCTTTAACTGCTTGTGCGGGAATAGTGTATTATAGACTATGTAGTGTTGATTCCTAACCGATTCCAAATTATTATTTTGCCTTGTTTCGTGTATATTTTAGGAAAAACCAGAGAACACTACTACAAGAATATGAACTAAATCTTTAATCCGCACCCACGACGTACAATCCTGATACAACAGACCAATAATCTGTTACTCATCTTATTAATATGCATTAATTTAGAAGATATGCAAAGTTACTAATCCATTTACATTGTTAATTTGTGTTACACTTTATTTTTAAAGCTCCAACATAGTAGAGTATTAATTTAGGTTTATGGACTTTTTTCGAACTCTGCGTGAGGAAATTCCCAGCAGATAATGGTCTTAATGTTAACACCTGTGAAAACCACATCAAGTTGTGGGGTTCACACGGTTGTTTAGATCATTGACTTATCTTGGTGGTCGCCGAGCCTACTGTCAACAATTCTCACGTGAGAATTATTTGGTTCCCACCAACGCGCGTTGGAGGGATGGAAGGAGTAGACATTAACGTGGGAAATGTTGCATAGCCCAGGGACACTTTCTAGCCGCTTTCCGTTGTGTGCTGACGTGCAAGTGCTTCGATTACTGACGAGTGGTTGCCACCCTCGTACCTCTCCCTTATATCGTATCGAAGAGCACCCGCCAGAAGCAGTTACACACCAAACAGCAAGCAGCCGCAGAACCCGCCCCGAAGACCGGTAGCGCCGCACCTATATAGGATCACTGGAGTAAGTGTTTGACGAATTTTATTTATCCGGGGTTCTATATCGGAAGACGGGGTTACTATATTTGGAATGTAAATTGTTATCTTATTTGAATATTCTGTGAAACCTAGTACGCCCTCTGTGCAAGCATGCGAGAAACTAAAACATTTAGCTTACCTTGACTGTATATAGCAATATAACAATTTGACACTACAGTATTCGTAAAACTTTCATTTTCATGTTTGTGTTTTAATACCAAAAGTGTTTCGTCTTTGGATGCTGTTTTTAATTCAAAAAGGTAAAGTTAAGATTAACAGTTTGGGTAATTCATGCGGACAAGGGAAAAGTAAATACAGTAAGCAGAAAACAGTAAGTCCTGAGTACCGCAACAAAACTAATGGGAATCCAACGAATTAATGCCGTGCTAGCTAAAATCGTTGTAGAATTGGGTGAATCACACATAAAAAAAAAGGAAACCTTTAAAAAAACAATTTATTTACAAACCCTTAAGAAATCAAACTGTTAAAAAAGATAACACCAAATTGTATAGTACATAACATTTATCCAAAATATCCCGGAAAATCTACATAGCGCTAAAGCCTTCGCAAACGTTTCTTTAGTTACCTTAACCTGATTTTCTACTTTAATCCTAGTATTTATATAAACGGAAATTAAAAAAAGTCTTACCAACTCTATACTTACACATTGTCCACAAATAAAGCTTCATAAGTAATTAAAAAGAAGGATGGTAACGATAAATTACAATCAGTAGCTACACTACGAATTAAAAGGCATTTTTCCTCCTGGCTAAAAAAAATATTAGCAAACGTCACACTTTACCTAGTGTATTCTAAATTTTTATATGGTTGGAAAATTATATCTTAAAATTGATATCCGAATAAGAAAAGCCTATGTTTAGTAGTATATTCCGCCAGTTTGAGCGAAGTAAGTTTAATTTCAACACCGAGATACCTCCATTTGTGCGATGAGCAACCAGAAAAGTTTAATAAAAAAAAGACACAAATTTTCCTAATGTAGGTCACCAAAGCAACGCAGACAAGAAATAGAAGTTCTTAAAGATTGACCGGACATTTTGTTGCGGCCCCACAACTGGTTATAGTCGTCATCTGTGGGATCACATCACACAGCATACCAAAATCTGTTTCTCGAAAATCAAGTTAGTCAAATTCAGAAGAAGCGACGGTGAACAGAGTAACACTTTGCTTTCCTTGACTTGTAACAAATCATTATCTGAGCTGGGATGTATGTTTATACATATTATGTAGTAATGGGCTAAACCAGTTGACAGCAATTTATCACAAATCGCCGTAAATAATTTCATTATTGGAAAAATTCCGTCTCTCAACGTAACAGCTTCTTACAAACTAACTTCAGAATTTTCATAGGAATATCTCTTTATTCGGATCGTCATTAGATGGAACTCAAATAAAAGCTCGACAACGAAACAATTGCATATCCCACATTAGAAACTCAAAGCCAACAACAGCTGATAACGGAAAACCCATTTGATAAAGCACGTAGTTAAATGAATACAATATTTCCGAAATAATCGAGAACTATGTTTTTAAACGTATTAAAGAAATGCATATATTTAATCTTTGATAACCAAAATTAATTTTCATCTTTTATAGTAATAAGTTCCTAGGTTTTCTCGTTAACAACATAGAATAGATTCAAAATATTTAACTTTATAACTGAATATTTAATAAAATTCTACACGATGTTTAGACAAATGATCGCAGAAATTGAAAAGGGGAACAAATCCGCTACTAAGCATGCAAAATAACTGTGGGAAGAATAGGAGATGCGAAATTTAAATAAAGTACAGGCAAAATGATCTAGATAAAAAGACTGAACGTAACAAATACTTTTCAAAAATTAAAAGGTCGGTGTAGGAAGTAAAAGCAATGGACCAGACAGTACACTAATAGAACAAACCAAGAAAAATCCGTTTCAGAAAACCCAAAGAAAACCAGAAAAACATAAAGTTTATCCTGCTAGAAGGAGCAGTACACCAGACAAGTCAAGAAGTACAAAGGGACATAGGAGAAGGAAAGGTATAGGGTAGCAATCACCCACGCCAAAGATGGAATGGCCTAACACTGCAAAAGTCGTCGGAGGCCGGATATCTCTAGGAAAGGAATACAAGTTTTCAACCTCTAGAAAAGAAATTGGTTTTTCGCAAAAAAACCAAAAAGTACGAAAAGGAACGAGGAGGAAAACCAAATGTGCAAGCCAAACCGAGACAATAACTGTCAAGTCTCAAAGTATGCAAAAGAACCATGACAATGCTATATAAAAATGAAGGTACTTCAAACAGTGGCAACAAAGAACTGTATCAAGCGAACATCCTAAGAAAAGAATCCCTAACTAGACAGAAAAGTTGACTAAGTCGTGGTTTCCAAAGAAAAGAAAAAAAAGGGTCTAGAAAGTACCTACCACGAGAAATGAATCAAAAAATTTCATCAAGTCTGTATGAGAACTAACATAAAGAAAAGCTAGTTACCGGAAAGAAAGAGAAAGTGGACCAAAAGGAACGGAGAAGCAAAACCAAAAACACGACAGTCGAGTGTAATTATGTGTGGTGATTATGTGGATGGATGTGTGTGCGGGTGTATGCGTGGGTGTGGGTGTGTGTGTGTGTGTGTTGGACTACTTCAGTCGTCTTATGAAGGGCAGGTCATACCGTGGGACTATTTTAATCCGGAACCACACGGGGTTGAGTGTGTATAGGATCGAAACGAAAGAAAAGAAGAATGACCAATCAGGGCAAGAATACTATGTAAAAAACGAAAAACGTAAAGTCCAAAGATCAAATCCGAAGAAAAGCAAAGTCGGCATAAGGATCTGAGGGCGCGAGGACTAGTAATGGGACTTAAAAGGTTTCCATCTCCAAAAACGAAGCGAAATCAGAGACCTTAGGGTTGCCGGGATGAGCAGGTTTGAGGTCCTAGACGTGTCAAATAGGTAATGGTGCTCCCTCATGTCCAGATTCTGACTCAACACGGAACACTTCAAGGTGTTCTGATTTTAGTTGGCCTGTTGCAGGTTCAGGTTTAATATAGAATTTTTCTGCCTTTTATATCCTTTGTTACCCTGCTTCTTTGATTGAGTTACCGAAAGATGGGGTGGTATTAGTTAGACTAGCAGCTCCGTGGCGTAGTGGTATGTGTGTGACTACTACGCCCAAGTTACCGAGTTCGAATCCCGACACGGTCCGCTTGAAAAATGTTAGGCGAGCATTTTTCACAAAAATACACCTTCGTTCGGATGAGAGGTAAAATGGAGGTCCCGTGTGTGAGTGTTGTCACGCACGTTAAAAATCCCTACCTTGCTTGGAACAGCAAGAGTTCGGCAAAATTCCAAATTTTCCAGGTAAAGAAAAACTTGCATCCTGGCTAATGTAGTACCTTCGGGTGGAGCGTTGGAAAATCACATGTAAGGTATTAGTTAGATTGGCGGCTTTGTGGCGTAGTTGGTCTGTGTGTGAGTACTACGCCCAAGGTCTCGGGTTCGAATCCCGACACGGTCCGCTTGAAGAATGTTAGGCGAACATTTTTCACAAAAATACACTCTCGTTCGGATAATAGGTAAAATGGAGGCCCCGTGTGTGAGTGTAGTCACACACGTTAAAGATCCCTACCTCGCTTGGAACAGCAATGGTTCGGCAAAATTCCAAATTTTCCAGAAAATAAAAACTCGCTTCCTGGCCAATGTAGTACCTTCGGGTGGAGCATTGGAAAATCACATGTACGGTGTATTAGTTAGATAGTTTTTTGCAAAATGAGAACAACTGTTGGCGTTGTATCAGTACCACGTGGTGAAAGATGTGGTGGCGATGGTGGTGGTAGTGGTTGTGGAGATTTAAAAGAGTCATTATTCTTCATGAAAGAAGCCTGTTTGTTTTTAGTATTGGTTGTAAGGGTATCAACGTTAGCAAAAGAGACAGAATTAGATACACCTTCAGACACTTCAGTTAAAAGAACAGAATCAGGTAAATCTTCATCAACGTTAGATAAAGGATCTGAAGCAGGTAAAACTTCAGCTACAATAGGAATTGCTTCCTCAACAACAACAAACGGCGTTTAAGATGCCGGTTTATTATAGCAATGGAGTACTTGAGGACAAATACAACGTGTCGTCACATGGCCAGGTTGGTCGCAGTTGAAGCATGTGACCCGACGAGTAAAAACAGACACAGGAATAGGAACAGAAGAAGCTGCAGAAGAAATATTTGATGTAACAGTATGTGTATTAACAGAATCAAGACTGGTTCGAGGAGTAGATGTAGTTCGAACAAGCACAGGGACAGCACCACGAAGAACAAATACTGGAGTCGGGTTTATAAGTCAAGATAGGTTCTAATAATATTGACGTTTTATGAGAAGCAGGGGTTCAGTAAGATTCCGCTAAAATTTTAGAGAACCTCAAGTTGTTAACCCAAGAACAGAAATTGTCTTATCGAAGTAATAGGAGTAAGGCATAAGAACGTTTGATAGAAAGAAGTCAAGCTTTCCCGGATCAAACGAAGACGTTCTCTTCAGAAAGGGGTTTCGAAAGGCAAAGAAATAAATTCAAAATACATGCCACATAACCCGTAAAGAACTCCGAAGGACCCATAGTCCTCTGATAAATTTGAGCATGCGCACAATATCAGATTAACCCTATATAATAGCAAAACTTGACCTGACAGAATTTTGAAGGCGGAGGTAAATAATTTGTAGGAGAAGGCCCCTCTAGAGGAACATAACTCAAGGATTCTTTGCCAGAAAAATTTAGACCAAGTGTGGAAACTGCGTTACTTTTAGTAAAAGTACGAGACCAGGTAAGAGCAATCGGCTCAGGCTCTCCCTCGGCTTTCGATTTAGACGTGGAGAGGGGTGGTTTTTCTGTATCTGCTTTAGGGGCACTAATCTGAATAGAGGTTGTTCCTGGTGTATTTGGCAAAAAAATACCAATGTAGTACCTTCGGGTGGAGCATTGGGGACGTGGCCGCAGACATAGCGATCCTTACTCAAATTATAATGTATTTGGCAAAGCAGTAACCTGACCAAATCATTTGATTTTGTCCTCATACAGGCTGCGGAAATCAAGTAAAGTAAAGTAGTAGTTGTTGACGCTGTACTCTCCGGTCGGCTTCTTCGGGGGCCAAATTTCGGTAACGATGTTGAATATGTAACAGAGGGACGTAACACATTTGAAGTGTCAAACGAATCTTGCAATTCCGGTATAGCTACTTTAATAAGTTATTGCTCTAAATCAAAATCGACCTCTATAGGAGATAAAAGAAGGTTTGCTCCTGTTCCTCAGCATCAAAACATCGCGAGGATAACTCATATTGTAGCTAAGTTTTGTGCAGTCTGTTGATGTCGATCCGCCTATGTTCTGTCTAAAATAAGAATAACTAGAGAATGAAAAACAACAAGTAACTGCCAACCGCAAACCAACAAGAACTCACTTCAACAAAAAAAATTATTGAGGACCACACAACAAATTAAAATATACCCAAAGGAAAAATTTAAATCCAAACAAAAAATTGGTAAGAGCGAAAAAATAAAATCTCGAAATACTAGTAGAAATAGGGCGCTAGTGTTTTCAAAAACTCAAATTGCCAGTGAAAACACAATTCTGGTAACTCAACAGAACGATAACCTACAGAATTTACAGGTAACGAAACGATAAAACGCACACAACGAAAATTATTTTCGGGGTAGAAGAGTGTTCAGGGTCAAACGTTAACTAAAAATAGAGGTTTTCAAAAATCGAGAACAAACTTTAAGTAAAATAGAAAGGTTTCAAAAATTTGGGGCCCTACTTTGGGTATGCCAAACTTTATGTTACGGTAATCCGTGCTGACAAGAGAAAAGAAAGTACAGTGAGCAAAGGAACAGTAAGCCCACATCGAGTACTGCACAAAACCAAAGAAAATCTAGAGAATTAATGCCGTGCTACCTAAACATTTCGTAAAGTTGCTGCAAATTTTTTTTTGAACTACTAAAACACCAGCCCCACATTGGGTGTCAGTGTTACGTTTTTCTTCTTAACACATATATCTGACTTTAGAAGTTGGGTGTCAGCAAAACGAAGTCTTCCGACGTAACTAGGGATCTATTCCTTGGGTAGAGCTATGAGAAATGGGGGGGTAAGTCAAAATCTGTTGGGGAGTCATACTCAAACTAAAACAAATAGGCGCCACCAAGTCCGGATTGATTCACGTTAATGGCATGGCATATTTCTAAGGGCGGACGTGGAGACCCAAAGAAAAAAAGATCGCCTTCGCTGACAAAAACCTGTCTTAACAGAATAAGACGCTGCTCCTGTAAGAAAGTATATTAATTAGATCAACATAGAATTGGAACACTGTTTGTGTCCCGCAAACATATCTAAAGAAATATTAAAAAAATATTTTCTATATAAGGTTGGCATCAAAAATACAACTCTTAAAGATCTTAATTTTCGGTGGTTAGGTTTAATCACACTTGATCAAAATAAAAAACTTTAAGCTTGGACTAATAATTTACTAAAAAGAATCTCTTTTTCTTTAAATAAAATTCAATGCAACAAAATTAAATAATTACTTGAATTACTTTGTAAGTTTAAAGTAAGGTTTATCAACCTTATTCATGATCAAATATATTACAACAAGGTGTAACTTGTTACACAAAGATATTCTAACCCATTCAGATCTGTGTAGGTCGATTACATTACAAAAGTTAATATACAAATTTTTCTCTTTACGTAAAAGCACTAATTTTAGTTTAAAATGAAAATAATCACAAAAATATTCTTGTTTTCAAAGGTGGTAGTAATACAGTGCTACGCATCTGCTTTCAAGGATACATGTGTCAGCAGCATATTTCAGACAAACAAGTGACGTAGGTACACCTGTTATTGTAACTAACAGTTTATATTCTTACAAAATCAAGTGAGTGAATTTTAAGTTTGATACTGGGAAATCCAGCTTAGCAATATTTGAAACAAATAACAAATTCGTACTTTTACACATCGGAACAAAATAGCGTGTTTCTAGAGTGAAACACAAAAGAATTTCTTAGAGCTACTACAAACCAAACAAAACTGCATTCCTAGACTGGATTAGGTACTTGTTTCACCATGCGAAATTTACTGCATATTTTCTACCAAAGTAGCATCTTCACTCGGTGCAACAAACGATCTTCTATAAATTAGATCAACTTTCCATCTTCCAAGTACACCGTACACATCGTAAAGTGAAGTGGTTTTCTTAACGTTGATTCTAGTTTTCAAAATTCTAACTGCATCGTAGATTGTAGTGATGTTTTTTGTCGCCTAATCTTTCGTCGCCTAATATTTCGTCGCCTAATATTTCGTCGCCTAATATTTCGTCGCGCTAAACAAATTTTCCAAATTAAATAAAATAACAACGTTTATACTATATCAACCGCTATTCAGAAAATGTGTTCACTCATTAAAGTTGATACGCAGGTTACTGGCCATCGTCCTTTCATACATCTTGCTAGTTCTGCTACGTATGGCCGAGTGCTTATCACGCTCGCTCGGACGGTCGGAGGATCCAAAGGGGGAGGTTGTCACACCTAAACGCGCCTGCGACTGGCTGTGGAATACACCGACATCCAACCCAAATAGACTAACAAATCAAGATGCTATTTCAATGTATTATTTTACTTGTTAAACGTATTACGACATTATTTAATAAAAGTGTTTTATTACTTTCGCACTTTTAATGAAGGGATTTATCAACCCAAAAATAAAATTGTTACAAAGTGGGAAGGGTCGCGCCGAAAGAAAGGTTACAAACCTTTGAGAAATCAAAATGTTAAAAAACCTCAACTCGTATAGAACAAAACGTTTATCCAAATCGTCCCGGAGGATTTATATAGTGCAAAAACCTTCGTCAAAATAGTGAATACCTTTCTTTAATTACTTTAACCTAATTTGCTATCTTAATCCTAGATAAAACGGAAACTAAAAAAAGTCTTACCAACCATATACTTACACATTGTGTACAAATAGTGCTTGACAAGTAATTAAAAAAAAAAGAATAGTAAGGGTAAATTACAATCAGTAGCTACCTGCGAGTCGAAATGTGTTTTTTCTCGTGGCTGAGGAAAAATAATTTCTTAAAGCATTTCATTTTGAAGAAGATATAGGTGATTTATTGACTTAACTTCAAGGGCAAGGTAAAAATAACATTTGAGAGGTAGCAGTAGAGAAAATGATAAATACCGACCCGTCGATGGGCTAAAGTATTAAGATGCAATAAGGTCTTCAAGATACTTTCGGGAAAAAGACAATTAACCAATCATGATTGCATATTAATTAGGGAGAATAAAATCCTTAAGACAATTCTATAAAAAGATAGACACTAGATATTTATGATTTAACCTAAAAATTATGATAAGATAAAATATTACAACAAAATTTTTTTAAAAAAGAACGTAAAACCTAATTTTGATTCGGAGGCTTTATTATCAAGGTACACCGATCCTCGTAAAAACGTAATAATAAAAAAGAATGAGGACTTCCGAAAGGGTACGGTGATCCCGTAGAAACGTAAAGTGAGGTATTTGCACATGCCTTTCAAAAAAAGAAGCTCTGTGAAACGGCGCTTGTTCACATGAACGGCATGCGGAAATAGTTCGCCAGAGGAATGCAATCACTGCATCCCGGCGTCGAATAGGAAGCTCGGGACAGCGAAATCGATAATGACATTCACTGTCAACGTATATCAGTAGAAGACAGTGGCTATACACAGTTAGACGGAGGTTCTCCACGCCCACGACCCAATGTCGTGAAGTAACTACCTTCTAGCTAGGCAGCTGCTTCGAAAATAAAAGAAAAAGAGAAATAAGGAAAGATAAAAGATGGAGGTGGGAGATGAGGAACTATTTAGCAACCCAGGTAGAATAAATGGGAAAAAGGACTCGCATTGAGCAATAGCGATAGAAAAAACGCTGCATAACTAAGCACTACTCAACCAGCTACAATATAGTCAGTATCCCGGTGTGGGGGAACAACTCTTGTATGTGATGGACAGCTGTCTCGGGACTTAGACAGGTTCACCAAAAGAAAAAATAAGATACAAGATGAAGATAGCGAAATAAGAAAACTAGACTTTTAGGATAAGCATCCTAGAGGGAAAGTAGAGAGAAGACAATGTCCCTGTTAAGACAGGATCACCTGCAATATTAACGATAAGATAAAACTTATATCACCACATAGATACTCGAAAACATCTAGATTCCAAATGAGATCCAGACAAATCATCTTACTACCGAGCACGTCCACTGCGATAAGGAGATCAAATAAAGATGACGTAATCAACTTAAATATACCCACACAATAATATCAAATACATGATTGCCATGGACACAGCAGTAATTGTATGATAGACCGTTAATTAAATACAAAAATTGGAGATTTCGATACAGCAACAACATAAGAAATAATATGTAAAATGGCACAGCCATAGTTTCTCACAAACTTATTCAGTAAAAACAAAAAAAAAAACGCATCAGCATTCTTAGAATATAATATGATTAATAATGGAAATTATACAAAATGATTGAAATGCATGCGTAAGAAAACACGTCGAATGAAGTTCCATGTATTTGCAACAGTGAAAACTAACTTCTTACTACAGAGGCATATGTCACGATCTCCTGTGAGTATCTAACAAGTGCTTTTTCAAAGGTTCTAAATAAATTTTTTCTAACATCAGTAAAGATAGAAGGTAATTGTTGTTGATCTTTGTCCTATCGTATTTTTTCATCAAATTTAATCACATCGGTATAGTCGGAAATAGAACCACAACGTCTAGCCCAAGTTGGGTGCCAAATTCTTACTTTTAGACCACGCATTCAAAGTAAAACATCATACATAAATAACCTCAAATTTACTCGAGAAAGGATTAAATTCCTTGAGGTGACGAAATACGTCGTAAATGTATTAATGATAGCACTTACCCCAGTATTTTGCTCCTGGTGCGGTGATTCTCTAGGTCCTCAGATGGGGTTTTGTATTGGCTTCCTGTTGCTGCTTGTGTTGCTTCGCTGTAGCCCTTGTGCACCGAGTGTCGATACGATATAAAAAAAATAAGGAAGATGGGAGTCACCTGTACTTTTTCCCACGAAAACGTCTATCCTCTCCAAAAGAGGTTAAAGTACTCTGACACACATTAGTGGGAACAACGTCGTTTAAACCGTGAGAGATTCCAACTTGCATAATCTCACACCACAAAGATAAGACAATATCCGCAATATCCGCGTGAACCACAACTGTATGTGGTTTTCACATACGTCGGCACCACGATATTATCTGTTGGGAATTTTCCAATGCAGAGTTTTAAAGAAAATCCCCTACATCTGATTAATACAAGTTAAAGCTTTATAAAATAAAACATAACAATATATATTTATACATAGCACGCACGTACTCAAGCATCCAAGAATGTATATACGCACGCACGCATAACACACACACACACACACCTTAGCCATTTAAAGCTACTCAAACTTCTGGAAAAATGCACAAAACGTACTTCGCATTTTAGGGCATCCAATTAAAATTCATGATTGTTAATATACTGGCATTGTGTATCCAAAGCTTTGCGGTTTATCAAAACTGCAAAACAAAAGAACCCCTATACAATTAACGACTCCAATCGACTGTGTAAACAAATGCAGTTATAAAATTGCTACCCTAACTATCAAAATTCATTTTGATTGTTAATTTCTATTGAAATAACTTGCTGTTCGTTTTATAAATCCTATTGTTTATATGTAAGGTATTCCCATTGTGCTATTATTTCCGGTTTTGAACACGTCAATAGTTTGTAGGAAAAAATTTACATATCCAAAAATATTCACTATTCATGAAAATGTCTGTCAGGAGTTTAAATATCAAACTTATATTGCAAACGGCTAAACTAATGCAGCAAAAATTTAAATGTTAATTTTGTTGTTCCATTTAAATGCTAAACAAATTATAATAATACATATTGTAACAAGAATCCTTTTGCAAGAATAGTTCTCTGTTATTAGCCGATTATTTCTGATAACCACTAACAGTACTAACTTTCTTAAAGCGACGATACTATCTTCTTAATTACAATGATGCATTACTAATTCACTAATTAGTAATTGTTGATTTACGTCAACCACTAACCTCAATAGTTTATATCACATAGATGTATTTGTTCAACCATTGAATTTAATTTATTTGATATCAGAAATATGTTAAAAGAGGATAACCAAATAGATATTAATATTGTTACAAAACGAAATGGCATCTCGGTATTATTATAATTTTGAGAATAAGTGGCGAGGACACTGTATATATATATTGCTGTGTTTCCCTAAAAATTGAATCGAGCCTCACGAATTGGGCGCCAAAGAATGTTGTGATATACTCCTGTGAATGCGGGAACTGGGTCCTTTCAACAAAAAAATTCTAGTCCCACAGATTGGGCGTCATAAACTGCTGTGATCCTGTTTTCGCCTCGGCTGCTCACCTAATTTTATAAACCTCCTCATTCATAAAATTAAACAACACATTCCTACCACAAACATTAACGTTAACTCTATTTACATCAATATTCAGAATACATTAAATTTTCAAATTAAATTTCAGCATAAAATTCAGTTTTAAAAAGAATTTCAAGATTAATTTTATTATCACTTTAACGTGCATCCAGAATTAAAGTCCTTGTTGGATGCCTACTAATTAATATAACAATATAAGCAGACCGGAGTCTGAGTATAAAGGAGCATCTACCACCCTTTACGTTAATTAACCAGGTTCGTCTAATTGAGCTCAAAGACATACCCATATTTTCATCATAATTCAGAACATCCATACTAAATACCCTTTCTACTTAAACAAGCAAATTTCATCTTAAAATTAAAATTTTATGGTTAGTACAATTTCACTAATGTCCATTTAAAGTAAATCAATTATAAAGTTATTCAACACACACAAAAATGTCAAACAAAATAGTATAATTTACCTGAAGGTTACTGTCCTCGTAGCTTCAAAGTACATCGTCCCTTTAGTTAATCACGCCATTCCAACAGGATTATATTTACGGCTTCTAATTCTCAACGCTTTTAAAATTTTCTCCATCACCATTTATTTAAAGTTGTTTCTGGGCTTTTCCGGAACTCATCTGTGTATATCTGACCCTTGTTTTGTGGATCCAGACACGTTTATGAACCATTTAATTATTAACACCCCCGAAAAATAGCAAAGAAATTCATACTTCTTTCACAAATATACGCCAAAACTGCCTACTTTTGTGTATTCATTTGTCGTTGCAAATTAGACTAATTGGTACAGTGATACTCGACTTTATTACCTTGTATCTTTTTTTCTAAGTGCACTAAAGTATATTCATTGTAGCACGTAAAGAACAAACTGTTTTTAAATCACCAAAATATACAAGCAAACTGTTTAAATTAATTTTGTACAGAAATTGTTGTTTCTACCTCTGATATTTGCATCCTATTTTCAACCAATTGTGACCCTCGTGACGTTGCTTAAATCACGCCTTTTACTATATGTGTCTTTGCTTGACGCATTTTCTCTTTCCTTTTCTAACCTGTTCGTATTGGTGCAAATTGATATTCTTTATTATCGATTATATTTTAGTCCATGTGGACTATCTGAGTTAAATAACCCCGTATCGCACATTCTCGTGAATATTAAGCCCCGGTTTCTCCAAGATTCTTTGAAACCATTTGTTATCTACACAATTTTCGCCGTACGTGATATTTAAACTACGCAGGTGTTCAAAATAATATTAATTCTCAGAGCTTTTTAAATAAACCCTGTTTTGTATTTCGTGCTAAAGCATCTGACCGTTTCCAATATCCTTAGAATCGACATGTTTATCTAAACAAATTAAACTGAAATTGCCTTTTAAAATACGCAGGTGTGTTCAAACATCCTACTTCTAACTAACACTTCTAGGATTTGCTTTTTATTGGGTTTTTACAAGTTTCTATAGATATTATCTGTTACTAACGATTCAATTAACTTCAATTAAAATTGACTTCTATCCTTTCATTTTTAGCGAATACAAGTTAAATATTAATTATTATGTGTACACTTTGTTTTACTACCGGTTACTTAAAATAGGTTTAATTAATATAAATTTTGCACGTAATTTCTCTTTGTTTAGGAATAATTACATTACACGCAGAGCTTTTTTTTTAATACTGTTTCTTTTGATATAAAGCGTCTTGTACATAATTTAAATTTCTTATTTTTACTGAAACGACCGAATTTATTTATGCTTCAAGGTTTTAATAAAGCGTATTATTTAATAAAATTCCTTATACACGGTGATTAAAATTATTTGATGTGATTATTTAATTTTCTACCCTGGTCTAAATATGAGTATTTTCCCCCTATTTGAATACAAATAATCCCACTTATTTGAATGCAAATATAAAGCATTTAGACAAAAATTACAAAAAAAATTGCCTATCTCTCTCTACCCTTATCTATCTAACTTACCTACTTTGTCTCCAATCCAAAAAAATATTTACACCTATCCTATATCCCTATCCTATTCCTAACTCTCACCTAATTTTATAAACTGAAATTATCCCTAACTTCATCCTACTTATCCATCTAATCCTATATACATCCTATATACCTATCCTATTCCTAACTAATCTTCACTATACTTTACTTCATCCTACCTAATCCTATATACCTATCCTATTCCTAACTTTATTCCTAACTCTCCACTAATCTTATATGAAATATCTATACTTAACCTATCTTATTTTCCTCCTACATTTACTCTTTATTCTCATCCTAAACCTATTTCTAATTATCTCCCATATTTATCCTATACTTAGCTTTATTTTCTATAAACACTTACTTCTACTCTTCTATATACACCTATTCTATCCCTTGTTCTATATCTATACTAAAGTTCACCTATCTCTATCCTTTGTTCATTAAGTTATTTAAATCTAACTCTCTTCTTGATCCTCCAAGTCTTTCTTCTTACCATCCTAATACTCTTCATCCCTATCTCTCCCCCTTCTATATCTATACTTAACATCCCTATTATCTCATATACAATAAACTTATCATCCCTATTATCCTTACTCTTAAATATTACTTCTTCTTCAGTCCCTACACTTGCCTGTTTCTCATTTATCATTGTGTCCCTTTCTGCCGACAAACCAAACGATACTACTTTACAATTCTCGATTTTTCTCTCTACGGAAAATTTTACGTATCTTCTAGAATTTTTATGTAATGGAATCCGCCAGAATGAATTCCTTAACTCTACTTTATTAAAAACAAACTTGCCATCTTTACTTAATTTCGCCTTCACCTGCTCCTGATATGCTGCTTCTACCCCCACTACTTCTGCATGTTTTTGTAATAAAGCTTGAACCTCTACTCTCCTATCCTCTGGACATCTTATCGTGTTGATCTGTTTACCTTCATCATCCTCTACCTCTACTACATTAATACTAAACCCCGTGTCATCCTCTGTGACTTCATAACTGCCCTTCCATGGCACTACCCTATCCTTAATCCTTACTACCTTCCTTTCCATATCTATCAAAACCCCTAACTTCATCATACAGTCAACACCTAAAATGCTCTGAAACTTCAGTCCAGGTACAATTACAAACTCCTGTTCACAGCTTAAACCTCCTATATCTATCCTAAGCACCACAACACTATTTACTACAGCAAACTTCTTTTTATTTGGAGCTACTAAATGGCTACGCTTTATAGGCATAATTCTATCACAAACCTTATCCCTAATTTTGCTAACGAATTCCTCCGATATTAAACTCGCCTCTGCCCCTGTATCAAGTAATACTTCTACATTATTCTAAAAATTTCTAAATTAATAATTGGCAAACATAATTTTTCCTCAGTTTCTGGCTCTACTTCCTCCTCAATTTTGAAAAATTCACGTGGATGTTCATATACATTTACACTGAAATCTAGTGGTCTGTCGCGTTCTAAAAATCCTGTCCAGGTCTGTTTTCCCTACTCGGTCCTGGTCTAGCCGTCACCTCAGCGTACGTCCTAGGCGTTTCCACTCGTTCCGTGTCTGTATTAGCAGTCCCGCTCATGTCAGGTGAACTATTCCTTCTGGTAGGTTCCGGTCTCGGTGCAGGTCCCCTTCCTAAACTATTACTTCTAACGTATGGTCGTCGCTGTTCCGAATTCTGTCGCTGGTATCTGTAACTATTCCCTCTTCTAGCATAGTTGTCCCGTCAATTGTCAAACCTAACTGTATTGATCTGTCTTTCCCTATTATCCCGAGGTCGTCCACTACTTACGTCGTCGTACCTCTGCAGGTATTCTAAAAATATTTGTCTGTCCACTATGTTCTGTAGTTTCTACCTCGAAGTGTCGTGATAAATATTTAATAATTTGTCGGTCCGTCAGTGGTGGGTTCAGTTGCTTTGCTATGCTATACTTGCGTATAGCATATTGCTCCCTACTTCCTGAAAATTCTCCCTTAAATTTCCCTGTGATTAAGTCGTCTCGTACCTGATCTTGTCTGTGGTCACTCCAGTAGTGCTTTAAAAATTTGTTTTCAAAGTCCTGATACGTGTCTATGTCCTGTCCTACTAAATTGTACCACGCTTCCGCATTGTCCTTTAATAAAGCCTTTATCGTATTTAGTTTAGTCTGTTCGTCAAATAAATTTCCCACTAGATTTCTTACGCTATTAATAAAAATTTGTGGATTTACCCTGTTATCGCCATAAAACTTCATGTGTTGGTCCAATGATACTCCACCTGTAGAAAATCTGGGACCATCCCCCGTTAAATTTGACCTGTTGTATTTGATACTACTAACTTCGCGTTCTACCCTGCCTAACTGATCCCTACATGAGTCCGTCACTTCAGTCATTTTATATTAATCTCTTCTTCACAAAAATGCGTACTTCGGACCTTAAATGTCCCATTTCCTGTCGAAGACCTGTAATATCACGCTCATTTTTTCAACCCTATTTTCAACTTCCTCATCTTTACGGTAAGACTATTTTTAAATTCTGTAAATTCTCTCGTCGATTTTTCTATTTTATCCCCTAATTCCTGATTTAATTGGTCAAATTTCTTATTCGATTCTTCACTCATCCTCTCTAACATTCTCAATATCATCTCGTTTCCTTGATCCCCTGATTCCGTCCTCGACTGATCTCTACTGCCTCCAGCTTCTTCCATTTTCGTATTTTTTTCACACAATGCAATATCGTCACTTCCAATTTCCACTCCTTGACTCCTTAACCACTCTTTTCTCTGCATACGTTCTAATCACTCACACACACTCTCAAAATACTCTTAAATTTATACACACACAGAAACTCTCTCTCTCAGATCGCCAGTTTCCTGGAATAAAATCACAAAAATTTTATTTGGAACTCGAGCCTCACTTTTGGGTCGCCAAATAATGCTGTGTTTCCCTAAAAATTGAATCGAGCCTCACGAATTGGGCGCCAAAGAATGTTGTGATATACTCCTGTGAATGCGGGAACTGGGTCCTTTCAACAAAAAAATTCTAGTCCCACAGATTGGGCGTCATAAACTGCTGTGATCCTCTTTTCGCCTCGGCTGCTCCCCTAATTTTATAAACCTCCTCATTCATAAAATTAAACAACACATTCCTACCACAAACATCAACGTTAACTCTATTTACATCAATATTCAGAATACATTAAATTTTCAAATTAAATTTCAGCATAAAATTCAGTTTTAAAAAGAATTTCAAGATTAATTTTATTATCACTTTAACGTGCATCCAGAATTAAAGTCCTTGTTGGATGCCTACTAATTAATATAACAATATAAGCAGACCGGAGTCTGAGTATAAAGGAGCATCTACCACCCTTTACGTTAATTAACCAGGTTCGTCTAATTGAGCTCAAAGACATACCCATATTTTAATCATAATTCAGAACATCAATACTAAATACCCTTTCTACTTAAACAAGCAAATTTCATCTTAAAATTAAAATTTTATGGTTAGTACAATTTCACTAATGTCCATTTAAAGTAAATCA
This sequence comes from Platerodrilus igneus, assembly GCA_036346225.1. NCBI lineage: Eukaryota > Metazoa > Arthropoda > Insecta > Coleoptera > Lycidae > Platerodrilus > Platerodrilus igneus. The sequence goes on from JARFIW010001182.1 coordinate 3,809,297, forward strand.
ATTATAAAGTTATTCAACACACACAAAAATGTCAAACAAAATAGTATAATTTACCTGAAGGTTACTGTCCTCGTAGCTTCAAAGTACATCGTCCCTTTAGTTAATCACACCATTCCAACAGGATTATATTTACGGCTTCTAATTCTCAACGCTTTTAAAATTTTCTCCATCACCATTTATTTAAAGTTGTTTCTGGGCTTTTCCGGAACTCATCTGTGTATATCTGACCCTTGTTTTGTGGATCCAGACACGTTTATGAACCATTTAATTATTAACACCCCCGAAAAATAGCAAAGAAATTCATACTTCTTTCACAAATATACGCCAAAACTGCCTACTTTTGTGTATTCATTTGTCGTTGCAAATTAGACTAATTGGTACAGTGATACTCGACTTTATTACCTTGTATCTTTTTTTCTAAGTGCACTAAAGTATATTCATTGTAGCACGTAAAGAACAAACTGTTTTTAAATCACCAAAATATACAAGCAAACTGTTTAAATTATTCTATCAAACTCGGAAAACTAAAAAGCACTGTTTAACGCATTGAATCAATTCAAAAATCTAAGAGAGCTTGTTCATATTCACCTGGGTATATATAGCGGTTAGCCCGTCTGTCGGTCTTGTCCCCAAAACGGACAATTCTTCAGAATTTCGCATGCTATGTTCCCATTCCGCAGCCCGGCATGCGATTTTTACGAAATTTGCACTCGCACCAGTTAAATCTCAGAAATTTCGACACGGCTCGCAACGTCTGGAAATAACTAACTAAATTTTATACAGAAATGTTATTTTTACCTTTCAATTTTGCCTTTTATTTTCAACCAATCGCAACCCAATGACGTTGCTCCACTCACGCCTTTTACTATATGTGTCTCGGTCTTGCGCATATTTATCTGTCTCTATCTACCCTGTTCTTATTGGTGAAAATTGATATTCTTTATTATCGATTATTTCAGTCCATGTGGACTGTGAAATAACCCACCTTTAGCATTTCCCGTACCTATTAAGCTACGGTTTCTCCAAGATTCTCTGTAACCATTAATTATCTGCAAAATTTACGCCGAATGAGCTTTTTTAAAAATACACAGGTGTTCAAACATAATACTTTTAAATAACACTTCTACGATTTGCATTTTATTGGGTTTTTACAAGTTTTTATAGATATTATATGTTACTAATGGTTCAATTAACTCCAATTAAAATAATACCCTTTAATTTTTAGTGACTCCTAATTAAATATTAATTATTATCTGTACATTTTGTTTAATACCGGTTACTTAAAATTGAGTTAATTAATATAAATTTTGCACGTAATTTTCTATTTGTTTCTTTACTAGGAATAATTAAATTACACGCAGAGCTTTTTAATACTGCTTCCTTTTTTTTTATAGCACGCGTCTTGTACATACTTTAACTCCCTTATTTTTAATGGAACGAATGAATTTTTATGCTTCACGGTTTTTTAATAACGCGTACCTTTTCCCAAAGCTTCTACACGGTGATTAAAATTATTTGATGTGATTATTTAATTTTCTACCTTGGTCTAAATATGAGTAATATATATATATATATATATATATATATATATATATACATATATATATATATATAAAGACAAGTTATTTGCAGTCCGCAATAAGAAATAGTATATAAAGTAAGATGTATCTGTAAACAAACTCTTATGAAAATAATAAGAGCTATTGACAAATACAAATCGGGCTAGTAGTTATATAGCCATTACAAAACATTAGCTTTATTACTTCACAGGGGAGGAAACATCCACTGACCGCCGGTTTCGGCTTGTTACGCCTCATCAGATTGAAATAGTTTCCAAGAACCCTGTAAAGTAATAAAACTAATGTTTTGTTAATGGCTATATAACTACTAGTCCGAGTTGTATTTTCAATAGCTCTTATTATTTTCATTAGAGTTGGTTTACAGATACATCTTACTTTATATATATATATATATGTGTATATATATATATATATTGCTATGATAAGGGGGTTATTTAGGGGTATATTGAGTCATAATGGTTACCCAATACATGTAAATAGTACTAGGAGTTAAAAAATTGCATTAAAAATACGTAATTTGTATATTATGCAAAGAGCAAACATTTAACACCCTGTATAAGAATCGCAATTGACTTTAATTAATGCCGAGTAGCATATCATTCAACAATAAACAAACATTCAGCAAAAAAAGTAACTCTAAACGCAATCAAACTTGTCTTCAACCAAAAATATTCATAAATTGTAAATTAATACGCGTTAAATGCAGTAAGAAACCTAGAAAATCATACTTCAATTCACATTGAACAAGCGATAATGAAAGCAGATAACATAGTATCTTGATAAGAAACGCATCTTTGAAATAAATACGCTTCGGAAACGCAAAAATGTAAACAGAAATATGTTAATTCACGTAACTTTGTATACGTGATTTTCTACATTGAGTTAATACGAATCCCAAAGTATTATCTTAACAAACAAAAGTCATAAGTGAAATTACGTGCCAAGGCGAAATGGAAATTCCTGTAACAACATCAAAACAGACGGTGTAAAATAAATACAAACTAGAAATACACAGGTACGTACGTAATCAAGAATGTTTCGGATGTTCTAAATACACCTTTTTCAATATTCAACATCAATAAATTGTCCAGTACATGTATCTTTTACACTAAGTATTTACAACCATAAATATGACACCAAAAAAAGTCAGCCACACAGCACAAAATTTCACAAATGTTTATAAAACAACTAAAATTTCAAATAAATTACCTGGAGAATTCTTCAGGCTTCCTTCCCGTCGGAGATGATTGCCAAAACACCCTCTGCGTTGTTTCGATTTACTGTGCTGCTCAGCGGATCCACAGGCTTCTACCATCTGCTACCTCTGCAAGCTATGCGCCTCGTCTCACAGTATCATTCCATATATCATGCATACAAACTCGATTACTTGTGGTGCTTACCCCCATATATCATGCTTCCATTTAATGATTTTTGTGTTGTAGTACCTGGACCTTTTTCTAATTTAATACGCATTACTCGTACTTCACGTCAATAATTAGAGGTCCGCTACTACTGTTTTATACTTGCAACCACTATATTTACGGTAACATAATCATATACATAAAATACTCACAGAAAGCTTTACTGTTATGGTGGTCTGAATCGGCATTCAGCACTTTATCGAAGTAAAAGAAAAGAGAAGAGAAACTTAATAACCTAGCTAGGGTATTTATATCTTTCTAAAACCTTCCTAGTGGACGCGCTTCCTTCGAAAAGCTTATTTTTAAAACGAATTCCAAAAATTTTGAATATAACCGTCTCTAAATTCGTAAAATTTGTTCCGTCCTACGTGCTGTATACGCCGAATTCGCTTTCAACCTTCGCGTGTGCGTACGTTTGGAAAACTGTCTGCTTTCAACCAATGACAAAATTCTCTGCCGTCACAAACTCCGCCTAAGCTCTATTTATCTTTGTTTTATACATGTTTGCTGTCTCGTTCAAAACCCCACTTGAGTTCAGAAAATCGATATTGTTGACAACTTATTTCAACTCCACGTGTATATGGTGCGTGCATTTCAATTCTTTGCTTGCTTTATATCTGTCTCTATCTGTTGTATATAACCAATTGTGCATTTCCCTCGCTCCTTAAGATGTTTATTACCCTAGTTGTTTATACCAAACTGACGGTTGAAAATAATTTCTATAAAATCCTATCTTAACATACGCTCGACTTCTTTAAACGTAACCTTTAAAAAGCAGGTGTTTCTGTTAATTATCGACCGTTTGGAACATAACAATTCCTAGACTCTCTACTTCTTCGTATCTGATAAAACTGATGTTGGCTTTTACAATGAATACAATTGTCTTGGGATTATTAATTTTCTTACACAGCACGTTCCCTTTTGCTTATATGTGTTTAATTAAAATAACTTATAGTTAATTATGCGTATCCTTGAACTTCTATTTGCTTTGAAGCTTTTTTCCTTCCTGTGATCCTAAAATTTCAATTATTAAATATAAAAATACTCTAATATTCATCCGTTTTCACTAAATGAATTAAATTAATTTTTCGCGTAAATAATTTGCTCTTTTCTATATACAAGGTTGTTGAAATTTTATTGTTTCACACTGATTTATCCCTTTGAATCCACAACAATATATATATATATATATATATATATTGCTGTGATATCGTTGCAATAACTCGGTACCCCCTTTTTGTGAAATAAAAAGGTTGAAATTTTTCTTTTTGTCAATTTTTAATTTAAATTATAATTTTAATTTAACTTTTTAATAATCGGCTAACTTAGTTTTAACTACGCACGGAGATTGCGACAATACGACAACAAAGAATTTTAATTTTTCCTTTTACCTCTACTTCCTATGCCTTTTAAGCAAAACACAATTAAGCACAATTACTATAATATTCTCAATATGTACAAAGTGTTTATAATGTCTTTAAGTAGAAACTCTTTTAAATAATTAAATTAATTTTTCTCAATAATTATAATTCCCTTTAAATTAATTCAGCAAAAATTACCCTTATTATTATTACGTAAAGCCTTATGAACGTTCATTAAACTTCCTTCAATCTTGACGTAATTTATAACGTGTACTAAAACGATCTTTGTTGACCCTCACATAAAGTTTTCATGAAAGCAATGTTTAAAATATTCATAAATAAAAATACAACAAAATATTTAGATTGGCTAACCTGTTCTCCCTTAGTGGCTTGGCTCATTCTCCCAATTCGGACCAGTTTCTGCTCCAACTGCTCGCTATTTAAGTTTCAGCTTAGTGATTTAAATAGTCCAACGTTAAATCCAGATCTACTTTAGATATGGTTTGCATTTTCCTTTGTATAGCTTCTCCTGATTAATTTATAAAAGATTTCAGAGTCCTTGTTAGATTTCCTGGTCGGATCCAGTAAGTGTTTAGATGCCTATTATGTTTCCTCGTAGGATCCAGTAATTGTTTAAATACTTGTTGAATTTCCACGTCGGATTCAGTAATTATTCAGAGTTCTTTTGTTAATGTAAAACTTAGAATCTATATATAAACAGCCTTTTGTTACTTACGTTTTTGAGGATTAAACGACGAACATTATTTAATTATGCACTATCACCATTATATAATTTATTAACTATAAAATCACTTGTAATTTTTTTACGTGAATATCTTTTTTTAGGTGGTGTGATTTGTTTACAAATCCTGTCGTATTTAAAAGGAATTCTTATCTGTTGACAAGCGCATAGTTCAACGATTATAACTTTGTACGTGATTCTTACGTGCAAGATTTTGGGTATTTCTACGAATTTTTGATATATAAACGAAATTGATGCGCTATTTCCTGCACATAGGACTTCAAGTTATTGGCATTGGTTCTTTTGGATTTTCACTTTCCTTGGTCACGTACGTCTTGTTTGTATAGCAAATTTGATGAATTTTGCTTTTATCACTATGCAGTAATTATTTCTAATCTATCAAGGTGTTGGATTTTAGCTTTCTAGTCACGTAGCCTTACTTTAATTTATGTATTAAATTATATGCGTTTTCTTTCTTACGGATTTTCAAACCTGCTTGTTTAACTGGAATTCTTAGTGTAATGATGATGCATTACTCACGCGTATTGTAATGCAGCTTCCGTCCACGTCGTTTTATGACTTTCCAATTTGTTTATTTAATTAAATCTTTTAGAATACTTTTCATTTCCTAAAATAATTATAAGTATAGTTTATATACAGGGCGTTGGCACTTGCTTTCCTGCCTAATCGTTGAATTTCTCATTTTCTTCGTAAAAATGTCTAGTTTTCTGAACCCTCATAATGTTTACATGATTCGCACCATACTAGTGATTTTATCTACCCAAAAAATAACCCTAATAACATAGCATTTTATATATAGAATGCTGTGAATCTTCTCATATCTGCAGGTACTGGCCCTTTAAAAAAAAACATTCGAGCCCCACAATTTGGGCGTCAAGAATGCTGTGATACCTTTAAAATCCGTGAACTACGCTTTTCGCCTCGGCTGCTCACCTAATGTTATAAACCTCCTCATTCATAAAAAAAAACAACACATTCCTACCAAAAACATCAACGTTAACTCTATTTACATCAATATTCAGAATACATTAAAATTTCAAAATTAAAACTCAGCATAAATTTCAGTTTTAAAAAGAATTTCAAGATTAATTTTGTTATCATTTTACTGTGCATCCAAAATTAAAGTCCTTGTTGGATGCCTACTAATTAATATAACAATATAAGCAGACCGGAGTCTGAGTATAAAGGAGCATCTACCACCCTTTACGTTAATTAACCAGGTTCGTCTAATTGAGCTCAAAGACATACCCAAATTTTCATCATATTCCCGAACATCAAAACAAAATACCCCTTTTTACTTAAACAAGCAAATTTCATCTTAAAATTAAACGTTTATGGTTAGAACAATTTCACTAATGTCCATTTAAAGTAAATCAATTATAAAGTCATTCAATACACACAAAAATGTCAAACAAAATAGTATAATTTACCTGAAGGTTACTGTCCTCGTAGCTTCAAAGTATCGTTTCTTTAGTTAATCACACCATTCAACAGGATTATATTTACGGCTTCTGATTCTCTACGCTTTTAAAATTTTCTCCATCACCATCCATTCAAAGTCGTTTCTGGGCTTTTCCGGAACTCCTCTGTGTTTATCTGACCCTTGTTTTATGGATCCAGACACGTATTTGAACCATTTAATTATTAACACCCCCGAAAAATAGCAAAGAAATTCATGCTTCTGTCACCACTATACGCCAAAACTGCCTACTTTTGTGTATACCTTCGTCGTTGTAAATTTTGCTAATTGGTACAGTGAAACTAAATTTTATTACCTTGTATCTAAGTGCACTGAAGTACATTCATGTTAGCACGTAAATAATAAGCTATTTTGAATCACTAAAATATACTAGCAAACTTTAAATTATTTAATCAACTAAAATGCACGGTTTAACATTTTCAATCAAGTCGCGTATGTACGAGCTTTTAACGCATCGAATCGTCAAAAGTCTAAGAGGCCGAAATTCATATTACCACCGGTATATATAGCGAAAAGCCTGTCTGTCGGTCGAGTCTCTAAAACGGCCAGTTTCTAGAATTTCTCATGCTCTGTTCCCAGTCCGTCGCTCACGCGTCGATTTTACAATTTTCACTCGCCCCATTTAAATCTCAGAAAATTTCCACACGGCACGCAAGCATGTCCGAGAAAAACTAATTAATTTTCTACAGAAATCGTTGTTCTACCTCTGATATTTGCATCCTAATTTTAACCAATTGTGACCCCCGTGACGTTGCTTAAATCCCGCCCTTTTACAATATGTGTCTTTGCTTGACGCATTTTCTCTTTCCTTCTCTACCGTGTTCTTATTGGTGCAACTTGATATTCTTTATTATCGATTATTTTAGTCCACATGGAGTGTGAAATACCCAGCTTTAGCAATTCTCGTAACTATTATGCGACGTTTTCCCCAAGATTCTTTGAAACATTAATTATCTGCAAAATTTACGCCGAATGTGATATTTAAACTACGCAGGTGTTCAAAATAATATTAATTCTCAGAGCTTTATTCCGTGGTATTTTAATCTTGGGTTTTACAAGTTTCTATAGGTATTATATGTTATTAACGGTTTAATTAACTCCAATTAAAATTGATTTCTATCCTTTTCATTTTAGCGAATACAACTTAAATATTAATTATTATATGTACACTTTGTTTTACTACCGGTTACTTAAAATAGGGTTAATTAATATAAACTTTGCACGTAATTTCTCTTTGTTTAGGAATAATTACATTACACGCAGAGCTTTTCAATACTGCTTCTTTTGATATAAAGCGTCTTATAAATAATTTAAATTTCTTATTTTACTGAAACAACCGAGTTTATTTATGCTTCATGGTTTTAATAACGCGTATTATTTAATGAAATTCCTTATACACGGTGATTAAAATTATTTGATGTGATTATTTAATTTTCTACCCTGGTCTAAATATGAGTAATATATATATATATATATATATATATATATATATTGACATGATAAGAAGTTACGAGAGGTCATTGAATTCCAAATTCTACAAATAAAGCCCTCTAAAATATAAAAAAATCAGGAAAAAATAAAAATTTCCGTAAATTTATGGTTACGCCCTGTATAATACAAGCGTTCTTTTATTCATTAAAATGCCAAACAAAAAATAAATAATCACCCTGTATGATATAAGCGTATTGTAAATACTAGCTACTAACGTAAGTTGTATATGTAAAAATATTTAATCGTTAAGAGATACCTTAAAACGCATGCAAATCGATCTTTTTAAGATAAATACAAAAGTTATTTGTTTGTAATAAAAGAATGCACTTTCCGTGCATAAAAATTAATAATTTCGTGTATTTAAAACCCCAATTCTAATCTTAATTATGGGCACTAAAACACTTTTGCCGTGAAAGCAAATATTTTTTATAAAGATGCACCCCATTTGCATTAAAAAGCAATTAATGTTTAAATTAATCACCCTGTAGATTAAATAAATTCATTTTAAATAAAGAATTCTCTAGAATATTAGGAATAGTGAAAAAAGATGAATCATCCGTACTTAGAAATATATCAATTTCGTATTGCCTAATTAATAAAGAAACGTTTATTCCAAGAAGCGGCCGGAAAATTAAAAAACCTAGAAAATGTAATAAAAAATTGATAAGAAATATTTATGATCTCTCTCTTTCAGTATAGGATAGAAGGAGATTGCGAGCATTAACTTTAGGTACTAGAGAAGGACGAGGCAACGCGCGTCATTGTTATAAATCGATCACGCGATCGACGCTACTGAATTATTCTGAGAAACCTTGCGTCATTACAATGTATAATATTCCATACGATACTAGTACGTTCTAGAAACGTGATGATTTTGTATATAAATGCCAATCCATGATTAAAATATTTATTCATAAATTTGATCGCAAAATGTTACTTTGATTAAAGTCGCAAGCATATTGCCTTGCAAAGAATGATATTTTGAGTATGCAATATGCGTATCGTAATTAATAATTAAAATATAACTTTGATAATAAAATCGAACAATGAATTAAGAAGTAAAGTTAAACGTAGTCTGCATTCAAATATAGAACTTATTAAATGTAATGAACATAAAAAATTCTTCAAGATAAAATGCTATTTAAAAATTAACTTAAATTTAAAATAAAGGCAGGAGATATTTGATTACAAATTGGAAAAGCTCTTCGTGGATTTTGCAAGTATAATTTTTTTTAATATTGTTTGTAACTGATAGTTAAATTTTGTCATTTAAATTAAGCTTGAATAAGACCTAATCATTAAATTTTTTTAAGGATTTTTACGGGGAAAGTTTGTGATCAGAATTTAAAACGCTTACTTTTTTTATAGACTATCTGTCAAGGATTTTTTTGGCCAAACAAACCATACAAGCGTGAGAATCATAACTAGATAAACTATCCATAACAAGAGATTTAATTCTGTAAATTTAAATCTATCGAAGTTAAAGAACATTTTTATAGTTAAGTAAATAAGTACTTGTTAGAAATAATGTGATGTTTGAAAGCAATGATTTCATACTGTATAAATGTTTTGTAATATTGCTGTGTTTGGTTTCATTTGAAAACTCCATCAATTTTATTGAGTTATCCAGGCAAAGTAAAGTTAGAAAGGAAGGTAAGTCAACAATTTCAAATTTTACAATTTGCTGTATCTGTACCACAACACTCTTTTAGCGGCGCATTAAAGCGGGGCGTTATCACATCATTCTTTTAGTGACGCTCCAAAGCGAGGCGTTGTCACAGAACTCTTTTAGTGACGCTTCAACGTGCGGTGTTGTCACGGCAATATATATATATATATATATATATATTGCTATGATAATAGGGTTATTTAAGGGTATATAAGGTCACAAGGGAGGAATAGTTCATGTAAATATCACGAAAACCGCGAAAACAAAACGCTTAAATCAGAAAATGTAAATAATTTGTTCAATATGCAAAAAGCAGATACATATCACCCTGTATAAAATCAAGAACAAGCTACAGTTAATAAAAGAAAGCTCATTCTGTAATAACCCAACCACATTTGGTAAAATAAATAATTGCGGGCGCTACTCAATCCATTTTAAAACATTCATAAACTCAAAATAAATACAATTTAGGCATATTTAAAGTAAAATAAACGTGAAATGAAATCTCTTTCAAAGTCGGCGCATTTGCGTTAGAAATGGAAGTCAATGAAACGCATATAATTTGTACTAGTTTGTAATAAACAAACATATTCCATAGCGCAATAAGGAATAGGTACTGAGGCGAAAGCGTACGTGACATTTGAAATGTAGAAATTGCCACTTCTAACAAAATCCAACTTGAGTAAGTGCAAGTCGTGCAAGTCGGACGGTACAAAATACCACTTGGTGATAAATTGCATAATACAAAGCTTTTGTCTACGTGCTAAATCAAGTGTTTATAACAAGCAACACTAAATAAAACCCAATAGGTTGAAGATAGCACATAATGGCAACGCCTTGGCGATGGTCAAATAACAATATAGCGAACGGTCAACCAATACGAGCACGTAAAACAAAGTTGTTTATAAAATCGACCGTAGCCGATAAACAGAAGCATTCCTTATTTGACGCGCGAACTGTAACAGTTGAAACTTATGTACTTAATTATAAAAATGTTCCTTACCTTATTTTAAATTTACAGAACTAAATTTTTTCTTTTAGGGATAATTTACCTGGTTATTATTCTCACTCTTATAAGGTTTGTTTTGCCAAAAAAATCCTTGACAGATAATCTATTAAAAGGTTAGAGTGTTTCAAACCCTGAACACAAACTTTCCTGGTAAAGATCCTTACAAAAAAAGAGATTATGACTTACTCTATCTTAAAATGACAAAATTCAAGTATCAGTTGCAAACAATGTTAAAAAAAATTATACTTACAAAAATCCACGACGTTTTTCCAATTAAATATCTTCGGCTTTTTGGCTTTACTTTAAATTGATGTTCAAATCATTCCAGTTTACAAAATCTTATCATATTATTTAAATTTTCATTTAAAAACCAATGTGCATCCTCGGAATTATTCAATAAAATTTTCAATAGCTTTCTATATTGAAGCATTTCTCATCTTCGGTGTATATAATTAAATTTAATAATTTCCATTTTTTAACAACAGTTTACGTTTAAAGCATCACTTCTTTATTCATTGTAACATCGTAATTATTAAATTAAGGTATACGTACTGCATATTTCAAATATCATCTTCGCAAAGCAACAGCTCGCGACTTAAATAAACAGTTCGCGATGGAATTAATGAACGAATCATTTAAATAAAATTTCTCATTTATTTACAAAATTATCTATTTTCTAGAATGTAGTGGTAATTTTTTTAAGAACCATCATCGATACATTTAAAAATCTTTCTTCTACACACATTACCTAAGAAATCTACTTACACACACAGATATAAAGAGCAGATTTTTTGTAAAGGTCAAACCACTTTGAGAGTTGACCTCAAAATTTCCAAAATTATCCATTTACATCATCATTTTGTTTTCGACCTTACTTAAGGTCGGTTTGACGCAGCTCTAACTTCTTTTCTATTCTGTGCTAATCTAAAAAGCTCTACATACCCTTCACAACCTAAATTTCTAATAATTTGACTAATATAGTTTGGTCTAGGTCTTCCTATATCCTTCTATCTTTTTTCTATCCCGCTGGATCTACATAGATATTAGAAACGTGATGGTTGTTAAAGAACTCTAACATGTTTACATGATTACCATTTATAGGTACCATTTACAAGTAACGCAAAATCTAATACTAACTTAATCTACTTAATAATGTTCAAATCGTCTCTCTAATAGTTTAAAATAAAGTCATACTTGCGTCAAATTTTTGTTATGCATCTCCATTATCACCAGTCTTTGATTATAATTGTTATCTAAAGATTTTGTCCATTTAGAATTAACTGCATGGAAAAATTCCTGGTTCCATTTTTAGATTTCCATTTTAAATAATCTTCATACATCAGAGTCTTCATCGGTTTCCGAAAGTACTTTTATTTTAATAGATTAAGGTAGCAGGTGACCTTGCACCACAACTGCCGTTTATATTGGAGCAATAAATATGTTGTTGCTGCGCTCAATATAAAGCTATTTAGTAACTATCTAGCAATGATTGAATGTCGACTTTTGTTCAAATCTTGATTACTCGGTTCTCATTCATTTCAACTTTATATAATAAAATTCTAAGTACGTAATCAGTCTCAAACGTTCTGATTACATTTTTGGTATTAGTCCTCCCATGATGTAACAATTAACAGAAATTTCGTGTGTTCTTATCATTACTAGCCTGCCATTTAAAATTTATGGCAATCATAAAATTTTCACTGTTTTTTACTAAAGCTTGAAACTAATAGTTTACCATCGCTCTATTTATGAACGTCTGCAGGTTAAGTTTAAACTACAGAGTCTAAAGGTGGCAGATTTGATTTTGCCAAAACGTCGCCAAATTCACAACGGTTCACTTCAGATCCAACCAACTATGTGGAATAATATCTGGAAAATTGACGAAGCAAAGAACGTCCTCAAAAACATCAACATTAATGCGAGCGCACAATCACACACACATACCATATATATGTGTGTGTGTGTGTGTGTGTGTGTGCTGATTAAAGCAATCATCTGAGAAACATTCAATGTTGCAACCTTGAGAAAATTCGGGAATATTCAAGAAAGAACTCAATTATGTAGATATTTATTTTTATAGAAAACGTATTCGTGAAGTGCCCGTATAAAAATGTATCAATGCATAAAAACCGTGATGATTACATAGTTTAATGACGAAAAATCGTGTTTTAGATCAGAATAACGGTATTTATTATGTTCTACGCATAAACAAGCGTTTTTCAAAAGATATTCATCCACATTTTATAATAAAAGCATTGTATTTAATGAAATACTCAATCCTTTCTAAAATTGCATATTCTAAAAAATTTTCATAAGTATTAGGTCCTGTTTAAATATTTTAAGAAAGCAATTTATAGTTTTTAAGTAATACCGCCTCTATAAAATACTCGTAAATGCAGTTAAATACTTAATTTTCATATAATACCAAAACAATCTACAACAATTAAAAACATGTATTTCTAGGTATTGAAAGGCATTGTTAATTTACCCACATTTTAGAATCATGCATAGATCAACGTTTCCCAATCATTTAATAGCCATAAGGTAAAGAATCAATGCACTTAAATGTTTAAGATAAGTGAATGACGTGAATAGCCCGGAGCGACGATAAAATGTTTCGATAACAGCATAAGTAAGATACGCGTCCAATTATGATATATACCGAGGCAGTAGCAAGACAATAAATTTTCGAATGTTGATAACAGACGTAATAACACACCTTCTGGAACTAAGCAATTCCAATGTGGAAACAATCAGATCTACCACAAAAGTTCTCGAAGTTGTTATGTAAGGAGAAGTTCACCGTTATAAATACCTGTGCGTGTTGAGGGTAAGTTCGTCTTGATTCAACCGTCATTTATGCACCCTAATCAGATAATGCGCTACGTGATTAAAATTCTTCCTAACATATACAGTATTTAGTAGTAAAAGTTATTTAAATATTATGGAAGATACACGATTTTATAACGGTTTTAGAGGAGTGTTACTCGACAGTCACGTTAAAGTGTTTATTAATAACCAGACATAAGTACAAACAATTAAAAATACCGCACGATGTAGTTTTCTTAATTAGAATAAGGCATGTAATATTGAAAAAGTTTGTTATATGTGATACGGAGTAGTTGGTATGAAAATGTTTACTTTCTGTAACGATTCAAACGATTTTTGAAGCATGACATAATAATTGAGTTATAGAAAAAGGTAACAACAAGCAGATCTGTAACGGTAAAATAAATATTTCCTGTTTGAATTTCTAATAGGATATCTATCGACTAATTAAGTCGTATGATGAGATTTTTCTGTGCGCTGATTTTTGAATTTAAAGTAGTGTGTGTAAAAAGTCAATAGTATAATTTCAAAAGGGTTGGCAAATCTACGATGTAGGTTTTCGCCATTATAAAAGGTGATTAATTAACCTAGCTGGAAGATAGCTTAATACGATTATGAATCATAATTATGAGATTAAGATTTGTAGAATAAGTAAATGATCGTCCTAATTTTAAAGATAGATTTTGGACTCTATTTTTAGTATATAAGATTTGTATTGAGAGGAAGTATACTTGTTATTGATTTTATATTTAATATATTGTTTGTAAGGCAGACCTGTTGTAGATGTGTTAATTGTTTGTAAAAGATGCTTCGTATTATTATAAATCTGATGTGTTCTTTCAGTGGTTTTATTAATCAGAGAGCTAGCAAAAATAATTAGAGGACGTGCAATTTAACAGACATTTGCAGTCCGCAATCTGAATTTGTGTACAACAAAAATGATATTAGATGTATCTGTAAATAAACTTTTATGAAAATAATAAAAGCGTATTTACCTATACAAATCGAGCTGATAGTTGTATAGCCATTAACAAAACAATAAGTTTATTGCTTTACACACACACACACGCACGCGCACACGCGCGCACACGCACACGCACACGCACATACGCGCACACGCACACGCACGCACGCGCCCACACACACACAACACACACACGCGTGTCATAATGAGGTCGCAAGAGGTCATTGAGCACCAATTTCTGTGAGAAAAATCGACTCAAAGCTGAGAAAAGTGAAAGATTACGTACAAGTGATACTTAGTGAAAGTCAATAAATTATTAAAAATTGTGAAAAGTAAAAGTGCCAAATTATGAAACGAGAAATAGCCGTTTTACGGATAAAACGTAAGGTAAACTATTAATTGAATTTTATTCTAATACTTAGTAATTTAGGGCTCCAATTATACCTCTAATTAACCATCCAAATATACGTCTAATTGGCCATCTATTTAAATGTCTAAATATACGTCCAATTAAACCTCCAATTAAACATAAGCATTTAAATATATGTCTAGTTAATACTTCGAAAATATTATAAATACTTATAAATAAGCTTACGTGAAGATACTCAGAGGTAATCCAGAAATCCAAGAAAAAAATTCAAGCAACCATTAATAACTCATTCTGGCCAAAAAATGAAGCAAGTCAAGCTGTAACAAGCAAGGGGTGCTGACCACCGATATTCAGAGGCAGTTCCAAGCAAGGAAAACACAGGCTAGTGACCTTATTTATTATTAGTAAAAGACTGTTTTCAATTTTAATATTTTCTATATATCAATATATGTAAAAGTCAACAAAAAGATCATTTGAGATTTTGAAAAATAGATAAAACATTGTATGAATGTTCAAAAGGTACTTAAGAGTAATTACAAAGATATTTTTGCTAGCTTTCAGGAAATATAAATTTGGTGGAAAAAAATGTTAATATTTTTGAATGTTGAACAAATTGATATAAAAAAAAAGTGTACACATTATCGATCATTATATTGTGTAATTTTTTGATTGTTTCATTTAAATTATTTTAACAGATAGGTAATAGAAAGAAAAGGGGTTAAACAAACTTTATTGTTGTGAAATAGGGCATTTTGTGTTTGATAAATTGAGTTAGCCGAAGAAACAAATTCAAGGAATTATAGGATATTAAAGGGGCATATTCACAGCAATAAAAATTGCGCACCAATCGTGGGGCCTTATCACAGCAATATATACATATATATATATATATATATATATATATATATATATATATATATTGATAGGAAGAATAATCCACATTTGGAATGCAAATGAATGCTTAATATACATTAATAGTTATTAAGATGTAGCCGTTCTTTTAGTGGTTTTCAATTACTAGTTCGATTTGAAATGGTAATTCAACTTTAAATACAAAGTTGGGTTTTTATTTCATCTTAATAACTATATATATATATACATATATATATATATATATATATATATATATATATATATATATATTGCTGTGACATTTTACCAGCCCCTACAATGTTTTATTAATTTTTAGCCCTACGGTTGGGCATGTCATAAAATGCTGTAATATTTTTGCCCCACGATTTTGGGCACCATAAAATGCTGTGTTATTCTTATTATGATCAATAAGCCCCTACGATGGGCGTCATAAAATTTTTACTTACGTCTATAATAGATCGACTCACTTGCACAGTTTTTACACTTTTATAAAATGATTTTCATTTATTTACGTAAATAATTTAGCACTTTTGAGTATCGGAATAGCCCAGTTTAAAATGTATACTTAACTCGTCGCTCAATTGTTATCATATTTATAGGCCTTGCCTCTTGTTTTCTAATCGTTGTTTCACGTGTTGGGTCGACACCGTCTGCGATTATCTTTTGTGTACACCGGGAAATTTTACCAATTGTACAGTTCAAATACTTGGATGAACGCTTAAATTGTCACGTATTAATTTATATACCATGATGTTTAATTGAGAAATCCCACGAATTTCTGCTTAAATTGTCACGTCCTCATTGTTACTTGCTTATTGTAATCGAAACCGAAATAAATTTGATGTTTTTTTTTCTTAGTTAAATTGGATTTTTGAACAAATGTACTATTTATTCAAATATTGCATAATCTTAGCCTGCGGAAATGATGATATATTTAACGCACTTGTTAAATACTTATCCAACCAATTCATATAGGTTTTCCGTTGATTTAATTTTGATGCATTTCGTTACGTTTTTAAATCTTATCTTTGCTCGTAGCTACTCTTGGATATTTCTATTTCTTATGCGTTTAATCTATTGTACTTTTATGTACAGTGTACTCTTAACTAACAATATGTATAGTGACTTATTCACTCTTGTAATATCTGTAATTTTGTGCTTTTGTTAACTGGAAGTTTCTTTTATTTATTACGACCCCTGTGACTTAACCTACTCTTAAACTACCCTATAATTATAGCAATATATATATATATATATATATTATTATGTAAGGGGGGGTATAAGGTTTCTAAAGGTATATTTGTATTAATAGGGGTGTATGCCAAACGATAGGGTCAATATTTCAGATTTAATAATTTAAAAACTATAAATTTTGCTATACTTTACATACGTTAAAGTATGTACCATTTCAGATTGAAACTTATATGCCAAAAGGTAGATAACATGACTTTATGACGTTGATATAATGCACGGTACTTGAGGTTTTATACCGAGTTGATATTTTATGAGCCAGTTGAGAGTACATTTGCCGTCGGAAAGCCGAACGCATTTATGGATATCTGCAATATAACAAAGCGTCCAGGTCGTGTGTAAATTATTTGGCTTTTCCTTTTTATAGAATCAAACTTTTGGACGAATTGTAAATCAAAATTTAAAGTGAATCAAAATGTAAAAGGTTAATGGAGTTTAGTGAAGTGTTTTGGACCAATAGTAGAAATTTAAAATTATTATAAAGACTGTAGCGAAGGTATGTTGGACACTGAAAGAAAGATGATTTGTTATTGGATGTTATATGTTTAAAAATGTTATTCTAGTAAGCTAAGTTTGTTGATTTAATAACTAAGCAAAATAAATAAAGGACTTACTTTTCGAATTTGTTCAGATAAAGACCTATTTTATGAAACCTGCGTTAAGTTGTAATATATTTTTGAAATAAAAAGTTTATATGTGTATCATCGAGTATTATTTAATCAAAGTGTGAAAGAAATAAAAAGCATCGAGTATATAAAAGGAGTTAAAAGTGTTTAAAAGTGCAACGGGAAAGTCAGCGTATTTAAAGAAGATTTGGAAGTGGTTATTAGTGCAAAGGGGAAAGCGACGGTTATTTGATTGAGAAGATTTGTGTTGGTTTTGGGATAGATTTGGTATTACGGCAGTAGGATATTGGAGTGGATAAAGAAGGCATCGACGACATAAATAAATTTTGGATTGATTTGAGAAGATATAACGGCAGTAAGGACATCGTATGGATAATTGGAATAGCAGGACTAGGAGTGATTTGTATTAGGACAGCGGGATTGATTTGGTTGTGCGAAGAGAGGATTAAGTGGGATACGGAGCAGAGGAACAGGAGATCAAAATACGGCGAGGAAGAATTGACGCAGGGAAGTAGACAAAGGTTTTTGCTAAATTCTAAATTGGGGTAAAATTATTTCAGGTTTGGGTCAACTAAATTGTTTTAAGAACACCTGGAGGCAGTACGCAAGCGGACAACATTGGAGAATCTTTTGTGAAAGTGCGTACGGCGATTTCGAACTTGAGCCAGCAGTTATAGGAAGGCTTTCAGCGCGGTATATTTCTGGTAAGTACCGTAAATATATCATAACGTCAAAATTAAAGTCATAAACAGTTACATAAATTAATTTGGCATCAGGCAACTTTGATATATTAAAATTTGGCATACATAGTAAATTCAGTACATTAAAAAGTGGTAAAACAAACGAGGGTGCAGTTTGGTTGGGTGAGCACATCTACTCACGATTGAACTCACGGTGAGTAGGTGAGAAAACCCTGAGATTAAAGTTTCAAATAGTCGAGGCATATAAAATATAATTAGTAAAAAAGGAACCAACCAAACGTTTGCTAAAGCACCTCGATTTGAAATCATTACATTAAATAGTAAATTTGTGACGACGTCAAAAGTCGTTAAACAAATTTTGTTTAAAGTTTAATATAATAAATAATAAATTTAAAAAAAAAAGATTATAAGAAGGTGGCAAACCCAACGTGAGGCTCGAGAAAAAGGTTAAAAAGGTGTTAGAGTGAAAGAGAGTAGAATCCGGGAGCCCGAGTTAGGTGGGGCCCGCAAGTTTTTTTTTACAAGAAACGAGTTCAAAACAAGGAAAGAGAGATGACGGACGAGGACACAAAAAGAATCACAAGATCGGGACTAATATACGGGGTTGAAATGGATGTAAGAAGACAAGACATAGAGCTAGACGCAGGGGGCGACCTACAGGAGACGGACACGAGGCAGACAGAGTTGGAGGTGACAGACACGGACATGGACCAGGCGACGGTACCGGAGGTGAGAGCAGCAGAAGCCGACGGAAACCAGGACCTTATGAGATTTCTGACAAATTTAACGAAAAAAATTGAACAGTCAAATATGAGTTTAAAAGACGACTTTAAGACATCACAGACAGAATTAAAGACAGAGCTGACAAACAAAATTATGGGATCACATACAGAACTGACAGACAAAATTAATGAATCACGCACGGAACAAAAAGAAGCGAATGCGGCGTTAGCCATAAAAATTGTGGAATCACATACAGAACTGACATACAAAATTACGCAATCACATAACGAGCTAAGGGACGAGTTTAGGACAGCGCACGCGGACCTGACGGCGAAAATGAACCACACGCAGGAATACTTACTAACTCAAATACAGATTGCAAAAGACGACGTGCGGACAGAGGTCCAACAACAAGTAGACAGGGTTGACGACAAGTTAGAACACACACGGGCTCATTTGCAGGGAGATTTGAACGCGACACGGACTGACTTAAGAACTGAAATTAAGACACGGGTAGACACAGTGGAAGAAACGATGATTAGCGGGTTTTCAAATTTAAGTACAGAAATAGAAACATGTGACAAACGACATAGGACCAACTACAAAAATTTAGGACAAACATTAGAGACCATACAAAACGAAAACGTACACGGTAGGACAAAACTGGACGAAAAACTTGACGACAAAGTCACGGGATTAGAAACCAGGGTAGAACATGACGTTAGACAAATTCACGAGAAACTGGACGACATAGAAAGGAGGCGAATTGGACTAGACTACGGACCGCACTTTCGATTAAACCGGGACGCTTTACCGAAGTTTGAGGGACGTAAGACAGAACAGCCCATGGGATTCCTGGACCGACTAGACGAGATCGTAGGGACAGAAAACGAACGAACAAAATTACAGATTGTGGGGGCGAGTTTGACAGGAAATGCCGAAAAATGGCATAACATTATTCGTAAACAGTATGACACGTACGCGGACTTCAGACGACTCTTTATAGAACAGTTTTGGAACACTACACATCAGACCGACATAAGGACGAATCTAATTACAGGACATTATAGCAGGACTTACGGCACACGCGAAGAATACGCGATTGACAAGTTTAACCAGGCGCAACACTTAACACCGAAATTGAGCGAGGACGACATTGTACTTCTACTGGCAGGTCATATGGAACCGGAGGTTACCAAAGTGGTAGTGGTACAAAATGTCAAGACGTTAAGGGAATTCTTAGGAGTAATGAGAAATTTTGACCTAGCGACAGTACTGGAAGCGAAAACGCGGACACACCATTGGGAACAAAACAGGGGTTACAGGGAAGACAGTCGACGACAACCGTACCACGAAAACAGACCAAATTATAGACAGGAAAATTTTAACTACGGACATAGGAATCATTGGGGACACGAGGTACATAGACGACCGTATCACAATAGGGACCACCGGGATAACGCCTACAATGGACAAAACAGAAACCGGCACGACAACGGCGAGGATGACGGCCGGACGACTGGGGGCGGAATACAAAATGGAAATAGCCGGACGGACAGGGACGTAAACGTCCAACATATGACGACGAGCGCAATTACAACGGACCCGGATAGGATTGAGGTGGTGGAAATTCACGAGTCGCCTCAAGAAAAAAAAACGCGAATTTTTAGACGACCGACTGCTTAGGAGTAAAGATTGATGTTTGCTATAGTATAAGGGATTTGTTGTTAAACAGTTACATTTTTAATAAAAAGAATTTGTTATTTATAAATATTAGTTTAGGGGACCGTGTTTATGTTGCTTTAGTAGATAGTGGGTCACAGTTGTCGCTGGTAAATGAGAGGGTAGTAGTCGAACATGGAGAATTTTTAAAGGGAAGAATAGGAACAATTGAGGGGGTTAATTTATGGTCAGCGATGAACAAAAAGCTTACGACGATTTATAATGTTATCCGTGTACCGATATATATAGGAAATAAAGAAGCAGGGAATGCAGAGTTTTTAATTACGAAAGGGTTACAGTTAGACTTCATATTGGGTATGGATTTTATAGAGGAGTTTGGATTGAATATAGATGGAAAGGATAGGTCAATTAGAATATGTGATAAAGATAGGTCATGGGTGGTACCTACGGTTAGTGAGGAATATAGGAATGGAAATGATATAGATAGTACAGGATTAGGAATGATTAAAGAGTATAATGATGGACAGGTTAAAGTACGATTATGTAATATGTTTGTAAGATTAATTAATGATGAACAGATAGGGAAAGTGAGTATTGATATTAAGATGAAGCTAGGAGAATTATTTAATAAATATGTAGGGTTATTTAATGAAGAGCCAAGATTTGCGAGGCGGTATACACATAAGTTGGAGGTCACGGAAGACATCGGATTTAATTCACGGGTGTATCCAATTCCGTTTGCCATAAGAAATAGGGTTAAAATAGAGATAGACAGAATGTTAAAAGAGGGTATTATAGAACCAGCGAGAACTCAATATGTGAACCCAGTAGTTATAGTACCAAAACCCAATAAAAGGGATATAAGGATTTGTTTAGATGCTAGGAAATTGAATGCGATTACAAAACCGCAGTATGAGCAACCACAAGGGTTGGATAATTTATTGTATAAAGTATATGAAATGAAAGTTTTCAGCAAATTAGATTTAAAGAATTCGTTTTGGTTAATTCCGTTGCATGAAGACAGTAAAAAGTTTACAGGATTTAGTATCGAAGGCGAGATTTATATGTTTTCTGTAGTTCCGTTTGGTTTAAGTAGTTCTTCAGCAGCACTTGTAAGAGCGATGCAGAAGTTGTTTAATGAATATGAATGTTTCTGTTCGCATTATGTCGATGATTTGTTAATTTTTCAAGGGACGAGCAAGAACACCTGGAGCATTTAGAGAAGGTGATCCAACGACTGGACGAAGGGGTTTAAAGCTGAACGTAGAGAAATGCGAGTTGTTTAAAAGCAAGGTTACATACTTAGGGTTTGAAATTAGCGAACAAGGGATGAAAATTTGCAATAAAAGATTGGACGAGTTGAAAAACATTCAGCGACCAAAGAATGTGAGAGGACTGCGAGGATTTTAGGGTGCTAAATTATTACAAACGATTTATACCGAGGTATTCTGAAGTGTGCGTACCGTTGGTGAGTTTGTTAAAGAAAAGGAGAGATGGAAGTGGACTGCTGAACGAGAGAAGGCGTTCCAGGATTTAAAAGGTGCATTTTACAAGGAGTTAGCATTAAAATATCCCAATTTTAAAGATGATTTTATTTTGAGGACGGATGCGTCGAAATATGCAATCGGGGCTGAGTTGGTGCAGATACAGGATGGAGTTGAAGTACCAATTGTTTTCATTTCTAGGGTGTTGAAAGACTGCGAAACCAGGTATGCGACGGCAGAGAAGGAGATGTTGGCCATAGTATACGCGGTGAAGAAGTTGCGTTTTTATTTGTTAGGTAAGAAATTTCTAATAGAATCCGACAACACGGTGGTAACGTTCATGAAGAAAAAGGAGTTTTTAAACAGTAGGTTGTATAGATGGGCATTGGTGTTACAGGAATACGACTTTGAAATTAAGCATAAGCCAGGAAAGGAGAATGTGACGGCGGATTTTCTGAGCAGACCGCAGGTGGAATTGGATCAGAACATAAAAGGGTGTTTAATTGCTTTGCAGGAGTTCAGGGATGTTGGTCGATGGACAAACACCAAACTTATAGAGGCGCAGAGGCACAGTGATGTGAGCTCGATACGAGAGAAACTAACAAGAGAAAATATGGAAGAGTACAGGGAATTTACCATCGTAGGGCAGTTTGTGGTGAAAAGAATAGGGGATGCAGAGCTGGTAGTGCTATCAAGAGACGTTGCCGCTGAAATAATAAACGAAATTCATTTAAAATTCGAACACATAGGTATCAGAAAAACATTTTAGTATTCAGAGGCGTTTTACGCAAAAACGATATCACGGTGATTAAGGAAAGGATAAATCGGTGTGAAATTTGTATTCTAGGTAAAGACAAGAACGTGGTGCTGCAGAATATGCCGATGAGCGTGAGCGTAAATGGACCATTGGAATTGGTGGCGATTGATTATTTAAGCAACCTGATCACGAGTGAACAGGGGTATCGACATATTTTGGTGGTGGTCGACGTTTTTTCTAAATTTGTAAAATTATTTCCTGCAAGACGGAGTAACACGGTGCATGCATTGCAGTCAATTGGAGAATTTGAAAGCCAGGTCGGGAAGATAAAAAGAATTTTGGTAGACAACGCAACGTATTTCAACAATCAAAGATTCAGGAACGGGTTAAAAAGGGCAAATATTAAAGTATCATTTAGTAGCATACGACATCCGAAAGCTAATCCATGCGAACGTTACATACGAGAGGTGATAAAATATTTACGATTAGCAACACAGGAGCATCACGACAGATGGGTTAGGTACCTACCACAAATAGAAAATTTTATGAACAGCGTACCGAGTTCGGTTACGAAAACTTGTCCGGTAACATTAATGCGAAGGATTATACCAGCTAGACCATGGAGGGAGAAAGTCGAGGTACAAGACATAACAGAGTTGCTAAGTAATGCCAGGCGTAGAATCGAAAGGATGCAGCGTAGGGACATCGAACGAAGGTGTAGGAAAATTAAGAAAAGAACGATTTTTGGAATGGGGGATTTGGTAGTCGTCAAACGATTAAGGGTTTCAAACCGCGACAAAAACATTTGCGCGAAGCTGTTGTTTCCTTATGAAGGGCCGTACAGGATCACGCGTATTTTTGCTGAAGGCAATACGTTTGAGCTGGAGAATATGACAGGGGGATATCGCGGGCGTTTTCATTTGGAGAATTTGTACCCATATAGAGTAGTACAGGAAGAGGGTTTAATAGGATAGGTTATAATGTGGTTCATGCAACGGAAAGTTTAGTTTTTGTTTTTGTTTTGTTATAGTAGTATAGTATAGGTTAGAATATAGCGTAGGGTGATAGATGTGAGAGAAAGGCGAATGCGGGTTGCCAAAGTAAAATAAAACAACGAAAGGGTGGTTTTGAATGAAAATCAGAAATTTTTGCACACCAGGGGAAGAGAAAACATGAAATTTCCAATTTCATTAAAAACCAGTGGGGCCAATATTATGTAAGTGGGGGGGAGGGTATAAGGTTTCTAAAGGTATATTTGTATTAATAGGGGTGTATGCCAAACGATAGGGTCAATATTTCAGATTTAATAATTTAAAAACTATAAATTTTGCTATACTTTACATACGTTAAAGTATGTACCATTTCAGATTGAAACTTATATGCCAAAAGGTAGATAACATGACTTTATGACGTTGATATAATGCACGGTACTTGAGGTTTTATACCGAGTTGATATTTTATGAGCCAGTTGAGAGTACATTTGCCGTCGGAAAGCCGAACGCATTTATGGATATCTGCAATATAACAAAGCGTCCAGGTCGTGTATAAATTATTTGGCTTTTCCTTTTATAGAATCAAACTTTTGGACGAATTGTAAATCAAAATTTAAAGTGAATCAAAATGTAAAAGGTTATTGGAGTTTAGTGAAGTGTTTTGGACCAAAAGTAGAAATTTAAAATTATTATAAAGACTGTAGCGAAGGTATGTTGGACACTGAAAGAAAGATGATTTGTTATTGGATGTTATATGTTTAAAAATGTTATTCTAGTAAGCTAAGTTTGTTGATTTAATAACTAAGCAAAATAAATAAGGGACTTACTTTTCGAATTTGTTCAGATAAAGACCTATTTTATGAAACCTGCGTTAAGTTGTAATATATTTTTGAAATAAAAAGTTTATATGTGTATCATCGAGTATTATTTAATCAAAGTGTGAAAGAAATAAAAAGCATCGAGTATATAAAAGGAGTTAAAAGTGTTTAAAAGTGCAACGGGAAAGTCAGCGTATTTAAAGAAGATTTGGAAGTGGTTATTAGTGCAAAGGGGAAAGCGACGGTTATTTGATTGAGAAGATTTGTGTTGGTTTTGGGATAGATTTGGTATTACGGCAGTAGGATATTGGAGTGGATAAAGAAGGCATCGACGACATAAATAAATTTTGGATTGATTTGAGAAGATATAACGGCAGTAAGGACATCGTATGGATAATTGGAATAGCAGGACTAGGAGTGATTTGTATTAGGACAGCGGGATTGATTTGGTTGTGCGAAGAGAGGATTAAGTGGGATACGGAGCAGAGGAACAGGAGATCAAAATACGGCGAGGAAGAATTGACGCAGGGGAAGTAGACAAAGGTTTTTTGCTAAATTCTAAATTGGGGTAAAATTATTTCAGGTTTGGGTCAACTAAATTGTTTTAAGAACACCTGGAGGCAGTACGCAAGCGGACAACATTGGAGAATCTTTTGTGAAAGTGCGTACGGCGATTTCGAACTTGAGCCAGCAGTTATAGGAAGGCTTTCAGCGCGGTATATTTCTGGTAAGTACCGTAAATATATCATAACGTCAAAAATTAAAGTCATAAACAGTTACATAAATTAATTTGGCATCAGGCAACTTTGATATATTAAAATTTGGCATACATAGTAAATTCAGTACATTAAAAAAGTGGTAAAACAAACGAGGGTGCAGTTTGGTTGGGTAGAGCACATCTACTCACGATTGAACTCACGGTGAGTAGGTGAGAAAACCCTGAGATTAAAGTTTCAAATAGTCGAGGCATATAAAATATAATTAGTAAAAAAGGAACCAACCAAACGTTTGCTAAAGCACCTCGATTTGAAATCATTACATTAAATAGTAAATTTGTGACGACGTCAAAAGTCGTTAAACAAATTTTGTTTAAAGTTTAATATAATAAATAATAAATTTAAAAAAAAAAGATTATAAGAATATATATATATATATATATATATATATATATATATATTGAGGGCTAAGCCTTTATACCCATCAGAGTACAATATATTAAACGTTCTACCTACATTTTTAACATGCAACATGACAATGTTTAATGTACTTTTTGTCTAATCAAGGACAATAGAATCATTTTCAAAATTTTAGGCTAAGAAATAATTATGTATTAAGGCCAGGTTATAAATTACTTAAGATAATTTAGTTACATCTGCCCATATCTGTATATTCTCGTAAGCATTTGCAAAATCTACAATGTCATATCTGTCTGTATGCTTAAATTACAGGTTACAATTATAAATTTTCAAAGAGGTCCACACGCCTGACTGTATTTCCTTTACGAATTTCATTTAATGTTTTGTATTTATCTCTTCCTTCTCGCAAATTTTCCCTGTAAATTCTATCCATATCGCTTTCTTTACTTTTGTCCCTGCTTTGTTCTAACTGTTCCTGAAGCATCTAAAAAGATTAAAAATAGTTAGTGTTGTATATTCGAAAAACAAATAATGAAAACTGGATTGTTTGTCACTTGGTAATTCTTTTGTATGGAACTTGGTCCGATTATAACACGCTAATAAATAAGACTTACCACTTAACATTTTGCATTAAGTAGTCTCCATCAATGTAAATAGATATTTACAATATACTGTCACACTAAATAATATTACATCTTTTGGAAATCTACCTTTAAAGATTAGGTAAAGCAACATTTTATTTTTAAAAATTGATAAATTCTGTAGTTAGTAATTATCAAGTGACAAAAAGTCTTAGTTCATAATTACCTTTAATTCATCTTTAAGCTGTTCGTTAACTTCTACTAACGAAGGAAGAGCTGTGCTGGCACCTTCTGGAAGCTGTTGCAAGTCTCGTTCTGCATCTTGTTCTCTAAGCAACAGCTCCTGTTGTGCTCTAAGTTCCAACTCTCTTTGATTAGCCTCATCTATTGCTAGCTGCAACTTCCTTGCTTCTTCGTCTCTTCTTTGAACCTCATTTTGAATATGTTGCACTTCAGCTTGTTTCATTGCAATTTCTTTTTCTAACTTATTCCGTTCTTCGATTTCCATATATTTACTTTGTTCCAGACGATGCATCATTTCCCGTAGTTCATGTTGTTCCTTTTCAAGTAAATCTTTGGCAAGTTGTAGTTCACGTAATTGTTCTTGTAATTTATATATTGTCAATTGTGCTTCCATTAGATTGTTTTGGTTGTTTTTAAGCTCATCTCGTAGTAATTTAACCTCGTCACGATACTGTTGTTCACGCTTCTCAGCCTGTTCTCTTGCAAATGCTTCATGTAACAGTTTAGCCCTAAATATACATAAAAATTTATTTATGCTCAACGTATAACATTAAGAGTAGCAACCTTAGCTCAAGTTTATTTCGTCGTTGTTCAGCCGCTTTTGCTTTCATCTGTTGTGCATCAAGGGTATCTTTGCCTCATCTTCTTACATATAATGAGTGGTTTGCAATACTTAAATTTAATATGTGCTTGTTGACTATTGGTTCGTCTGCAAAGAAAATAAAACACTTTGACTTTACGTCAGTAGGTTTTATTGTAAATGTTGTGCCTTTAAAATTTATGTTTCTAATTTCTGACCATGGAAATGATATTACTGGGTTTAACCTAAAAAATATTAATAATTATAGCTATAAAAAAATATATAAACAAAACAAAACAAGAGAGTATATTATCAGGGAAAAATATGTTCTGCGGTTTCCTCAAAAGCAATCTTCTGATACGTGGTTTCTAAACTTTTCTATCTACATAACGACACAGACAATGCTTGTACGTGAAACAGATATATGTTGCTCAAAATTTGAAAGATGTGATTATTTCTGTAAGAGTCCTTTGTTGAAAATTAGATATAGTCTGCGAAGAGTTTTGAAAATGTTAGTATTTGCACGTTTTCTAGTAAAAATAATAATTACTACTTTGTGTAGTGAAAACACATTTGACCTTTTACAGAAGGTGAAATAATTGCTTACGCGCAAAGACAAAATTTGAACAATTTTTTTAATAATCTTTGAACAATTTCGAAAAAATAACAAAAATCGCAAAAATTGCATTCTAAGGAGAAAGAAGAATGCAATTATGGCAAAAGTTACCACACTTTACGTTATATTGATCATTATTGTATTTACTCGTATCACTTTTTATGCAATACTCCCAAGAAAGTGATATTGCATAGCGTACATAGGGTACATTGAAACTGTAATTCGCTTTTTTCCACACAATTAAGGTCGAACTTGATCCATAAATGGGGCAATTGACTTAATTAAACGGCTTAACAAAACAGCAGTGGATAATTGTAAGCGTGGAATACTCATTGTTTTAAGCGGAGCGACTCTACTTTTTGCCTTTAAGATATAAACACTAATTTGATCATATGTTCACACCGCACATTTACAACCGCTCTGTAATCCTTTGAAGACCCATCACAAAATCCAATTATTTGTCGAAAGCTTGCATAAATAACTGGAATATAATGTGGGATTTGTATACTAGCCAGCATAGGTAGCTCGGTGACAAAGTTGGTCCACATCTCTTGAATAGAAATTGGAAGCGGTTCATCCCAATTCAATGCTAATAGCCATGATTGTTGAATTAGCACCTTGGTGAAAAACGTAAGCGGAGTGAGCGAACCCATAGGGTAGTAGATCTTAGCGATTTCGGACAACATACTCCGTTTAGTCAGAACAATGAGATTTGAACAAATAGAATATGAAAAACAATCCTCAGATGGATCGTACTGAACACGTAAGATCTTGATTGAATAATCGTCGGCATTCAAAACAAGTGGATGTTCTCGATGACTCAATGGAACAGTTCTAAAACTTCTTGATGATTACTAGCCCATATTCTAAGGTTAAACCCAGCTTTAGCACAAAGGTCAACTAATTCTTGTTGCAAGCGCAGTCCCTCGTATACAGATTCAACACACTCACAAGTACATCTACAAATGTTTAATTTAAAATCGCCTTGGAGGCCAAGGGAAACTGAATTCTTTCATCTTTGATTAATTGCAATAACATGCGTTGAGCTAGAAATGGCGACGATGAAACCCCAAAAGTAACAGTGTTCGATGTCACCGCCTTCAACGGAGCGGTAATAAATATGCTTATATTTGCGGTCGTCAATGTGTGATAACACTTGACAGTACATTTGGCGTACATCATAACATACCACAACCGCACGAAAACGAAAACTGCATATAATCTCAGGAATATCACGTTGTAGTTTAGGATCTACTAACAGAAAGTCGTTTAAAGATTTACTAGAAGAAGAGGGATGAATTGAGGCATCAAAAACTATCCTAATCTTCGTTGTGCTGCTACCTTCGTTTATTACACATTGATGCGGCAACTGTATAGGTTAGCTCAGAATATAAATAAGTGGAGATATGTGTTCAACCAGTTTTGAGACTGAAAACCTAATGACGAAAAAATAAGCGCAGAAAAATCTGATGATTATTATAAACAACTACAGGTGGTGGTTGTGAAATATCTGCAACTAATGTTGACTGCGAAAAGATATATTGGAAAAAATATTAAAGCGGCAAATGTTCAAGTGCTAGGAGAATTTGACAACTACAGGCTGCTTATCCCCCTTCGCAACCACAGAATGTTGGAGAAATAGGGTATTTAATTGTAAAACAATAGAAGACCGAACTGCATCTAACAAGAAAGAACCGCGTCTATGATCAAAGACAACAAACATAGAAACAAGAAGAAAATTGTTGAAAGCATATATGAGGAGCACAGCACAGTATGCCTATGAAATACAGGCAGTAAGAAAAGCAGACAGAAAAACGGTAGCAGCCTTTTGAAATGTTATGCTTTAGATGTATGAGGATATTAGCATGGATAGACAAAATTAATAACAAATAGGTTATAAAAATAGTAGGGGAATAAAGATATCTGTGGAAAAAATAGGAGAAATAGGACAGAATACGTTCTAAGGCATTTTTGAGGAATAGTATGGGATATATTACAAGCAGAGATAGGAAAAAGAAGACAGATGTAGACCTAGATCAGACAGTGATAAATGCAGACTGTGCAAACTTCAGGGAAATGTGTAGGTTAGTTCGGAATAAGAAACAATGAGGGTATGCGTCTAACCAGTTCCAGGACCGAAGACCTAATGATGATGACGATGGTGCGACATTATGTAATTTGAAGTTGAAACTGCTAAACTCATGTAACCTAATTCAATGCACTCATTCATAAAGTGGCGATACTCTTTATAATGCGCAGGCTGACGTCCTAGACTACCTTCTAAATTTATTAAGCGTTTGCGTGCATACTCCCTTGTATCTGGCAACTTCGGAATTTTGTCAATAAAGGGCAAGCGTACCGAACAGCGTCCTGTCCCATCATGAGAATGCGTATTAACGAAGAAATTTTCAGATGCGACTTCTTCGGGACTAGAAATATGAGAAAGATTCACCTCTTTGATTTCCGAAAGACGACGTATAGACGAACTAATGATTCACAACAAAGAAACAATTATGTGGGATGTTCTGTTACTGAAAGTTGCCAATTGGACTCGGACAATTTTCCACCAAAAATGGTGAGATAGCACCTGGTGTCCCTTGAATTATGTGAGGCCGATTTTCTAAAATATCTAAGTAGACATCTGATGCCAACAAAAAATCTATCAGAGCGCGTTTTGCAAAATAGGGATCAGCGAGAGTGATAGTAGAGAATAGATTTTGAATACTAACATCTATATGCAGGCTAGGTTGATCACCACATATTTCATTGAGAACGAGAGCATTAGTCCCCAACACAATATTTTCATTGCAAAGTGGGATAATTGAACAATTTACAAAGCCTCTATTCTTTGTAACTGCAGCATTGGCCACTGCAATCAAATCTACGTGCGCCCTCTGTCGTGATAATCTTAATTTTTGAACACAAGCTTCTGTAATTAAGCTTGTTTGAGAATCACTATCAATAATGGCTCGAACAGGACGAAGTTTGCCAGAATAATCTCTTAAACCAATAATTGCTGCACATAACATCACGCATAGATTCAAATGGACACTACTTCTTACATCACATAATAAGGACCGAACCTGAACAGAAGATGATTGCGAAGTTATGGCAGTAGGCACATCTTTAACAATTCCAGAAGTAGCCGGTGCGGGTTTTGAGTTTACAAACTGCAATTAACACCACGCGCGCACTCCGCATCTTTTTGCGCAGACGTGGCTGTCAGGGACGACGGAAATTGACGTATTCATTTAAAAATATACGCGGGAATTTATTTACAAATTAAATCTAACGTGATGCATGCCAGTTGACATGTAACACTCTCCTGTTTTACAAGTTTGTTCTTTTTTGTTTTTTTTTATTATTTAGTGTAACCTATCTTATTCAAAACTACGTTTTGAGTGGGCGGTATGTTGCGTCTCAATGCAATTAGGTTTAGTTTTAGTTATAGTTAAAAAACGCATTACATGTGATTTGATATTCATCCACTGTTATATGATATAATCTAGATAGATGCTTCCCAAAAACCATTACAAAATAATCAAGTTGTGCAAGCAAGGTTTCTAGAATTGTCAGACAAAATTTAAATATTTTTTTAAAAAGTTTAATATCGTTTTTACCGCATTGTGTTTGAGTTTGTGAGTGATACAATTCCACGTACCAGCTATTATTGGAGCAGAAGAAAGTTCGAACGCAGTTGTTGGAGTAAGGCTTTACAACAACTTCTGCTAGATCGGTTGAAGATCACAATCGGCGCAACTTGTGTGTATTATTCACAAGTTGCTACCTATATTCAGTCCATCCCATATTAGCTCAGGGTCATAGACCCAAACAAACATTTTTCTTTAAAATCTAATATTACGTTATATTTAGTAACCCAATCGGTATTCAAGATTGATGGAATATTTATATTCCTCGCAATTATATAAGCAATAGGCATTATTTGGTTGGCAGTTTTAACCACTATTAATGCTGCTCTTTTTACGTTGGTAATTCAGCCTGCGATTCTTTGAATTGACATCTCAACCATTGGAAGAACTAAAATACCACTGGTTTTTAATTCTAACGTAAAGTACCTTCTGATTCTACTACAGTTTCAAAGTGATCCCCATTCCGACAATCATCTGCTGGTGATCATGAATATCACACAAGTAATTTATTTTCAATTTACTCATAAATGGTTGCATAGCTATGAGAACCAAGATTTAACATCGTAATTTCGATTGTAATGTTTTTTTATTGCGTGTAATACTGAAAAAGAAATCCTTCGGGATAATTTGTCTTATATGAATTAATATTTCCGTCACGGCTGATTTGGATTTTCGTTATTTTATTTGCTTATATTACATGTTTCTCTTGTGCAAGTTATAGGTTGTAAATAAAATTTATACCTGGATGCCGCCTGCTTTTTCTTAGGTAACAAAATTTGGCACATCCTGACTCACCCCACTTTTTGCTTTTGTCTAGCCCGGTTTATCTAGATTCCATTTACTAATTCTTTATATATGTTCCTCATTTTTTGGTGTGCAACCAACTTTCTTATCAACCGCATCACACTCTACTACTTCTTCAACCTGATTATTTACTCCAGATTGCTTTTTTTTATTTCAACATTGTCCAGAAATGAGTAAAGAACTTTAAAAATTGCACGTGCCCCAAGGATCGTTTGGGTACTGAACTACTCAAGCTTGTGGCTCAGTTACAATTTGTTTGGGGTCACTTCGTTAACTGAAGTTGATAGTTCCACATGCAATTTCCCACATTCTCCATTTCCTCTATTTTTGTGCTCGATTTTGTGCCCCGAAATAGGTTACGATTATATACAAAACCTACGTGCAACACAAAATTTACCCTCTCTATCTTATGACATTGAATTCCTTGCTTTTTATTTATATTTCCTGCCGAATGTATTCCATTATTACTCCCATTGCCTTGCTTATCGAAACTTTGTATCACCTTCAATAGGCTATCAACATTATCAATCTGTGATGCTAACAATAATCGTGTTAGTTTAATAGGAAAACGTTTAATAATTGATTATACGAAAATGTGTTCATCCATAGGTGGCTAAAGAAATTGTATCTTCTCAATCCAATGCCACACATGGTTCTCCAAGCTACCTAATTGCGCATTAAACTATGCTCTCGCAAGAGCTATTCGCGTCACGTGTAAATCAGTTAAAGCACACAATTATGTTATCTACTAAAAAGACATTGTGCTTAAAAATATTATCTTTTTTTTGCAATTAAACAAAATTCTGTAAAACATCCAAAAGCAACACAATTTAATAAACCTTAAAACTTTAGATTATAAAACATTTACTTTACCTTTGGCCAAATTGATATATCAATTCCAACTGTTTATTCACCAACTTCTATTTTATACTTTCAATACAAATTTACCATTCAACACTTAAAGTATTTCAGATTCTAATTGTCCAGGAAGTCAAGCAGCTGATGGAAGTTCCTTGTTAGACTTTTTTTAACTATCATTTAAAGTACGGCAAAATACCCATTCACCAAAGTTTGATTATATTATCAAGAAAGGCGTATGGCCCATCTCGCCAATTTGCCTCTAGGATTCTGTATTTTAGTAAGCCATAACAATGAATAATGGTCAGTAACCACGGTGAAATGTGTACCTTCTATCCAAGTTCAAAACTTTTCAATTGTGAAAATAACAGCTAAACATTCTTTTTCAGTGATAGAATAATTTCTTTCGGTTCTAGTGAAGGTGTTACTTGCATAAGAGATTACATGCTCTATTCCATCTACAATTTGTATTAAAACAGCTCCTAAACCTGTGTCACTAGCATCACATTTAACCGTATATGGTAGAGAATAATCTGGTTGAGACAGCAAGGGGGCAGAAACTAACGTTTGTTTCAACAACATAAAAGACGACTCTGCATCTTTATTCCAAAAAACAGACTGACCTTTCTTTCTTTTCTTAAGCAGGTCGTTAATGAGCGATACTAACGCTGAAAAATCCTTAATAAAACGTCGATACCAAGTACATCTGTAACTGAACCATCAGCCGTAGATACTCCTTTACGTTCTGAACGAAAAATTTTTATATTTAGTTCTTTCAACAACGGTAGTGCTGATGAGCCTACTGCAGTCGTGGTACATCCTGAATCTAACAATCCACAAATCTTTTTTCCAAATAATAAAACTGTAATGCATGTACGATTATCGCGGGATTTCTTCTCGAACAACTCATCGGTCTTGTCCTCACCAGGAGATGAATAAAAAATTTTTACTGTGGCCAATCATCTTCTCCAATCTTCTTTACAAAATAATTTATCTTTACTATTCGGACTGGCAGCCTTTAAAAAAATACATGATGCCGACTATTATACATCTGCCTTGTCACTCGTTTTTTGTACACCTAACGCAATTCGGACAAATAACACCTTCTTTGCCACAACCATAACAAAATAATCTTTGGGGCACTACACGTGCTAAATTTGTGTCCATAACGTGAACAATTCTAACACATATCTTTACTTTTCGTCGCATAAGATATTATTAAACTGGTATCGTTAGAATTAATGTGCTACATTTTGCTATGTTTTAACTTGGGGTGTAAAGCGATTATTTCTAAAAGTATGTGGGGTGAATTTCTCATTCTTATTGAACGGATTATTAATAAGAGATGGAGGTTTAACATAGGGTTTCTTCTGAAAGTTATTTGAAGATTCATAAACTAAATTCTTTTTCGTTGAAGACGCTTCTTCTAATTTTTTGCATAATTTGACTAAAGTTTGTATGTCGGTAATGTCTGACAAAACTAAATGCATAATATACTCGGAAGTAAATTGTTTTCGTTATTCTCACTTTTGTAACTCCAGCGGGATTTTGGGAGGCGATTAAATAAACTTTCTATGTGTGCTATAAACAAAACTACTGGTTCATCTTTCTTTTGTTTGCGATTTTGATGGATTCCATATTTCATCCTCTGGGTGTGTAGGTAAAAATCTTCTTTCAACCGTTTAACTAAAGAATTCCAATTATCTATTGAATGTTTGACACTCCTATACCAGACAAGAACACTATCACAAAAAAATTTTACAGTCTAGTTATGTAAATCTTCCTGTCTTATATTACGTGCTATGGATAGTTCGTTTATCCTTTCTAAGAATGAATATAATTGACCAGGCTCACCTGAGAATTTAACTCCCCACGTATCAAAGGATATGGGCTGTGGTATATACGTTATAGTTTGTAACATTTTCTTCGACTTGTGACTCGGGGATAACCATACGTTCTATACGAACAGTAAGGTAGAGTAACCTAGTGGAGATCCTTTGGAAAATGGAATCGGACGAATTACCTTCAAATTCTGCTAAAATATCTCGGATAGAATCACTAGAAAACTTTATTTCCTTACATTCAACTTCAAAGTTCTTTTGATTTTTTTATTAAATCAATTAGATAACCCGGATTCGCTACTTCTTTTGCTAACCTTCTACTCAACATCTTACGTTTCTCTGAAATTTCTCTGTTATTGATGATACCTCTAATTCGTAATTCATAATTTAACTCGTCTTTTAACAAAAAATTTACTTTAATACTTTCTGTCATGTAGGACAATTTTTCTTGTTTTATTAACTCGCAAAAATTTTCTAAATGGATAAAGGGAAAAAAATTTTGACTGGAAATTGCTTTTTATTCTCACACGAAGGGTGTAATTTTGTGCGGCTTCAAACATTCGAGCCCAAACGTTGGATGCTATTTTCGTAACCGATCTTCGTCGGTTAACTTTTTGAGACGTGTTCGACTAACTATATACCGACCAGGAATAATAATCAAAGACAAGTCGGAGCACTCGGCTCGGCTGGTTAATACACTATGATCAACTCCCGATGAATTCACAAAGGTCTTGACAAAGTTATAATCTTATCCGTAGTTAGAATGACCTTTGGAATCTTCCGGACTAGCTTGAGACTCTATCTTCCGCGGTTAATTACAGAGACTATCAGGGGGGTTCCTATTCTACGGACATTGTACGGCGCCACTACTTTCTTAAATTATTTTACAAGACAGCACTACAGAGCGAAAGTAGAAACTTTCTATTGTATAACGTATCTTAAAAGACTTAATTTTGAAATTACTTTATCTTGACCTTCCAATTAATTTAGTTGCACATAAATACTATTACTATTAACACTACATGTGATAACCAAGCGAATAGTTCTTATAACAATTTAGTTGGTATCTCTAACCAGTTTTTATAATCTCAGAGTCGGTCTTCATGACCATAACTGTATAGTTTAAACTCTCTCTCTATCGTTAATTTATATAATCATAGAACTGTATGAATAAATTTAAGTCAACCCAATACATCTATTTCTACTGAAAAATTTAGTTACACAAAATCAAATAAAAGTTATTTCTTTTAATCAATTTGTAATCATTTAATTTTGAATTCATACTTCATAATAAAAAACATATTTAATTATCGCGACTTGCAATTAAGACCATTTACTAAAAATTCTGTGCTATGTTAATAATCATTTTCTAATATTGCAAATTTCTAAAACCAGTTTCATTTTATACTTTACTTTTAAACCAAAATTCTAAATAACGTTTCACACGATCTTCCATCAATTAATATACAACAAAATATTTAGATCAATAATATTAAATAAAGTTCACTTAATATTCCATCAGTTTGAATTTCAAAGAAAATGTTTTTGAAACGACTCACCAATTATTACAGGCAACGCAATCTGGCTTTTCCATGACGTAGAAAGTTGATTACAAGAACGTAACCTAAACAGAGCCTCCAACTTGCATAGTTGTTTATGACATCTAGAACGTGTCCTTGCTCTAATTTCTCAAGATCAATATACTGCATCGATAGGTAAGTACATTGTTACATGCCGAAAATCGGCTATGTAAACATTTCTGATTTTAGTTTTAAATATGTGAATGAAATCGCGCCAATATTTCAAAAATAAACTTGTGCGTACATTTTCGTCACTTCAGACAGTTGCGTGGGCGCCAGAGCAGTTTCCGTCACGACAGGGACTAGTCAACGAGACGTCAACAGTGAGTTTATCTGTGTCTTTTTGTCTTCTTTTTCAGATAATGTAGGTTTCCTCTGTCGTACCTATTATCGTTCCTCTTTACCTGGTTGATCCTTTATCGTACCGCTACAGAAAGAAGAGGGAAGACAAATTAATTTGGTTTCAACGGGGGCGAAGGCCGAACCACGCCCAACTAACGCCAAGATCCTATAGCTGCCATGTTGTAAAGAGCTCCACATTTTACGTGAGTACATTAATCTTTTTCTTTGTATGTGATACAAATTTGAGACGCAAGAATGACATAATACCTTGTTGCTCAATATTATGAACGTGTTTATTATGTTACCAACTGTCGTAGTGGCTGGTATCAATTACGCGCGGGACTTTAACAGTATACCTTAGACTAGAAGAGGGTGGAGTATAACATCTTGGTTAAAACGTGTTGCTACTTTTCAAAGTAGCATCATATGTTACAATCACAAAAGCTTCTCATAGTTGTATTAAATTTTATTTTAAATAATCTATATTTAAACGTAGTTGCGCATTGGTTAGTTGGTTTTGATTAATTATTCAGATTAGCTATGCGTAGACTTGCTGCCAGAGCACTCTGCAAATACATCTTAGCGTGCTGGTGTTTGGACTACAAGTGATGGATTTTCCATGCAGTCGGCGGTGTTTAACAGAACAAACAACCTGAGGCATGTTACAAAACCGGTAGATGCGCATTTAACCTGTGACTTTATTTAACTTTGTTATAATAAATTTTTTAATTTCTGATCTGTCGAGCTTATTAAGATTTATTTTATAAAAATTACACAAGTTTTGGGTGTTGAGTAGATTTATAACACAAAATAATTTATGGGGAAGACAATACTTAAACTAAAAATGATTGATTCATTGCAATATTGCTCCACAAGGGTCTGTAGGAAATTAAACTGTTTCAAGATGCTTTGCAAAAACCATTACAAAATAATCAAGTTGTACAAGCAATGTTTCTAGAACTGTCAGACAAAATTAGAATATTCTTTTAAAAAGTTTAATATCGTTTTTACCGCATTGTGTTTGAGTTGTGAGTGATATAATTCCACGTACCGGCTGTTATTGGAGAAGAAGAAAGTTCGAACGCAGTTGTTGGAGTAAGGCTTTACAACAACTTCTGCTAGATCAGTTGAAGATCACATTCGGCACAATAACGGGTAAGTTAATTTGTGTGTATAATTCACAAGTCGCTACCTATATACAGTCCATCTCATATTAGCTCAGGTTCATAGACCCAAACACATTTTTTTCGAAATCTAATATTACGTTATATTTAGTAACCCAATCGGTATCCAAAATTGCTGGAATATTTATAGTCCTCGCACTTATATAAGCAATAGACATTATTTGGTTGACAGTTTTAACCACTATTAATGCTGGTCTTTTTACTTTGATAATTCAGCCTGTAATTCCTTGAATTGACATCTCAACCATTGGAAGAACTAAAATACCACTGGTTTTTAATTCTAACGTAAAGTACCTTTCGTTTCTACTACAGTTTCAAAGGGATCCCTTTTCCGACAATCATCTGCTGGTGATCATGAAAATCACCCAAGTAATTTATTTTCAATTTACTCATAAACGGTCGCATGGCTATGAGAACCAAGATTTAACATCGTAATTTAGATTGTAATATGTTTTTTTATTGTGTGTAATACTGAAAAAGAAATCCTTCAGGATAATTTGTCTTATATGAATCAATATTTTTGTCGCGGGCTGATTTGTATTTTTGTTATTTTATTTGCTTATACCACATGTTTCTCTTGTGCAAGTTATAGGTTGTAAATAAAATTTATACCTGGATGCCGCCTGCTTTTTCTTAGGTAACAAAATTTGGCACATCCTGACTCACCCCACTTTTTGCTTTTGTCTAGCCCGGTTTATCTAGATTCCATTTACTAATTCTTTATATATGTTCCTCATTTTTTGGTGTGCAACCAACTTTCTTATCAACCGCATCACACTCTACTACTTCTTCAACCTGATTATTTACTCCAGATTGCTTTTTTTTATTTCAACATTGTCCAGAAATGAGTAAAGAACTTTAAAAATTGCACGTGCCCCAAGGATCGTTTGGGTACTGAACTACTCAAGCTTGTGGCTCAGTTACAATTTGTTTGGGGTCACTTCGTTAACTGAAGTTGATAGTTCCACATGCAATTTCCCACATTCTCCATTTCCTCTATTTTTGTGCTCGATTTTGTGCCCCGAAATAGGTTACGATTATATACAAAACCTACGTGCAACACAAAATTTACCCTCTCTATCTTATGACATTGAATTCCTTGCTTTTTATTTATATTTCCTGCCGAATGTATTCCATTATTACTCCCATTGCCTTGCTTATCGAAACTTTGTATCACCTTCAATAGGCTATCAACATTATCAATCTGTGATGCTAACAATAATCGTGTTAGTTTAATAGGAAAACGTTTAATAATTGATTATACGAAAATGTGTTCATCCATAGGTGGCTAAAGAAATTGTATCTTCTCAATCCAATGCCACACATGGTTCTCCAAGCTACCTAATTGCGCATTAAACTATGCTCTCGCAAGAGCTATTCGCGTCACGTGTAAATCAGTTAAAGCACACAATTATGTTATCTACTAAAAAGACATTGTGCTTAAAAATATTATCTTTTTTTTGCAATTAAACAAAATTCTGTAAAACATCCAAAAGCAACACAATTTAATAAACCTTAAAACTTTAGATTATAAAACATTTACTTTACCTTTGGCCAAATTGATATATCAATTCCAACTGTTTATTCACCAACTTCTATTTTATACTTTCAATACAAATTTACCATTCAACACTTAAAGTATTTCAGATTCTAATTGTCCAGGAAGTCAAGCAGCTGATGGAAGTTCCTTGTTAGACTTTTTTTAACTATCATTTAAAGTACGGCAAAATACCCATTCACCAAAGTTTGATTATATTATCAAGAAAGGCGTATGGCCCATCTCGCCAATTTGCCTCTAGGATTCTGTATTTTAGTAAGCCATAACAATGAATAATGGTCAGTAACCACGGTGAAATGTGTACCTTCTATCCAAGTTCGAAACTTTTCAATTGTGAAAATAACAGCTAAACATTCTTTTTCAGTGATAGAATAATTTCTTTCGGTTCTAGTGAAGGTGTTACTTGCATAAGAGATTACATGCTCTATTCCATCTACAATTTGTATTAAAACAGCTCCTAAACCTGTGTCACTAGCATCACATTTAACCGTATATGGTAGAGAATAATCTGGTTGAGACAGCAAGGGGGCAGAAACTAACGTTTGTTTCAACAACATAAAAGACGACTCTGCATCTTTATTCCAAAAAACAGTTCTAGTGAAGGTGTTACTTGCATAAGAGATTACATGCTCTATTCCATCTACAATTTGTATTAAAACAGCTCCTAAACCTGTGTCACTAGCATCACATTTAACCGTATATGGTAGAGAATAATCTGGTTGAGACAGCAAGGGGGCAGAAACTAACGTTTGTTTCAACAACATAAAAGACGACTCTGCATCTTTATTCCAAAAAACAGACTGACCTTTCTTTCTTTTCTTAAGCAGGTCGTTAATGAGCGATACTAACGCTGAAAAATCCTTAATAAAACGTCGATACCAAGTACATCTGTAACTGAACCATCAGCCGTAGATACTCCTTTCGTTCTGACGAAAAATTTTTATATTTAGTTCTTTCAACAACGGTAGTGCTGATGAGCCTACTGCAGTCGTGGTACATCCTGAATCTAACAATCCACAAATCTTTTTCCAAATAATAAAACTGTAATGCATGTACGATTATCGCGATTTCTTCTCGAACAACTCATCGGTCTTGTCCTCACCAGGAGATGAATAAAAATTTTACTGTGGCCAATCATCTTCTCCAATCTTCTTTACAAAATAATTTATCTTTACTATTCGGACTGGCAGCCTTTAAAAAAATACATGATGCCGACTATTATACATCTGCCTTGTCACTCGTTTTTTGTACA
This sequence comes from Platerodrilus igneus, assembly GCA_036346225.1. Lineage (NCBI taxonomy): Eukaryota > Metazoa > Arthropoda > Insecta > Coleoptera > Lycidae > Platerodrilus > Platerodrilus igneus. Next base: position 3,850,367 of record JARFIW010001182.1, read on the forward strand.
CCTAACGCAATTCGGACAAATAACACCTTCTTTGCCACAACCATAACAAAATAATCTTTGGGGCACTACACGTGCTAAATTTGTGTCCATAACGTGAACAATTCTAACACATATCTTTACTTTTCGTCGCATAAGATATTATTAAACTGGTATCGTTAGAATTAATGTGCTACATTTTGCTATGTTTTAACTTGGGGTGTAAAGCGATTATTTCTAAAAGTATGTGGGGTGAATTTCTCATTCTTATTGAACGGATTATTAATAAGAGATGGAGGTTTAACATAGGGTTTCTTCTGAAAGTTATTTGAAGATTCATAAACTAAATTCTTTTTCGTTGAAGACGCTTCTTCTAATTTTTGCATAATTTGACTAAAGTTTGTATGTCGGTAATGTCTGACAAAACTAAATGCATAATATACTCGGGAAGTAAATTGTTTTTCGTTATTCTCACTTTTGTAACTCCAGCGGGGATTTTTGGGAGGCGATTAAATAAACTTTCTATGTGTGCTATAAACAAAACTACTGGTTCATCTTTCTTTTGTTTGCGATTTTTGATGGATTCCCATATTTCATCCTCTGGGTGTGTAGGTAAAAATCTTCTTTCAACCGTTTAACTAAAGAATTCCAATTATCTATTGAATGTTTGACACTCCTATACCAGACAAGAACACTATCACAAAAAAATTTTACAGTCTAGTTATGTAAATCTTCCTGTCTTATATTACGTGCTATGGATAGTTCGTTTATCCTTTCTAAGAATGAATATAATTGACCAGGCTCACCTGAGAATTTAACTCCCCACGTATCAAAGGATATGGGCTGTGGTATATACGTTATAGTTTGTAACATTTTCTTCGACTTGTGACTCGGGGATAACCATACGTTCTATACGAACAGTAAGGTAGAGTAACCTAGTGGAGATCCTTTGGAAAATGGAATCGGACGAATTACCTTCAAATTCTGCTAAAATATCTCGGATAGAATCACTAGAAAACTTTATTTCCTTACATTCAACTTCAAAGTTCTTTTGATTTTTTTATTAAATCAATTAGATAACCCGGATTCGCTACTTCTTTTGCTAACCTTCTACTCAACATCTTACGTTTCTCTGAAATTTCTCTGTTATTGATGATACCTCTAATTCGTAATTCATAATTTAACTCGTCTTTTAACAAAAAATTTACTTTAATACTTTCTGTCATGTAGGACAATTTTTCTTGTTTTTATTAACTCGCAAAAATTTTCTAAATGGATAAAGGGAAAAAAAATTTTTTGACTGGAAATTGCTTTTTATTCTCACACGAAGGGTGTAATTTTGTGCGGCTTCAAACATTCGAGCCCAAACGTTGGATGCTATTTTTCGTAACCGATCTTCGTCGGTTAACTTTTTTGAGACGTGTTCGACTAACTATATACCGACCAGGAATAATAATCAAAGACAAGTCGGAGCACTCGGCTCGGCTGGTTAATACACTATGATCAACTCCCGATGAATTCACAAAGGTCTTGACAAAGTTATAATCTTATCCGTAGTTAGAATGACCTTTGGAATCTTCCGGACTAGCTTGAGACTCTATCTTCCGCGGTTAATTACAGAGACTATCAGGGGGGTTCCTATTCTACGGACATTGTACGGCGCCACTACTTTCTTAAATTATTTTACAAGACAGCACTACAGAGCGAAAGTAGAAACTTTCTATTGTATAACGTATCTTAAAAGACTTAATTTTGAAATTACTTTATCTTGACCTTCCAATTAATTTAGTTGCACATAAATACTATTACTATTAACACTACATGTGATAACCAAGCGAATAGTTCTTATAACAATTTAGTTGGTATCTCTAACCAGTTTTTATAATCTCAGAGTCGGTCTTCATGACCATAACTGTATAGTTTAAACTCTCTCTCTATCGTTAATTTATATAATCATAGAACTGTATGAATAAATTTAAGTCAACCCAATACATCTATTTCTACTGAAAAATTTAGTTACACAAAATCAAATAAAAGTTATTTCTTTTAATCAATTTGTAATCATTTAATTTTGAATTCATACTTCATAATAAAAAACATATTTAATTATCGCGACTTGCAATTAAGACCATTTACTAAAAATTCTGTGCTATGTTAATAATCATTTTCTAATATTGCAAATTTCTAAAACCAGTTTCATTTTATACTTTACTTTTAAACCAAAATTCTAAATAACGTTTCACACGATCTTCCATCAATTAATATACAACAAAATATTTAGATCAATAATATTAAATAAAGTTCACTTAATATTCCATCAGTTTGAATTTCAAAGAAAATGTTTTGAAACGACTCACCAATTATTACAGGCAACGCAATCTGGCTTTTCCATGACGTAGAAAGTTGATTACAAGAACGTAACCTAAACAGAGCCTCCAACTTGCATAGTTGTTTATGACATCTAGAACGTGTCCTTGCTCTAATTTCTCAAGATCAATATACTGCATCGATAGGTAAGTACATTGTTACATGCCGAAAATCGGCTATGTAAACATTTCTGATTTTAGTTTTAAATATGTGAATGAAATCGCGCCAATATTTCAAAAATAAACTTGTGCGTGCATTTTCGTCACTTCAGACAGTTGCGTGGGCGCCAGAGCGGTTTCCGTCACGACAGGGACTAGTCAACGAGACGTCAACAGTGAGTTTATCTGTGTCTTTTTGTCTTCTTTTTCAGATAATGTAGGTTTCCTCTGTCGTACCTATTATCGTTCCTCTTTACCTGGTTGATCCTTTATCGTACCGCTACAGAAAGAAGAGGGAAGACAAATTAATTTGGTTTCAACGGGGGCGAAGGCCGAACCACGCCCAACTAACGCCAAGATCCTATAGCTGCCATGTTGTAAAGAGCTCCACATTTTACGTGAGTACATTAATCTTTTTCTTTGTATGTGATACAAATTTGAGACGCAAGAATGACATAATACCTTGTTGCTCAATATTATGAACGTGTTTATTATGTTACCAACTGTCGTAGTGGCTGGTATCAATTACGCGCGGGACTTTAACAGTATACCTTAGACTAGAAGAGGGTGGAGTATAACATCTTGGTTAAAACGTGTTGCTACTTTTCAAAGTAGCATCATATGTTACAATCACAAAAGCTTCTCATAGTTGTATTAAATTTTATTTTAAATAATCTATATTTAAACGTAGTTGCGCATTGGTTAGTTGGTTTTGATTAATTATTCAGATTAGCTATGCGTAGACTTGCTGCCAGAGCACTCTGCAAATACATCTTAGCGTGCTGGTGTTTGGACTACAAGTGATGGATTTTCCATGCAGTCGGCGGTGTTTAACAGAACAAACAACCTGAGGCATGTTACAAAACCGGTAGATGCGCATTTAACCTGTGACTTTATTTAACTTTGTTATAATAAATTTTTAATTTCTGATCTGTCGAGCTTATTAAGATTTATTTTATAAAAATTACACAAGTTTTGGGTGTTGAGTAGATTTATAACACAAAATAATTTATGGGGAAGACAATACTTAAACTAAAAATGATTGATTCATTGCAATATTGCTCCACAAGGGTCTGTAGGAAATTAAACTGTTTCAAGATGCTTTGCAAAAACCATTACAAAATAATCAAGTTGTACAAGCAATGTTTCTAGAACTGTCAGACAAAATTAGAATATTCTTTTAAAAAGTTTAATATCGTTTTTACCGCATTGTGTTTGAGTTGTGAGTGATATAATTCCACGTACCGGCTGTTATTGGAGAAGAAGAAAGTTCGAACGCAGTTGTTGGAGTAAGGCTTTACAACAACTTCTGCTAGATCAGTTGAAGATCACATTCGGCACAATAACGGGTAAGTTAATTTGTGTGTATAATTCACAAGTCGCTACCTATATACAGTCCATCTCATATTAGCTCAGGTTCATAGACCCAAACACATTTTTTTCGAAATCTAATATTACGTTATATTTAGTAACCCAATCGGTATCCAAAATTGCTGGAATATTTATAGTCCTCGCACTTATATAAGCAATAGACATTATTTGGTTGACAGTTTTAACCACTATTAATGCTGGTCTTTTTACTTTGATAATTCAGCCTGTAATTCCTTGAATTGACATCTCAACCATTGGAAGAACTAAAATACCACTGGTTTTTAATTCTAACGTAAAGTACCTTTCGTTTCTACTACAGTTTCAAAGGGATCCTTTTCCGACAATCATCTGCTGGTGATCATAAAATCACCCAAGTAATTTATTTTCAATTTACTCATAAACGGTCGCATGGCTATGAGAACCAAGATTTAACATCGTAATTTAGATTGTAATATGTTTTTTTATTGTGTGTAATACTGAAAAAGAAATCCTTCAGGATAATTTGTCTTATATGAATTAATATTTTTGTCGCGGGCTGATTTGTATTTTTGTTATTTTATTTGCTTATACCACATGTTTCTCTTGTGCAAGTTATAGGTTGTAAATAAAATTTATACCTGGATGCCGCCTGCTTTTTCTTAGGTAACAAAATTTGGCACATCCTGACTCACCCCACTTTTTGCTTTTGTCTAGCCCGGTTTATCTAGATTCCATTTACTAATTCTTTATATATGTTCCTCATTTTTTGGTGTGCAACCAACTTTCTTATCAACTGCATCATACTCTACTACTTCTTCAACCTGATTATTTACTCCAGATTGCTTTTTTTATTTCAACATTGTCCAGAAATGAGTAAGGGACTTTGAAAATTGCACTTGCCCCAAGGATCGTTTGGGTACTGAACTACTCAAGCTTGTGGCTCAGTTACAATTTGTTTGGGGTCACTTCGTTAACTGAAGTTGATAGTTCTCCACGCAATTTCTCTCGTTCTCTATTTCCTCTATTATTGTGCTCGAAATAGGTTACGATTATATACAAAACCTACGTGCAACACAAAATTTGCCCTCTCTGTGTTATGACATTGAATACCTACTCTTTATTTATATTTCCTGTGGAATGTATTTCTCGTTCCTATTATTACTCCTATCGCCTTGCTTATCTAAACTTTGTATCACTCTCAATAGGCAATCAACATTATCAATCTGTGATGCTAGCAATAATCCTGTTAGTTTAAAAGGAAAACGTTTAATAATTGATTATACAAAAATGTTTTTATCCATAGGTCGCTAAAATATACTAGAATAAAAATTCAAAAATATCACTCGCTGGTGAAATGTTTTATTTTTTATTAGTCGTGTTGCCTCTAGTTTGGAAACATTATGATGTTGAATTGTATTATAGGGGTTTTATTAAAGTATTTTTGTATTACTACTTGCCTTTAATTCTTTCCAGCAAAATAACATAAACCACATAACTATTTTATGCCAAACACATATACATTATCAACGTTTAACTATTGTACAGATTGGTTTTAGGATTAAGATCCTGTAAATGCATTTATCGATATCCCAATGCATTAATTTTAAAAAAAAATTTCTCCTTCTGAGAAATACTTACATTGCGGGCTAAGCCTTTATACCCATCAGAGTACAATATATTAAACGTTCTACCAACATATTTAACATGCAACATGACAATGTTTAATGTACTTTTTGTCTAATCAAGGACATACAGAATCATTTTCAAAATTTTAGGCTAAGAAATACTTATGCATTAACGCCAGGTTATAAATTACTTAAGATAACTTAGTTACATCTGTCCATATCTGTATATTCTCGTCAGCATTTTCAAAATCTACAATGTCATATTTCTCTGTTTAAAAATGTTGAATGCTTAAATTACAGGTTACAATTATAAATTTTCAAAAAGGTCCACACGCCTGACTGTATTTCCTTTACGAATTTCATTTAGTGTTTTGTATTTATCTCTTCCTTCTCGCAAATTTTCCCTGTAAATTCTATCCATATCGCTTTCTTTACTTTTGTCCCTGCTTTGTTCTAACTGTTCCTGAAGCATCTGAAGTGATTAAAAATAGTTAGTGTTGTATATTAGAAAAACAAGTAATGAAAACTAGATTTGTCACTTGGTAATTTTTTTGTATGGAACTTAGTCCGATCATAACACGCTAATAAATAAGACTTACCTCATTAACATTTGTAAACGATCTTATGCATTAAGTACATAGATGTTTACAAAATACTTTGTCACAACAAATAATATTACATCTTTTGAGAATGCACGTTTAAAGATTAGGTAAAGCAACATTTTATTTTTAAAAATTGATAAATTCTGTAGTTAGTAATTATCAAGTGACAAAAAGTCATACTTCATAGTTACCTTTAATTCATCTTTAAGCTGTTCGTTAACTTCCACTAACGAAGGAAGAGCTGTGCTGGCACCTTCTGGAAGCTGTTGCAAGTCTCGTTCTGCATCTTGTTCTCTAAGCAACAGCTCCTGTTGTGCTCTAAGTTCCAACTCTCTTTGATTAGCCTCATCTATTGCTAGCTGCAACTTCCTTGCTTCTTCGTCTCTTCTTTGAACCTCATTTTGAATATGTTGCACTTCAGCTTGTTTCATTGCAATTTCTCTTTCTAACTTATTTCGTTCTTCAATTTCCATATATTTACTTTGTTGCAGACGATGCATCATTTCCCGTAGTTCATGTTGTTCCTTTTCAAGTAAATCTTTGGCAAGCTGTAGTTCACGTAATTGTTCTTGTAATTTATATATTGTCAATTGTGCTTCCATTAGATTGTTTTGGTTGTTTTTAAGCTCATCTCGTAGTAATTTAACCTCGTCACGATACTGTTGTTCACGCTTCTCAGCCTGTTCTCTTGCCAATGCTTCATGTAACAGTTTAGCCCTAAATATACATAAAAATTTATTTATGCTCAACGTATAACATTAAGAGTAGCAACCTTAGCTCAAGTTTATTTCGTCGTTGTTCAGCCGCTTTTGCTTTCATCTGTTGTACATCAAGGGTATCTTTGCCTCGTCTTCTTACATATAATGAGTGGTTTGCAATACTTAAATTTAATATGTGCTTGTTGACTATTGGTTCGTCTGCAAAGAAAATAAAACACTTTGACTTTACGTCAGTAGGTTTTATTGTAAATCTTGTGCCTTTAAAATTTATGTTTCTAATTTCTGACCATGGAAATGAGATTACTGGGTTTAACCTAAAAAATATTAATAACTATAGCTATAAAAAAAATATATAAGCAAAACAAAACAAAACAAGAGAGTATATTATCAGAGAAAAATATGTTCTGCGGTTTCCTCAAAAGCCACCTTCTGATACGTGGATTCTAAACTTTTCTATCTACTAAAAGACATAGACAGTGCTTGTACATGAAAAAGATTTATGTTGCTAAAAATTTGAAAGATGTGATTATTTCCACCTTCTGTAAGAGTCCTTTGTTGAAAATTAGATATGGTCTGCGAAGAATTTTAAAAATGTTAGTGTTTGCACGTTTTCTAGTAAAAATAATAATTACTACTTTATGTAGTAAGAACGCATTTCACCTTTTACAGAGGGTAAAATAATTGCTTATGCACAAAAAGAAAATTTGAACAATTTGTTACGTTCATATTCATAACTAATTGATTAGTTTATATGTAATAATGTTCAGCTTAAATTCCTTGGCTTTGAACACGAAAATTTATTCCGTAAATTAAACATAACCCTTTCGTGTATTAAAATTTGTATTGTAATTAATAATAAACATCCTATATATTTCACTTGATAAATCTTTCTGCTCATTAAAAATAAAAATCCTTTCTAAGAATTTTGTACCATGGAATTTACGCCATAATTAGATAGGCGTCTTTCCAAGTATTCACTAATTAAATGCTGGTGTGTTTTCCTTTTTTAAAGAATTCGCCAAATTTATTTCAATAAAATTCGGGTTTTTCTGTTTTATTTCCTTGAGCTTTGGTGCTTTAACTAAACAAATGTAATATTCATTTTCTGTTCGACTAGCAACCAGAAAACATCCGTCCTGTTTTGCTTCGTTTCGTTTTCTTTATTCGAATTGCTGGCACGCATTATAGCGTGGTGAGTATATAGAGTTTGTATAAAACAATACTTTTCGGCTTCAATAAATTAATTTATTGTTCGTAATTATTCTAGCTTCCTGCGGGGGACACGTGAATCCCTTGAGCTGTCGTTTCATCTGGTAATGCGAAGTCAAATGCGCTCTGCCTGGGCATAAGCCTACCTACTCTCTGACGTAGATCAGCGACTGGCTCCACCCCGATGCCGGTGACTCGAGGATGAGTTCTTTTTTTCTTTGTATGCGCTTCTTGCTTCGGAACCAGAACGCCTGGTATTTTACCGTTCAACTATGGCCTTGCTAAATTTGACTCTTCCATACGAAAATTATTGAACTATTTTGGGTATTTACTGCTCTTTTATTACTGCCTAACTATTTGTTCATAAATTACTAAAAATATACTACTTATTTATGTAAAAACAGTTTAAAGACTTGCTGGCACATTAAAAAAGTTGTGGTCATTATATTTGTAAATATAGATTAAGGTTATACGTACGATGATCGAGAGCTGTGGTTTTTAGGGTTGCGTTTGGTTCTTTCTTTTTTTTCTAATTAATGTCATGTAAATCGGCTGCGAAAAACCGAGCTACAATACGAACTAGCATCTCGAGGCTTTGACCCCGACGATAATGTCGACGAGTCACGCAGGTCTATAAAGAGTGCGTACCGCATGGAACGGGAACCAGGAGTTAGTCCTGTTCTCGTGGAACCTGATTTCGCTTCCGAACTGGCAGCGGTTGCGGCCGCTGTTCAGGAGCTGAAACAAGCTTTGGCTATCTTTTGTGGAGACAAATCTTCACCTGCGTTTAAACGCATTAGTTCCCTTCCCTATGGGTACATACCGAACGACGCTGTTCGAGAATGTCTCCGACGCAGGAGAACCGTAAAGCTCATAACCAACTACTGCTAACCTTAGCTAATCTCCGCGGCTCCTTTGACAAAAAAATTAAAAAATTCTGTTACGCTATCCGAAACTCCGATAGCCACTTATAGCCCGGCACACACTACTAGTGTCGATTCCGACGAACCTCCTTTGTGCTTACTTCCTACTCGGAATCGGAACCTGAACAAGAATCCGCTTCTGCTACCGTGCCTAGGTCAGCCGCTACTCTTTGGTCCGCTTTTCCCCAATACATCCCGGTGTCGAAGTGGAATTTAAAATTTTCTGGCGACCGAGCACCCTGTCTACATAATTTCTTAGAACGGGTGGAAGAACTCCGACGAGCCCAACATGTGTCGGAACGGCAGTTATTTGAGTCTGCAGTGGATTTGTTCGAGTCCAACGCGCTGCTTTGGTATCGGGGTAATCGGCATAGGTTTTCGGATTGGAAGTCGTTATCCGATTTACTGATCCGACATTTTGAACTCCCGGATTGTAAACGCCGATTATTTTGTCACGAACCCAGGATTTAACGGAAGGTATTACCGAGTACCTAGCTTGTATGGCTGCCATGTTCCGTCGTCATGGGAGTATACCTCATGACGTACAATTAGATGTTGTTTCCTGAAATTTATCTCCCTTCTATCTCACTCGGTTACCTCCGGTTCGATCTCTACAAGAATTAGAAACTGAGTGCTTACAACTAGAACTCTGAAAATTTCGCGTTGACAACTACGTACCCCCTAGGCAAGACAAAACCTCCTACGTAGAACCAGATTTTGCCTTCGCACTCGCTTCGCTTCCCACACATACACTCAGTCATCCTGACCGGCCTATCAAAGCCCGTCCTACACCTCCTATTCGACCCCTATTCGATAGGTCACCTGTTTTAAATGTGACCAAATTGGACATATTTCTAATCGTCCTACTCCGCAAGTCCAGCATTGTTATGGTTGTGGTAAAAAGGCAGTTACCCGACCTAACTGTCCAACATGTACGGCGTCGGTAAACCACCGATAGGGTTCTTAGGCCGAAGCAAAGACCCTATTTTTCCTATGTCCTCGGATATCCCTTTTTCTGGTCTCGAGGACCAATCTCGTTCGGTGCTAAACTATCTGTGCACTAGTGTCCGGGGCGACCAACGCCCATACTTATCGGTCCAAATCTTTGGGATTCACTTTACTGGGCTATTAGATTCCGGAGCCACTCGCACGATTATTGGTGGTCATGGTTGGCACCGAATACTTCCTTTGAACCTTACTCTGCATAAGTATTTTTCATCTATCTGCGGCCTGGCCAACGACTCGGAATGTCCCATACTAGGTTTTGTCTCCCTTCCCATGACTCTTCCGGAGTCCGTGGCTACCCTTGATGTATTGGTTATTCCCGATGTCTCCCACCAACTTATCCTTGGCATTGACTTCTGGCAGTCTATGCAGTGTGTCCCTGGTCTTCTGGATGGTCAATGGACCTTTGCTCCCCCTTCCTCCTTGGCCATCACTACTTCCGCTCCTACTCACATTATTTCCGAACTTGATCCCGAACAACAACTACGTCTTGACTCCTTAATCACTTCTTCCTTTTCCAAACAACCTCCTGGTCTCGGCTGTACTTCCTTAGTACAACATCACATCCGCATGTCAGCCAAGCCCGTCAAACAACGCTATTATCCTCTTTTCCCTCCGCTCCTTGAGGAACTCGGAACTCGATGAAATGCTCCGCTTAGGGGTCGTCAAACCTTCTACTAGTCCATGATCTAGCCCCATTGTCCTAGTAAAGAAACGTGACGATTCCTATCGGTTCTGCATTGATTTTCGGAAGGTCCACCAAGTCACTCAAAAAAACGCATATCCTCTTCCGTACATTTCTACCATCCTTGACCGGCTCAGCGATGCTTGTTATCTCTCCTCTCTAAATATCCGTTCCGCCTATTGGCAAATTCCTCTGTTTCCCGAATATAAATCCATCACTGCCTTCACCGTCCCGCATCGAGGTTTATTCAATTTTGTCGTATGCTCTTCGGCCTCCATAATTCTCCTGCCACCTTTCAACGTCTTATCGATCAGGTCATCAGTTCTGACCTGTAACTATTCTGCTTCGCCTACCTCGATGATATCATCATTGCTACTCCTTCATTCGAAGAACACCTACAAATTCTTGACCTAGTCCTTTCTCGTCTCTTACATGCTGGCCTTACTCTTTGTCAAGACAAGTGTCACTTCTGCCTTCCTGAGCTCCATTATCTTGGTTACATCGTTAACCGGGATGGTCTCCTGGTTGACCCCGATAAACTTTCTGCAATCCTTAAGATCCCTCCTCCCTCCACTGTTACCGCAGTCCGGCAACTGATTGACATGTCCAGTTGGTACCGTCGTTTTATCCCGAATTTTGCCACCCTCACAGCTCCGCTTTCTAACCTAACCCGCAAAAACACTTCTTTCTCTTGGACCCCCGATTGTCAATCTGCCTACCTTTCGCTTAAACAACACCTACTTTCTGCCCCCATCCTTTTCTGTCTTGACTTTACTTTACCCTTCACCATCCAAACTGACGCCTCTCACTTTGGTTTAGGTGCCATACTTAGCCAACCCCATCCCGACGGCGAGAAGGTCGTAAGCTATATCAGTCGGCCACTCACCAAGCCTGCGCGCAACTACTCAGTTACTGAGAAGAAGTGTTTGGCGGTGATGTGGGCGATTCAGAAGTTTCGCCCTTACGTCGAGGGTTCCCATTTTTCCGTTATCACTGATCACCACTCCCTCCTTTGGCACAATAAACTCCAAAGTCCTTCCGGTCGCTTAGCCCGTTAGTCTCTCCGCCTCCAGGAATATGACTTTGCCATTATTCACCGTAAGGGCAAAGATCATGTTATTCCTGATGCCCTTTCTCGTTCTGTTCCGGTCCTTGAACCCATTTATATTTCCACAGTCACCTCTCTCGACGTCTCCCTTCCTACTCCAGATCCATGGTACAACATCATGCTCCAAAAAGTTACGAACGCCGTCACTCGTTTTCCTTCCTGGTTCGTGGTGGACAATGTCCTTTCCCGTCGTCACAAAACTTCTATCGCTGCCGATTCTCTGGACGATTGGAAGATCGTCGTACCTTCTAAACAGCGTAAAAATCTGATATCCCTCCATCACTATCCTCCTACTTCCGGTCATTGTGGCGTGACCAAAACTTCTGCTCGTCTCCTTCAAAAATATTACTGGCCCTGTCTCAGAGCTGACGTCGCTCGTTACATCCGACGTTGTCCGACTTGTGCTGCTCACAAAGTTGAACAGTTACCTCCTCCGGGTTTGTTCGCTCCTAGGGCCAAACCATCCTATCCCTGGCAAGTCCTTTTCTGCGACATAGTAGATCCTCTTCCTCGGTCCACTCGTGGTCACTCTTATATTCTTGTGGTGACTGATTATTTTACTAAGTTTTCTCTTTTTTTTCCTTTAGGTACAGCCACTGCACAATCCGTCACCAAAGTCCTCGAAGATAAAGTTTTCCTTATTTTTGGTGTCCCACAATATCTTATCACCGATAGCGGTGTTCAATTCCGTAGCCATCAGCTTGCTTTTTTGTGTGCCCGTTATCACTCCAAAATCCTTTTCACCACCCGCTACCATCCCCAAGCCAATCCTGCCAAACGTGTTAACCGAGTCCTATAAACCATAATTGCTTCCTATGTACACGGCGACCAACGTCATTGGGATGTGAACCTCCCAAAAATTTCTTGTGCCATCCGCATCTCCAAACACGAAATTATAGGCTGCACTCTGTTCTTTGCTCTATTTGGTCGTGAGCATATCTTTTCCTGCGATTATTTTGGACAGTTGTTCGAAATAAACTACATGTACATTCCTGATCCCGAACATCCTTCCCGACCACTTTAAAAATCTCCGTTCCCACATTTTTAAAAACTTTCTGCCGGTTATCGAAAAATTCACAGCCGCTATAATCTCCGCCGTCGTCCGGTCTCTTATCAACCAGGCGATTCTGTTTGGCGCCGTAATTTCGCTTTGTCCGACGCTTCACGACATTTTAACGCCAAACTTGCTCCTCGATTCATTGGTCTTTTTCCCATTTCGAAAATCATTTCTCCCTGGACCTATGAACTTACTGATTCCTCCGGTCATAAATCCATTTGGCATGTCAAACATCTGAAACCTGCCATCCGGACAATCTTAATGCCCCCGATCTTGTTCTGTTCTCCTTCTGGTGGCCTAAACGCCTTAAGCCCAATATATAGTCCTCGTGCCCCTGATTCTGATGCCGACTTAGCTCTTCCTCGGATTTGAATTTTGGATATTGCGATTTCGGTTTACTTCCCGGTTTTTCTGGGTTTTCTTTTGTTTGCTTTCCTTTTTTTTACCCGTGTGGGTCCGGGAATAGAATAGTCCCACGTTACCACCTCCCTGTCGTAACAGGCGACTACAGCGGTCCAACTCATACACACACACCCACACATTTCATAAACACACAGTTCTACTTGATTCTCCTTTCTTCCGTTCTCTTCTTGGTTCATCTTTCCTCCGTTCTCTCATTGTACTGCTTTTACCCGTGTGAGTCCGGAAATAGAATAGCCCCATGGTACGACCTGCCTGTCGTAAGAGGCGACTACAGCGGTCAAACACATACATACACGCACACTTTATACACGCATAACACATACACACACCCACACCCATGCACATACACACACACGTGCGCACACGCCCACACTTGCTCTTACATAACTACACTGGGATTCTGTTTTATTTTCTTTTGTACGATTTTAGTTTTGCTTTTGAGTTTTATACTTGGTGTTGGTATTATTCTTTTTCGGTTTTTTCTTTTTTTCTCTCGTTCCTTTCATTCCACTTTCCTTTTTCTATCCTTTTGCTGGTCTTCTTTGCTATCGGTCCCTGGACCGATTGTGTTTCGTCCATCCGCTTCTGTGGTAGGTGCTTTCTAGTTCGTCTTTCTTTCTTCGGAAATCACTACTCAGTCGACTTTAGGACTAGTCAGCATTTCTCTTTTTCGATTTTCGTTCGTTGCGATTCTTCGTTACCACAGTTGAGAGTACGTCGTTTCCTCTTATCAGCGTTCCTCCTCTCTGCTTCTCGTGCTCCCTTGTTGTCCTTTTTTTTCTTACTTGAGGTTTGACACCTTTGTCTTTTTGGTTTGCGCTGTTGGTTCTCTTCCTCGTTCCGGTTCTTCTTTTGAAATTGATAACCTTTCCTGTTTCTTTTGGAGATACATCCGTCCTCTGACGACTTTTTCAGTGTCCATGCCATTCCATTTTTGTCGTCGACGATTGTTACCTTTCCTGTTCCTTTTCCTATGTCCTTTTCATTTTTGGTTTTAATCCGGTTCCTTGGTCCGTCGAGCCGGATGAGAACTCTTTTTAATTTGTTTGTTTGTTGTTGGAGTGTTTTCTTTAGTTTTTTTGTTGTAACGAGTTTTCTTTTAGTTCCAAACGAATTTTTTTTTTGTTAGTCCTACCCACTCCCATTATTTTGCTTCCCGACCCCGACCCTTTAATTTTGCTGGATTAGTTTATATGTAATAATTTTCACCTTAAATTCCTTGGCTTTAAACACGAAAATTTATTCCGTAAATTATACATAACCCTTTTGTGTATTAAAATTTGTATTGTAATTAATAATAAACATCCTATATATTTTACTTGATAAATCTTTCTGCTCACTAAAAATAAAAATCTTTTCTAAGAATTTCGTACCGTGGAATTTACGCCATAATTAGATAGGCGTCTTTCCAAGTATTCACTAATTAAATGCTGGTGTGTTTTGCCTTTTTAAAGAATTCGGCAAATTTATTTCAATAAAATTCGGGTTTACCTGTTTTATTTCCTTGAACTTTGGTGCTTTAACTAAACAAATGTAATATTCATTTTCTGTTCGACTAGCAACCAGAAAACATCCGTCCTGTTTTGCTTCGTTTCGTTTTCTTTATTCGAATTGCTGGGACGCATTATCTAGCGTGGTGAGTATATAGAGTTTGTATAAAACAATACTTTTCGGCTTCAATAAATTAATTTATTGTTCGTAATTATTCTAGCTTCCTGCGGGGGACACGTGAATCCCTTGAGCTGTCGTTTGATCTGGTAATGCGAAGTCAAGTGCGCTCTGCCTGAGCGTAAGCCTACCTACTCGCTGACGTAGTTTAGCACCCCGATACTAGTGACTCGAAGGTTAGTTCTTTTTATCTTTGTATGCGCTTCTTACTTCGGAACCAGAACGCCTGGTATTTTACCGTTTAACTATGGCCTTGCTAAATTTGACTCTTCCATACAAAAATTATTGAACTATTTTGGGAATTTCCTGCTCTTTTATTACTGCCTTACTATTTGTTCATAAATTACTAAAAATATACTACTTATTTATGTAAAAACAGTTTAAAGACTTGCTGGCACATTTAAAAATGTTGTGGCCATTATATTTGTAAATATAGATTAAGGTTATACGTACGATGATCGAGAGCTCTGGTTTTTAGGGCTGCGTTTGGTTCTTTCTTTTTTTTCTAATTAATGTCAGGGGGTTATTACCTAACAACTACAGCTCGCCATTTTCATAAGTAATTTTTTTTAATGTTTACGGGTTTCTCATAATGTATATATAAATTGGGGATATTGACTTTTTTTTTGCTTTGGGTTTGGGAATACGTCTTCTGTATGTTTTGTATGTTTTGTTCTGAGTGTATGTAAATTTTCTCTCTATTTATTTCAGGTTTCTTTCTAATTTATCTATAGGTATAAAACCCCGCCCACTCACCGATTGAGCCCGGTCATCCTTTCTTTCGCTTTCTTCATTTTTTTTATGTTACGTCAATGTACGTAGCATAAAATATTGACACCCTGGCGTGGGGCTGCAATTTTTTGTAATTAATTTCGGCTGCGATTCTTTTTGTGATTAATTTCTTCTGCGATTTGGTTTTCGTTAATTTGCGATTTTGTTTCGTGTTTCGTTTAAAAATGTTGTGGCCATTATATTTGTAAATATAGCTTACGGTTATACGTACGATGATCGAGAGGTGGTTTTTAGGGTTGCGTTTGGTTCCTTCTTTTTTTTTCTAATTAATGTCAGGGGGTTATTACATATCAACTACAGCTCGCCATTTTCATGGGTAATTTTTTTGAATGTTTACGGGTTTCTCATAATGTATATATATAAATTGGGGACATTGACTTTTTTTTGGGTTGGGTTTGGGAATACTGTGCTCTGTATATATATATATATATATATATATATATATATATATTGCTGTGATAAGGGGTTGCTTAAGGGTGCACGTTATAGTAAAGATAGTTCGGGAATGAGTAATTAGGATAGTCAGCAGAAAACTACACTTATTTAAGGAGATAATTAAGAAATAGACATAGTTTGTAGATAGTAAGTAGTCAACACCCTGTATATAGAGTAGAGATAATTTTGGGCGACGCAGGTAAACTTAGGAAGACGCATAGTCGGCGTAGGAATGTGAAATAAATGTATTAAGTAGATAGTAAATATTGAATACCCTGTAAATAATGTTTAGTTAATTTAGGTGAAACAAATAAGGATATTTTTCAGTGGAAGCACGCGTATATTTGATAAAGTGTAATTAGACACGCATTAAGAAGAAGAGTTCCAGACGATTAAATTAAGACGGATATAGAAATAGAGTTTCAGGTAGTTAATATAAATGCGTACAGAGATCTAACCATGTGATAAGAGAAATGATTAAAAATTGCGTGAAACATATGTAAACATGGAAATTTAAAGTCGGGTTGCATCAGTTGTTTATAGAAAAGCAAGTAATCTATCAAAATACAATATGTTGACAATCGAAGACAGCTGCGGGCAGGTTGTGATTATGGGAAAACGTCGAGCATTGCATCAGAAACGGCTCGTAATAGAATTATTTGATTGGTCCGGGACAGCGACAAGTTCTAGATCACACCCACGGATGGAGTGGGAATTCGAAATTATATTAGCAAGCACCGTGATAAGAAAGTCAGTTTTAAACTCAATGAAGGCCGAAGTGCATTGCCATGAAACAGAGTAGTACGCAATACGTATAAGAGTGAAAATTAAATAAGTGAAAATATGATTACAATTGCCGTTTAAACGAGTTCTGATGTCTGGGGGAAACTGTAATACAAATTCTGAGTTCTGATGTCTGGGGGAAACTGTAATACAAATTCTGAGTTCTGATGTCTGGGGAAACTGTAATACAAATTAGAGGTCTGATGTTAAGAAAAATACAGTAATGCAATTTAAATGTCAAGGAGAAAAGAAGAATAGTAATAATCTTGAAGTACAGGGGTGAAACGAGCTGCAATTTTAAGTCTGGGGCAAGAACGATGAAGGTCTAAGAATTGGAATAGGTTGGGGTATACAATTTAATGGTGCTGATCAATAGTGTAATAATTTGAATGGAATCCAGAATTGAGGAAGATCAATTTTAGTGGGAGCGTCGATGTGAAAAGATAAAACCAGGTCAGAGATTTTTAGTTATAAGATATTTGTTTTTCTATATGGAGTATTATTTTATTTTTATATTGAATTTGCTAAATTACTATAGGTTTGTGAACAAGTCAACAAGAAAGGTTGCATACTTATTGAATGAGTAATAAGAAAACAGGTTTGGAATATTCCACACTTTGTTCCTAAAGGTAATAAATTTTCTTTGGTGACTTTGGGGTTTTTTGAGTACCAATTAGATGGTTGTTAATAAATGAAATTTATAAGAAAGGTATTACAAATAATTTCAAAAGCTGTATATAACATATTAGTTTCATTATATAAAATCTAAATTTACTGAATTTTATAATTGCAAATAAATGCTAGCCGAGGTCAAAGATTTAAATAGTAGAAAGGCGGAGCCACAGGTTGAATAGAAAAGAGATAACCCGCAAGGCGGTAACATATTGAATTTTGTCATTGGTAGATAGAGTTGTTTAAAGATAAAGTCCAGTTTGATAGTGACATTAAGAAAACAGCTGGAGGAGGAGATAACTACATTTAATCGTGAATGTTAAAATGGTGGTACAATAATTTAATATCATAGCAAATAAAGATATCGAACAAAAGTTAGAGCACGATAATAATTCTTTTAATATCATAGCAAATAAATATAGCACCCAAGTAGCGAGTATTATAGCAAATAAATATAGCAGCCCAACGTAGGGGCTCGATAATCCGTTAGTGTCATAGCAAAATAAATATAGCACCCAAAGTAGGGGCAAGATAATATAGCGAGTATTCATAGCAAATAAATTATGGTCGCCCAAAGTAGGGGCACGATAATATAGCGAATATTATAGCAAATAAATATATATATTGTTTAATTATAAGTTCTTTCTTTTCCTTTGTATGTTTTGTTCTGAATGTATATACATTTTCTCTCTATTTATTTCAGGTTTCTTTCTAATTTATCTATTGGTATAAAACCACGCCCACTCACCGATTGAGCCTGCTCATCCTTTCTTTCTTTTTCTTGATTTTTTTTATGTTACGACAATGTATGCAGCAAATTTTTTTAATAATCTTTGAACAATTTTGATAAAATAATAGAAATCGCAAAAATTATGTTCAATAAGAAAATGAAGAATGCAATTATGGCAAAAGTTGCCACACTTTACGTTATATTGATCACTATTGTATTTACTCGTATCACTTTTTATACAATACTCCCAAGAAGGTGATATTGCATAGCGTTAGGTACATTGCAACTGTAATTCGCTTTTTTCCACACAATTAAGGTTGAACTTGATCCATAAATGGGGCAATTGACTTAATTAAACGGCTTAACAAAACAGCAGTGGATGATTCTAATCGTGGAATACTCATTATTTTAAGCAGAGCGACTCTACTTTTTGCCTTTTAGATATGAACACTAATTTGATCATATGTTCACACCGCACATTTACAACCGCTCCGTAACCCTTTGAAGACCTATCACAAAATCCAATTATTTGTCGTAAGCTTGCATAAATAACTGGAATATAATGTGGGATTTATATACTAGCCAGCATAGGTAGCTCGGTGACAAAGTTGGTCCACATTTCTTGAATAGAAATTGGAAGTAGTTCATCCCAATTCAATGCTAATAGCCACGATTGTTGAATTAGCACCTTTGCGAAAAATGTAAGCAGAGTGAGCCAACTCATAGGGTCGTAGATCTTAGCTATTTCGAACAACATACTTTGTTTAGTCAGAACACGGGGATTTGAACAAATGGAATATAAAGAACAATCCTCAGATGGATCGTACTGAACACCTCAAATCTTGATTGAATGATCGTCGGCATTCAAAACAAGTGGATGTTCTCGATGACTCAATGGAACAGCTTCTAAAACTTCTTGATGATTACTAGCCCATTTTCTTAGGCTAAATTCAGCTTTAGCACAAAGATCAACTAATTCATGTTGCCAGCGCAGTCCCTCGTGTACAGTATCAACACACACACACACAAATATCATCTACAAATGTTTAATTTAAAATCGCCTTGGAGACCAAAGGAAACTGAATTTCTTCATCTTTGATTAATTGCAACAACATGCGTTGAGCTAGAAATGGCGACGATGAAACCTCATTACGAACGAAACGATTTATTCATCAAAGTCTGAAAGCTTAATGTATAATTAAAGCGCAAATCTCATTACAGCAATTAATTACAGAAACGATTTATTCAAAACTTAACTTTCATCAAATTCTATAAATTAAACACTTCAGTGCAAATTTTGACAAAAGTGTATAATTGTAGAAACATTTTGTAATTTATTATTAAATTTACTCAGATCAACTTTAAAACAAAAAGTGAAAATTTAAAACGCAATTATCATACAATTACTACCGGAAACCATCACTGAGATAAAAACTATTCAGAAAAATCCGAAAGACGTAACGCTCGTCAAAACTTTATAAAGCTATAATTGGATATTTTCAAAACGATTGAATGAAAAAGCATCACTCAGAAAACCTGAAACTATAATTGGCCATTCAAGGTACGAGACTGTACAATTATAAAGGAAGCATTTTATTCACTTATTAATATAACACCTACCGAGACGGGATAATTATAGCAAATTATTATTACAATTACTTTAATTACTCAGCAGAACTGAAATAAAAACGTACAAATTATAACGCAGTTATTGCAAAAGATTATTACCCACATATAACCATTCAGAAAATTACAACTCGATTCGCAACAACTGTAACATCTAAAAATAACACAATTTAATAAAACTTTATATTATAAAACATCAACATTACCTTTGACCAAATTGATATAACAATTCCGAATGTTTATTCACCAAGTACAGCAAAATACCCATTCACAAAAAGTTTAATTCTATTATCAAAAAAATTATTTGCTTGAATAATCAAAGTAATTCATAATCAATTATATTCCCTGTATGTTTGTTGTGGTTTATATAGCATCTTTGTTAATCTTCGTTGGGAATTAAACCACTCATAGTTTTTAAAATCATATTTATTTACGTTTCGATCCATGACCTAGGATCGTTGTCAAAGGAGGAATTTTATGCACTTATTAAATACAACACCAACCGAGACGTAAGTGATACTGCAGGTGCAGGTCACAGACGGTTACAAAAACCGCAATTATTAGAATTAAGATTGTTACTTTGTATTATATATTTGAATAAAGGAATAAACAGACATGAGCTCCGCAATTACCACAGAAATGTGAGGGACAGAGACAACATAAATACCCCGGGAGCCCTAAGATGGTCAGTCAGTCTTGAGCCTGACAGCTTTTACATTGGTATTTAATAAATATCTTACGTATACATCTACAATTAAGTTCATTTCGTGGTTTAATTCCCAATGAAGATTAACAATAATCAATTATGTTATTGGCCCTGACAGAGGTTGTGTTGCATTTGCTACGTTGAGTTAACCTTCAAAACCAATTAATAATCCAGAAGAGGTTATCTTTACTATATTTCTTCATAATTGATAATCACTAATCGCGTGATATAAATCATTCAATGTTGCTTGTAACTGAACAAACTTCCAGCCCAGAAGTTTTTGTAATAACGCTCCTCAGATTGCGCCCATTTACGCAAAACTAATAATTACTTCAGAGAGATGTAGGTCATTGCCACCTTAAAATTAATTCTCTTCTCGTTATAAACTTCAATTTTCAAACTCTTCAACGTTGCTAAACTTGAATAAAACATTTTACTTTACTATACATTTTCTTAAATTTTACTTTAATACGGTCAGCAATCTTGTTCGATGTTGCTAATTATTTTCTAAAAACTACTGCTTAGTGATTCCTGTGATATTACCTTTATGTAAAAATAATTACTTCAAAGAGGCGTGGGTCATCACCACTCTCAATTAGTTTTCACCAACGTCCGTCTCACACTTTCTTTGTGTTATACTCCCGGCGCAACTGTTATAACCCCGCGCGCGCGTGTTCAGAGCCACTTCCACAGTTGGCAACACGGATACTATCCACGTTCACATTATTGCACAACAAAGATATTACGACATAATTTCGTGTCAAATTGTATCACGTACCAAATATGTTTACAATGATACAAAATGCACCCTAAAAAAGATAAAATGTACTCACTTAAAAATGTTGAACTCTTCACGATTTTGCGGTCAACCTTGCGCAGGGGCCATGCTGATTTCTATGGATCTCGTTTGGGCGTTGTTTGGGGTGGGTTACGTTAAGCCATCGTTGAATCCAGATTTTATGTCTTCCCTCTTCTTCTGTTTGTAAACAGGACGAAGGAATAAGCTGAAGGTAACGATATCAGGTAGAGATAAAGGGAAACCTACATTCTGAAAGAGGAAAGACAAAGGAACGACAAAGGTAAACGTCACTGTTCGACGTCTCGTTGGCAGGAGGTAAGTGCTGTATAAGAAAAGAAATGGCTAAATAAAGTTAACTAATTCATAGTAGTGACAAAAACATTAGGTAAATCGTTAAAGAAGTAAAACGTGAAAAATTTTGGATGTACGCAAAGCTTGAGAAATTTTAAAGATTTTTTCATCCCACCTTGTGTGGTCTAAATCGATATATGAAGAGATAGCAGTGATTAAGGTTCGATTTACTCTTAACAAAATTGTTGAAATACACAAAAAAATATATCTTACAACGCATATAATTGCTAGGGTGACAAGCCCTTCTTTAAGCCTTACCTAGACTACTAAACAAAAACTTCAACATCCTCCTCAAAAAACTGATTCGAAAATTACTAGAGCGACAAACTTACCACAAGTCTCTTCTAGACTTATGTAATGCTGAGCGACCAATTCATGATTCTCGTCTAGACTAACATACTGCTGAGCAACCAACTTCGACGACAAGTCTCGTTTAGACCAAACAGATCTTAAAATGCGTTGCAATACTGATATGAATGGAAAAAAATCATGCTCACTACACAAAAGCAATACATGTATAGAAAAAGCAGTATACCAAATTATTAACGTATTATTTTTATATCGAGGAATTTATCAAACGACCAGGTAACTAAAGGGGATAGTAAATGAATTTAAATGCAAAACATTATCATTAAGCTAATTATTGTAGTGTTTAAGAAAGCAGATATAGCGAAATCAAGTTTACTATAGTGTTTTAGAAGGTATAGATATATAAAGATAAAAATTCAGTTAAATGCGTAAGCTGTATTTAGGGACAAAATTTTCTTTAAGAAGGAATTCGTAACCTATAGTTAATTATTTAAATTGTAAGGAAACACTTTAGAATTATGGTAAAGTAAGATAATATATGAGTTATCTAAACAACGGTTTTAATAAGTTAATAAGTTAACTAAAGAAATTTGAGGTTTAGAATAGTTATTTAACTAAATTTAGTGTATTTTAAGGAGATTTTTTAATCATATAGGTTTTTATCTATGGCTAGAATACTTACAGAAAAAATTATTTAATCCAAAAGCACATGTTTCCACATAGAAGTGAGGTTATGTAATTTGCTAAACACATTTGAAAGGTATATGCTTTAGTTTCATCCTAAATTAGGTTAGGTAATTATTTAAGAGAATTTAAAAATATAAATACACTGTTTTTATAAGGGAAAATGCCAATTAACTAAGTTTAACATAACATATATGAAATAAACAATCACTGTTCAAACATGGCGGATTAAATGCTTCAGATTGACATTTCAGCTGCATTCAATGTCACGCCAACATAAAATAGATGTTGCCAAATGCAATATTGTCAGATTATATTTCTTCTATTTAAAAGCCATTACAAATTTTTAAAAATTATTTTTTATATATTTGAGTGGAAAAAAAACCAAATTTCTACAAATATCTTCAAAACTAACCCTTATAAGATAAAACAGAGGTGAAGCCAAATTTTACAACAAAAATTTAGGCGCCACTGTTATACTACCGCGCAACTATTATAACCCCACGCGCGTGTGTTCAAGCCACTTCCACAGTTGGCAACACGAATACTACCCACGTTCACATTATTGCACAACAAAATAATTACAACATAATTGACTCACGAATATGTTTACAGTGATACAAGATGCACCCTAAAAAAGATAAAATGTACTCACTTAAAAATGTGGAACTTTTCACGATTTTGCGGTCGTCCTTGCGCAGGCGCCTTGCTGACTTCCATGGATCTCGTTTGGGCGTTGTTTGGGGTGGGTTACATTATGCCATCGTTGAATCCAGACTTAATGCCTTCCCCCTTCTTCTGTTTGTAGGCAGGATGAAGGAATAAGGTGAAGGCAACCATATCAGGTAGAGATAAAGGAAAACCTACATTCTGAAAGAGAAAAGACAAAGGAACGACACAGGTAAACGTCACTGTTCGACGTCCCGTTGGCTAATCCTTTCATGTCCTGTCCAAACCGCGCACTTAGCCACTCCGCCCTTGCGCATTCCTTAGCGCCAACGCAACTGTCCGGGATGGCGGAAATGCACAAGTTTATTTGAAATAATGGCGGGAATTTAGTCACAAATTATTATCGGTGAGGTACGCGAGCCACTACAGTAGTTGGTAGCAATGATAAATAATTGCAAAATGACGCGCAAATAAGATATTACGTCATATAATTGTTCAAATTATTATCACATGCAAATAAAACGAGAAAGATACTCACGTAACTGTAGGACTCCTTACAGCATTACCCATCATGGCGGCAGCTGGCTTCAGGAAGCATTGAGGGCGTGGGTATTTGTTGGGCCCCCTTGGCAAATCCAAAGTTAATTTGTCTTCTTTCTCTTCCTTGTAACGGAACACAGGAATAGGGTGAGGGACGATAATTAGGTAGAAGGCAGGAAACCTACATAGTTGAAAAAAGACAAGATAATGGCACAAGATAACCACACTCGGTGACGTCTCGCTGGCAAGTCCCGACGTATCGGAAATTCACCACTTCCCTTTTTGCACTCCGCGTCGGCGCAATCTCGCGCAAACGCAACTATTTCAAGCGACGGAAATACACGCACGTCTTTTTAAATTATTGGCGCAAAATCCCTTACAAAGTAGAACCTTACAGGAATGTTTACAGCCGATTTTCGGCACGTAACAAAATTTAAAAGTGTACATTTCTAAATTTGGAATGTAACATTTGATGTTATA
This sequence comes from Platerodrilus igneus, assembly GCA_036346225.1. Lineage (NCBI taxonomy): Eukaryota > Metazoa > Arthropoda > Insecta > Coleoptera > Lycidae > Platerodrilus > Platerodrilus igneus. The sequence continues at coordinate 3,874,818 of JARFIW010001182.1, forward strand.
TTAATTCCGCTTACCAAAGCTAACACGTATTCAGGCGGTTACTTGCCTGGTCAAGCTTAGCTGTTGCCATAGCCTCTTTTACTTCTATTTATAAACTCGTAAATCGGGAAGTCACTACCCAGCAGAAAATCAATCACAAAACTGAATTTAAATTACCGGCTATAATAAGATCATTGCTTTTTGTAACCCTTTCAAAGGACAACGTATTTTTGCTAATCGAAAATTCCACCTCCACATGTTTTTATATTCTCTTAACCTATATTTTACAGGGTCATACTTCAAATTATTTTTAATTTAAATTATTGAAGTTATTTTGCGATTTTAATAAAATTAAAAGAAACTTTCTGTTCTGATAGGGATGTAGCTATTTCACTTAGCATCCCTTCGGGAACCGATACTGGTTCTTTGTTATATATCAATTACATGTTTAACCTAAGAACATTACTGTCACTGTGTAGACAATACCCAAATCCACTACAATTTTAATTCAAAGAGATATGGATAAAGCTATTGCTGCAATAAGAACAACAATAGTTTTGTACAATTTTTATAAAATCGTGGTTGCAAAGTTAATCTTTACGAAAGCTGTTTATGTATAGATAAATCTTTTTTCAGAATATTTACAGCAAGACATTGCACATAGATGATTGTAGTACAAAGCTTTAATCTACTTTCAACATACCGATATGGCGTACTAGAAGCATCCATGGCATTAGCTGGACTATTTTAATGTAAATTTTAAACCAGGCGCTTTTGTTTTACTTCTACATGTGTTTAAACTTCGGTCAAAAATGTAAAAACTAGAGAAGATGGTTTTTTATGTAAAAAATTATTTCATCAAACGACAAACTTAAAGTACACTTATAATTAGATGTATACTTACAAATCATCCTTTGTATACACATTTAATCCAAGTGCATCAACACCTAGAACCACGTGTGTACCTTTCCTATTATAAATATCAAAGTAAGAAACGCCATACATTTCTAAATTTTGTGCAAGTTTAAGATATTCTAACATTGCATCTTCTGTCAACATACCATTATGTTTCTGCCACATTTTCATTATATTTTTCTCCCACTCACTGCGTTTCATATGATGTTGCTCGAACAACCTGCATGTAATCATATAAGACAATTATGTAACATAACAATGGTGGATATTGAAACCTATCAGGTAATATCTTTTCTTTTTTGAGAAAACCTTCCCGATGTTTAGTTGAACTAAAATCACCATGTCGAACTTGTGCAGCATATGATGCTAGTAGTACACATGTGTCAGGTGGACAGTAAATCTGATCTGAAAGTATAGCTGAACGTACTTGTAAGTAGAAATATCTTATTGTTATGTCTTCTATTAGTTCATTGGCGTCTTCAGGATAATATTTAACTCGGTATTTTAATTTAGATGCATTTGATCTGATATCTTTGATTGTCTGAAAAAAAAATTTTGTTAATTATTATTTTAACCCTCTATTGCATGAATTATGCAAAATTGATCAAAAAAATTTTTCTGCTGTTATTTTATATTAATTAGGTGACATTAATCAAGTTTTGATGAAATTTATTGCCACGCACATTTTTGGGTGATGAAGTGAGTGTGTAGCATAAATGCAACATTGTGCAGTTACGAAAGACCCTTTATCATACAAAATTCAAGTATTTAATATAAAACTTATTACATATTTACATATGAAATGTTCAAGTGTTCCTGTATTGGTTAACTGAGTGTGAAAAAAATTAATTGCACTTCATACAAGTTATTTTCGGCATTCCCTTGCATCCAGGATTTTTACATCGTCCACATTTCTGCTGCATTACTCGAAGGTGTCCTACTCCATCGAGATGGACCTAGGTGGTGGAAATTGCTACATCCGGCTTCCTATTTCTTCTCTTCGTGTTCAGCAGCAACGGTGGAAATACTAGGCCTTCTTCGCTTCTTCTGAAGGTTTTTTACTCTACCTGCAGAGGCATTGAGCCACTTCGCTCTTGAAGTATAGCAGACTTAGCTGATTCTTCACTGATACTTTCATCTGATTCCAATTGTGTCTGTATACAAGCCTTGAGATGATAACAATAAGAGTCAAAAAGTGAAAAATGAGCCGGAAGTACCACTTGTTTGATCGAATTGTGATGTGATACAAATCAACAAGGGAATTCAACAAGTCGATGCCTCCCATGCATTTATTATATGTGGAAACCATTGACAGGCATGCAACTTGCACAACTTTCTTTTGCTTTCTGTTCCAAAAGTGCTCAGGAGGTACACAGAGTTGTTGTCATACTGTAACGATTTTTGCTTCTTCTAGACCCACGTTGGATGGGCGCCACTGAAACGACTTCTGTTATACAAAAGACTGAAACGTCTTTTTTCTACATTAAGGCGCTAGGGAACAAAAATCTTTCGACATAGCTAGGGGTCTATTCCTGGGTAGAGCAATGAGAAGTGGGGGTAAGTCGAATTCTGTTTGCAAACCAAAGTTAAGCTAAATCAAATAGGCGCCACCATGTCCTGAGATAATTACGATAATTGCAAAGCACAGTTTTAAGGGCGGACGTGGAAACCCAAAGATAAAATGATCGCCTTCGTTAAGAAAAACCTGTCTTAACAAAATAAGACGCAGCTCCTGTAAGAAATTGCAAAGATTAAATAAATAAAAATGTAGAATACCATTTGTGTCCTATAAAAGTATATAAAAATAAAAAAATGTATATCCATTATAATATAGGCACCAAACTATTACTCAAAATTTTACTTTTGTGTATTTTGTGTATTTAGAATTGATCGCATTTGATTAAAATAAAAGCCTTAAAATTGAACTATTTGTTTATTAAAAAAAACTCTTTCAAAATATTGGAACTTTTTAACAAAAAAATTGTCATTACCAACTACAACAAAGTTAAAGTTTTGACTTATTTTCAAAACAACCAACAATACTTTAAACATGACTTGTTATAAATATTAGAGTGATAATAATTTATAAGCATAACACACTGAATTACGTTCTAACCTGGGCAGATCTTTTCAGGTAGATTACAATTACTAGAATCTTATATAACGTGGATTTGAACTTTCATATTTACGTTTAATAATTTATGTATAGATAAGGCTGATCACAAAAACAGGAATGTTTTGTTTAAATTCCAGTACAGCTGCACGAAGCATCTGCTTTCAAAACAACATCTGTCAACTGTGCAAGACAAACAAAATATGACGTCGAAAACATACGTTAAAATTATTGAAGGTTCAAATGGAACAAAGCTTGTTATTATAGAAAACTAATCTGATAAAATTTAGTTCTGTGGCTTATAAAACCAGTTCAACAATAATTGAAACTTACTCAACTTACATGTTGTAACCATAATAGCAAGTTTCCGTGCTCTAACCTTTTAAACACATGCAAGAAATATCTTATAACTAATAACGAACCAAAACTGCTTTTGTTTTTTCACGATGAATTGAGATGGAAATCACGTTCTCCAAACAAAGTTACCAGCCATTCTTAATTAAATATGACTGCATCCAAATTACATCCATAATTTCTAATCGACTGTTCCCAAATGACGGTAATTCTAAATCTTTAGATCCTACATGACGAATTATATTTGTTCCATTCTTCGTTGTCGCGCTAAATAAATTAATTCAAATTACATTAGATCGCAAAATGTATACTTTACCAACCGTTAGTAGAAGATACCTCAACAGTTAATAGTTGATACGAAGATTGCCAGCCTCTAGCCGAAAATACATCTTAATCAAACTATTGCCAGCGGCCGACTGACTTGTCGAAACTAGAATCGAGTAGTCGCGACGTTAGAGGCGTGTAATACGACATAAACAACTCGAGATGCGCTTGGAACTGGCTTTATGTGACACAGATATATTAACACAAGTAGATCACTAAGGAACGATGCACGCTTAGCGCATTATTCTTGTAATTCTATGCAAATAATTATTATTGAAAATAAAAATGTTACAATACTACTTGACGCATCGTAGTTCAACCCTGCCTTGGATCGTTCTTTTTTCTTCAAACGTTCCACGCCTCTTTTGCTTTATCTCATTATCTGAGAAAAAGGTGTATCCTTTAGCACGGTTTATCTTAATAGTACCCAGACCGTGGATGCCAAGTTGGCCAAATGCTATCTGAAGATCGACGCCGCAAAACTAATTATCATAAAAATCTTGCGATGAACGTTTCGCGGAATAACCGAAGACAAGTGCAGCACTATGTTCGCACTAGCACCCGGATCGGGATGATTGTCTGCGGGTGCAATGGAACAAGTGTACATATCCACGTTGCGTACTACACCTTTTTCATTGCAAAGTACGAAAATCTTTTACGCCCTTTTATAAGGTTTTTGAAGATTATATTGCTTCAAATATGAAGTGATCCGTAGTATTTCTAATTCTTTTTCTCATTGGTCGATAATTATTACAAATATTATAGTGTACATTTCGATATTCGAAGGTATTTGTTAGTAGCTCAGTAACCAGTTGCAGGTTTCGGAACGCATTCCGGGATGTCAGAATTCAGAGTAAAAGGGGGCGCATGCGTATGAGTGATCGAACTAGAATCGACAGGTTTGAAAAGCACTTGGTCTTTAGTTTCGTAAATGGTAGGTCGAAAGAGCTTCCACTTGGCTGGTTTTATTAAAGGTAATGTTTTATAAATTAATAATGCAGTTGATATTCAAGGTAATCCGATTACATCTTTGTGATCAGAGCCTTGCTTTGAATGGTTGTTGATGTTTATTGTAAAACCGTTAGTTCGTTAACCATCGAAGGGAATATTTTTATGATTACCTGTTGCTTTTGTCTATGAATTTTGCCATTTGTTTTACTAATCAGGTGTAATCTAGACCTTTCCTGTCGATTTACGATTTTATCGAAATTATTTATGTATAAATGAGTGTTATTTGTTCAAACGGTCAAAACTAATATTTATTTATTTGAAATAATGTTTATTTAGTGTTTAATGCAGAGTTGTAACTCCACTAGCATTTCACCTATTACCGAAATAATAGTCAATGTATCCTTACTGTGATTGTGCGAGCAATTTGTACCAACACTATCCCTCCATATATTAAATCAAATTATTAAGCAGGTTTGAATATGAACAGTATTATATTTCTATGTTATATCTGTTTTGATTTACAATAGTTATTGAATTTAACCATAACGATGTTGTGTATATTTTTTTGTTTGTAACTTTACAATGTCATGATGTTGTTTAATTGTTCAAAAGGTATGTTTTAACCCATGCAATCATAATGAATAATTTTAACGTTTGCTCACTAGATTTCATGTATATTATTAACTAGCATGCTTTTATATATAAACATTTAACGCCTGAATCTGGGCTTGTTTTTATGCTACAAGCTTTTGGTATGTTTTGCTGTCTACATATTTTATAATGTTTGATATTTGTGATGCCTTTGACATTTTTATTTTATGTGTAATTGTTTTATTTCAGCTTATTAACCACATATTCCACTGCATCTCTCATATCTCGGTTTAAACTTAATTATATATTTTGTTGTTTTTGTATATCCTATTATCTAGCCAATGTTCCTATATAATTAACTAGTATTTAACGTTTGTGATAATTGTTGTGATGTAATTAACTTGAACCTCTGGTATGACCGACCTTCACGTGCCTTACGCGTTTGCATTTATGACTATGTTAGAGATAGTCTATTAAATAACCAGCGCCTTCTTAAATATGCGCAATCATACCATAAGTTCATTTCAGCGATTCATGTCATCTTTGTCATTGTAGTTGTACTCTTGCAAATAATAGGAAGTCGGCTAGCCTTTGTGAACTATTTTGTAACACGGGCTGGAAACCGTTAATGTATGTATGTGGGCGCGTGTGATCGAGTCTTGTTGAATATTACTAACATTTTTATGTCCGAGCAGGGGGAGAACATTGGTAGTCAAGGCAGATTATACCTTCCTGGTGTTCCCCTCTTTCAACTTTAGCTGGTTAGTATTGGTTATCCGACCTCAGTACCTACCAGAAAAGACTAGCTGGTTTACACTAACATTTCTTCAGTTGTCACGTGAGATATGCCTGGGTAACAGTTGACATCCCGTTTAACTCCAATGTTGTGATCTGGGTATTTGTACGTTACCCGTCCCTGTCGAGATGTGTAAAATGCAGTTGGAAATGGGAGGGCAGCTTGTGGTTTTCTCTGCCGTGCTCTTTCCCCAATCGCACAGGTTGAGTACGGCGCTGTTTGCTTTGAATTTCAATTTTCTTAACTCTCATGCCAATGACCTATTTAGGGGTTATTATTTTGATTAAAATTCAGTTAGGAAAATACTGTAGTTTTATTTCAAACCTTCCCACCTTAACGCCATCTTCTCAGTGTGAATTTGGATTACATTATAACAACACAACGTAGGTGTCGTCGTGCCACTGCCACTAGATGTTAGATCATGGAGCCCGGTGTGCCGTTCATAAAGGGCGTTAGGTCAGCCTTCAGGTCGGTTACACTACAAATAGCCCTTCCTTTTGGAGGGTACCATCTGTTAATCCACACATAAATTTTTGTAGATTAGAATTGCTTGTAACCTTGTCACGACATCAGAAATCAAAGGACAAATTTTGTGCAACTTCTCATGACCAGGTTGGCGTAATGAGATAGCTTTTTCGTTGTCGTTACAGTGCAAGAAACGTTGGATGCATTCCCATCTATTTATAGGCATTGTGTCAGCAACAGCTGCGACTCTGCCCGAGTTGCTCCAATACAACCTGCAACTAGGCAAACCGAAAATTGACATGCAGTAGAATATGCCGCCAGTGAATTGTTCTACTTCTTAGGAGTTGTTTGTACAGAGTACAAGTTCGATTGATCCACTAAACTATGCACCAGGTCTTTGTCAAGAAAGTGCCTGACGTACTCGATTGGTGACTTTACTTCAGTCACCTGGAGCAAGCATTCATGCCAAGCTGGTATTAATGTCGCAGTCCTAGTTTTTGACCAGTGCAAATTAGTTTTCTTCTTTCTACTATCATTATTTATCGTGAATGTCCCAGGTTGTGTTAGATCAATATCACCACTTCCTGAAAAGTCACTTGTTTCATTAGCAAGGTCGCCTTGATTTTGATTCTCCCCCTCATAGTCTTCTTCCTCCTTGGCATCATCATCATCACTGGAGTCGCTAATTTTTGTGACGCGGTGATAGAGTCAGTTTACCGACATCATCGCTATCTGAAAGGTTCTCATCTTCACTATCATCTGGAGGAGTAGAAACTGGTAGCGGGTCATTTCGTTTTTTCCCATAAAAAAATTTGTGCTGATCGACATTCTTCTAGAAGAACATAAGATGAAAATTAGTACAAATACATTGGAGCAAAGAATACATCCCAAATACCAACAAGTTGAAAATGCAAGGCATTGTCGCAACGAACTTCCAAATGTAGACTTACTTTAAAACAATTTAAAGAAATTAAAATTATTATGTTGTAATAATTATAAGTATTCAGATAAAATACAAAAATTTATAAACAACAAAAGAGACATTTTAATATATTTTATTTTATTGAATAAATATTTTAAAAGCTATATATGTGTGTGTGTATGTATGTATGTATGTATGTATGTGTGTTTGTGTGTGTGTGATGTGTGTGTAAATAAGGGGCATCATATTTCGATTCAGTTTTTCAGAGGATTCTAAATATGTATCGCACATTAATTTTGGACCTATTTGAAATTTTGATAAAATTAATTCCCGGGGGTCGGATATCCGTGGTCAGATTTTGTGGGGGGTACCATATTTCGACTCAGCTATGTTAGGGGAGTCCAAACATGTATCGCACATTAATTTTGGACCTATTTGAAATTTTAATTTTTCCTACGGAATATCGCGGGGGCACGGCGTCCCCGTGGCCCGATTTCAACTGACATCAAAACTTAAGCTCAGGACACCGAGCTGAATCGATTGATGTATCACACATTGATGTCCGACCATTAGAAAGGCCTCGGACGGACAGACAGACGGACGAGAAATCGATTTCATAAACGAACGAAGTTCGATGAAAATATGTAAATATAAACACTCCAACACACAAGGTTGTATTGCGCCGTAGGCTAATTTCAATATCAAAGTACGATGCAATTTATTACTTCACTTGCATGCTGTTGCATATATGTTACACACCTATTTTACGTGGTTTTTATATGTATTTTTAAAATATATTTCAAACAATTAGCATTTTAGAACGCACTTACCTCTTATTACGCGAAATATTTATTTCTGTTTCCAAAAACAAAACGCTTTTATTTCAAAATTAATCGAAAATGATAGAGCATCTAAGTCTAGCTGCGCACTCTTGATGTAACAAGGAACGAACGCCGCTTACGAAACACACAGCTGTTTATGGTAGAAAACTATTTCCTTAATTGGTTAGTCATCTGTATCTTTGTTGCAAATTATGTTTATCACTCTCGAAAACGGTTTTTTTAAAAAAAATTTTTAGCGTGAGAACATTACAACACTGATGTCATACATAATCTAATCTCTAAATCTAGCGCTACCTCTATTTATACTACTTCCTTATCTAATGCATTTGAAATACATAACTCCTCCGGCCCTAAATGAGAACTATAGCGAACCAGAGTTCGAAAGTCCAGGAAAGTTCCTTGTCTTGTAGCAATTTTATTTCCTACCTCATATATATATCTGTATAATCAATCCTTTTATTAAATATTAAATAATATAACACATTATAATGTAATCCAATCCACTTAATATAATTATATCTATTGTCCAATAAAGAACTAGTATTTAGTTCATGTTAAAAGTTGAATTCTACGGAGACAAGATAAAAGCTTTTGTTTGGTATCTTTCCTGGATCCCCTTCCACTCAGGAATCGTAACGTAACTTTGTTACTGGGCAGCAACAAGCCGCCAGGTCACTTCCAACACAGCTGGGGTTCAAGCAGGTCGAAAAGTTGTTCTTAGGAGCGATGTCCGTGGTTGATTTTTGCTGTTGGAGGCGTGCACGATGGAAAATCGCCCGTGTATGCTATTAGGAACATGTAACTTTGGAAACTAATAAATTTAAAACATGTAACATTGAAGATTATTAAATTTGAATTTAAATTATATTGCAACGTAGATTGTGAATAAGCTCTTTTCTGAATGGTATTCATTCGAAGTTGATGGAAAACAATTGTATCTTTGTATAATATGGAATTACATATATAAAGTTGTTCGGATCAATTACAGACAACATTTGCTTTCTTGTGGTGTGAATTCTTGAAACGCAGTTAATGGAAGCCAAATGACGGTTTTTCAGTAAGCGGCGCAGCTGTTTGTTTAGAATGGAATTTTCCGTTGTTCAAACATATGTCAGCATTCACGCAAGTATATAGGTGCAAATTGGAACTCTGGTATGTACAAAAAATTATGTTCGTATGTTGTCTGAACTGTCGACGTAGTAACGAGATAAATTTTGCTGTAATCGACTTGTGTTAGCCTTAAAACAGGTCAAGGCCAGACCTCAGTTATATTTTTCGTAGTCATACGTTATGAATCTGTAATTTGTTTCTATAAATTCTTTTATTAACTCAAAGAAACATCAGAAGATGTCACTATTAATTAGATAAATTAAATTCTCATAATTTTAAACCTTTAGAAATTGAATCTTTACATTTGATATTTTATGAACAATTAGCTGTAATTATCTACTGTGAAATTAAGGTAAATTTACCATAATTAACTCTTTCTTTAAATAAGCAATTTTATGCTTTGTCAATTTGTCATATAAACTTCATTAAATAGTAAGTGGTACGGATACTTTCAGTACCATTGTAATTAACTCTTTCTAATTTAAATTAACTTATAAAGGAAGACATATTTTGTAAACGAAAATTACTTTATTGGATACCAAAAAAGAATAGATTCTTATTTTCGGACTAAAGATTATCTTTTATTTAAGAGGAATGAAAGTCGATTCTGATAGTGTTTAATTATTTTTGAATTTGAATGCACAAACAGTGCCTTTCTTTGTTTAATCTGTTCACAGGTGCAGTGCAGGATTGCTAAGGTCAAGGTCGAACCATAAGGTAAGATACTTCAAAGATTAGGAGGTCTTTAAAAATTATATAGCGGTTATAGAAAATAGGTTTCCGCATTAGCCTTGTACAAGGGACTTGTTTCAGGTCTTCTCAGTATAAAAAAATACGGTGGCGCCTTATTCTTATTATTAGTGGTTGCAATTACACCCCGACCCACAGCTCATTCTCTACCCAGAGCATATAGTTCGACTAGCCGCTTGCCTTTGAGATTTCCTCAACTTAGAGCCACCTTCCATCTTAATTTGCCGTGGGCTTCATTTCTAATTATCGGAAATTCTCGTTAAACGAAAATCAGGAAGTAAAAGGCGACAGTCTCATGTTTTGTGCTATCTTCGTTTACATTTTTAGCTATTGAGTTCTTAAAAAAATATCTATAAATTAAATACAATATCAGAAAAATAATAGTGACATACAAAATTATCGTATAAAAGCTAATATTCTTAAAATTGATTACAGGACTTTCTAATTTACTTAATTCTAGTTTTTCATTTTCCAAAACTCGATAGACCTCATTTAATTCATTGAGATGTATCGGATCTATTTCTAAAGGTTTATGGTCAAAGTTTGACATTTTTGAATTATTCGCATAAACTTCTAAGCGTGGTAATACAATATTCTTATAACTAGAAATTTCATTAACAAAAGTTTTTAACACTACTTCATCGATTAACACTTCACAAGAATCTTTAAGTTCTAGCAAATAGCTACCGATTATAGGAATACTGTTTTTCAGTTTTCCGCACTTGTGTATAACAACTAAATTATGAGGCACTACGATGATCCATTTGTTCTTCTCCAGTTTTTGAATTTTCTTTGTGGTTATCTTCATCGGTATTTGGTGACAATTACGTATATTATCGGCGTATCTTATTAATTCAATTTCGCATGGTGCTGTTGAAGTAATTTTTGATGTTTGTAATTGATGACAAATAAATTCTGCTTGAGTGACTTCATAACAATTTGTGTCAGGAAATGCATAGGTGTGGTCGTTTAACAAAAGGTATTTTGCACTAGGGATGATCATCTTAAAAGAAATCTGATGTGGAGTAGGTAGTGGATACAAATGATAATAGATAAAATCGTCCATTTCAACAATTGGTACTTCCAAAATAAACACTATACTGTTATCTTTACTGTAGCTTTTAATATTGATGATTTTTTCGAATAGCAGCGTATTAAGTACTGTCATTTCGAATGGGAATTTCTTACCGTGTAACTGTTTACTGGCTGTGGTTAGTTCAGAAAATAGTTCATGGGGTTCTACCATAGCATTATGAAAAATATTTAATTTAGAAAAAGGTAATAGCAACTTCGATTCGTTCCAATAGATCATATAGAATCTGAAAATTTGTGGAAAATTGCAGAGCTAATCTTTCTAGAGCAAAATAATGAAAAGTTTCTACCTTGTCAATACTTAAATTTTTTATTTCTTTTGAAATCTCCTCGATTCGAGCTTTTAGAATATATTGATTGTGAGCTAATATTTTAGAATTATTTTCGAAATTCTGAAGGGAAGTTTGAAATAGAGTTATTTGATCATTAATTAAAGATTTAATTTTTCTTGGTTATTAGTTAAAGATGAAATGGCATTGTCATATCTTTCTCCATCGTTATAATCTAAATTTCCGGTGAGAAACTTTAATGCTGAGCCTACACCGTTAAAAAGAGATCGTTTTTCTCGTTTATTCCAAAGCGGATTTAATTGTGTTAATTGTATCTCAATTTTATTTTCTAAAATTTTGACTGTGTGATACGAATTGTGAAATGATTGATTGAATTGGAATACATGTGGGGATAATGATAGTGTATTTTGAATTTGTTCATATTGAGCCTTTAAAGTCAAAAGTTTTTGTAATATTAGCAATATCATAAATTTGAATAAATGTCCAAAAATCGGTTTTTATTTGGGCTGTGCCTAAACGAAGAGGAAGAAGTCCGGGGTTGTCGTCTAAATTGTAGAACTGGGCTGCAATTCGTCTTGTGACTGTGCAGAGGGCGAATCTGTAACAGGGGGTCTTTTTAGTTCCTTAATATGTATAATTTCTTTACTTAATGTAATTTCCTTATTTTTTTGTTTCTCTCTTGAAATCTCTACCCTATTCTTATCTAATATTTTAGTAATATTATACGGTCCTAAAAACACCTTATCTTTTTTGTTTCTCTTTTTAGGATTCTTCTTTAAAACTATTTGTTCTACTTTAAATTCTGGATTAGTATCTCCATTGGTATTTTTCTTATCTACTACTTTCTGTTTATTTTCGACTAATTTTGCATTTACTTTATTATATACGTGTTCTAATTTTTCTTTATGATTAATAACGTAGTCTGAATAAAAGTTAGGGGTTACAAAGATTTCATTGGGGTCTCTCGAATTTGTATGTCCAAACGTCAATTCAAAGGGAGTATATTTTGTCGCACTGTGGATCGAGTTATTATAACCTATTATAGCATAGTCCATTAAATCGCTTTCTTTGGGGTAAATATCGCGTAAAAGTCTTAAGTGTTCAATTAGTGTGGAATGTGTTCTTTCAACTATGGAGTTGGATTCGTGATGTCCGGATGTTGTGAAATGTACACTAATTTTGTGTAGTCCTAAAATTTCTTTAACTGTAGCGTTGTTAAATTCCGTTCCTTTATCTGTCACAATGGTTTGGGGTATACCGAAAGAAGTAAAATATTTTATAAGTGCTTGACTAATATTTATAGCCGTTTTTCCACTTATAAATAGAGCTTGAGCTAATTTTGTAAAAGCATCCACTAATGTTAAATAATTTTTCCCATCAAAAGTAAATACTTCCATAGGTACAATTTCGAATGGACTTTTTGCCGTTTCCGTTAGCATTATTGGGGTATATGGGGTCTGTCTAGCGTATTTATTTCTTTGGCACAATGTGCATTCATTGATAAAATTTGTTATACTAGTTTTCATATTTTTCCAGTAATAATTTTGTTTGAGTCTTTCGTAGGTTTCGTTTATTCCTCGGTGAGTCGTTTTACCTTCATGGTAGTTTCTAATTACTATTGTCTGCTCTTCGATATCCTTAAGTGTATTAATCAATTTGGTACATTTAATTAACTTTTGTCCATTTTCAGAAAAATGCTGTTGATATACATCATTGAAGTCGTTATACAATTTGTCTTTGTTGAAATGTAAATAATAAGTGTTACTAGGGTCTGTGTACTGAATTAGAAAATCCAAAATTAGTTTGTCATTGGCAATTTCTGGAATTTTGACTTTTATAATTGTGGGGTGGCTTTCATTTTCTAACGTTACGTTCGTCTTGTAATACAAATTTGGGTAAACTAAAATCTGGCGTAGTTTGTTATTTATAATTTCGTCTAAAATAGCAATTCCTTTATTCGTGTTTCCATTAGAGTTAGAATGTTGAGTAGATATGTTGTCGTCGTCAGGAATATGTATTGTCCATGCAGGTTCAGGAGTGCTTAATTGAGGTTCTTCAGGTAATTCTGTTTGAAGTTGATTTTTGTCATGCGGTTCATGATCTAAACTTTTTAAAAATTCTGCTATATAGTCATCTATGTCACCTGGATTATTTGCAAGAGATCCTGTTTCTAAGGCATTGACTGGTATCCGGGATAAACAATCGGCATTAGTGTTACATTTTCCTTTCTTATAAAGAATTTCGTAGTCATACTCTAATAATTTTATCCTCCATCTTGTCAGTTTTGAGTTTGCGTCTTTTAAGTTGAAAAGTCATGTCAGTGGCTTGTGATCAGTATATATATAAAACTTTTGTCCAAATAAATACGGTCGAAAATGTTTGCATGCCCAAACAATTGCAAGAAGTTCCTTTTCGATTGTCAAATACTTTGTTTCGGTTTCATTTAGTGTCCTAGATGCGTACGCTATTGGTTGGTCATTGGGTACGGTTCCTTGCGATAATATTGCTCCAATTGCATAGTTACTCGCGTCTGTCGTCAAAATAAATTTTTTTCCAAAGTCGGGATACTGAAGTACAGGACCGTTGGTCAAAATTTCTTTACAAGTTCTAAAGCTGTCTAGAAAATCTTTGTCGTGTATTACTTTGGCATTCTTCTTTAAGCATTTCGTCATAGGTTTTGTAATTTTTGCAAAGTCTTTTATGAAACGTCTATAGTAACCTAATAGTCCAAGGAAACTTTTGATTTCAGTTGCTGTGCGTGGTAAAGGAAAATTTTTTACGGCTGTTATTTTGTCTGGGTTTGGTTTAACTCCTGTAGGGGTAATTAGGCGGCTCCGCGGCGTAGTGGTATGTGTGTGACTACTACGCCCAAGGTCCCGGGTTCGAATCCCGACACGGTCCGCTTGAAAAATGTTAGGCGAGCATTTTTCGCAAAAATACACCCTCGTTCGGATGAGAGGTAAAATGGAGGTCCCGTGTGTGAGTGTTGTCACGCACGTTAAAGATCCCTACCTTGCTTGGAACAGCAAGGGTTCGGCAAAATTCCAAATTTTCCAGGTAAAAAAAAAACTCGCTTCCTGGCCAATGTAGTACCTTCGGGTGGAGCATTGGAAAATCAAATGTAATGTAGGGGTAATTACATGTCCTAAATACATTACGGTTTTTTGTAGGAATTCTGATTTGTCTAACTGTATTTTTAAATTATGTTGTCTAAATCTGTCGAAAACTTCTCTTAATTTTTCTAAGTGCTCTTGAAGAGATGAACTGAACACAAGACAATCGTCAAGGTAAATTATACACGATTGATCTGTCAGTCCGCGTAAAACTCTATCCATTACGCGTTGGCATAGGCATCCGTTTAAATTGAAAATGTCCCTGCGGGGTACTGAATGCTGTTTTCTGTACGTCTCGGGGGTCCATCTGGATTTGATAAAACCCGCTGGCCAAATCTAGGGTCGTGAAATAATTTGCACGGCCTAGCCTATCTAAAATCTCATTAATATTAGGTAATGGGTATTTGTCAGGAATTGTTTCGGAATTTAATTTTCTATAATCTACTACAAGTCGCCATTTTCGTTTACCAGATGCGTCAATCTTTTTCTCTACTATCCAAATTGGGGAAGACCACGGCGAAACACTATCTTCAATTATGCCCTGATCTAACATTTTCTTTATTTGTGATTTAGCTTCGTTGCGGTGAATTTCTGGGAGGCGATATGATTTTGTAAAAATTGGAGAATCATTTTTTAAATTTATTTTATGTTTAATTTTACTAGTAAAACTGAGGGGAATTCCTTCGCAATAAAATATGTCACGGTATTCTAAACACAATTTCTTTATAGCGTCTTTTTCTTCTTTATTGCAGTGATCAAGTCGAAGATCTTTCAAATTTCCTCTTAATTTATCGTCCTGTGGTTCGTCTAATTCTAGGTCTTTTTCCAAATTTTCGATAAAATTTACATCAATATCGTTTATAGGTTCAATTTCGAAAAGTTGAAAAATAGACATTTTAACGGGATATTCATTTATATTTGTGACTACAATGGTCGCAAAATTTTCGATAACACTAACCAAAGCTTTTTGTGTTACAAGTCCATTTCCAAAATTCGTGTGGTTTAATATTCCGACTCCATTACGTATTTGTACTGGGTTTTTTATTACTTGTCGGCAACGCTCGGTTACAATTATCGAATAATTTGTGAATTGATTATTTTTCATTTCTGGTTCAAAATTTAGAATAATAAGAATAGTCGCATGCGGGGTTATTATTTGTTTCCGGCTTAAGTTAAGGTTAGCGCCTAATTGTCGAAGTGAATCGATTCCAATTAAACTTTGAAAATTATTACTAAATTTGAAAAGGGAAAATTTGTAATAGTCCTTTACGTTAAAGATTTGAAAAAGTGGTATGCGTGCTACTTCTTTGTGAAAGGTTGTATTGTGTGCTGTTTGAATATTGAAAAACTCCGGGTAAATGAAATTCGTATAAAATTTGTGTGCTACTTCAGGAACGATCAAACTACGAGTACTACCAGTATCGATTAAAAATCTAGCATTAATTTCAGGAATAATAATAAATGGTAAATCTTGCTTGAATGTGTTTACGTGTATTATCTCTCGTTGTTCCGAGGCATGACCTGTATAAAATTTTGTTGAGTAGGATTTACATCATTAACATCGTAATTTATGTTCTCACACGCGTTATCATGAAACTGGATATAATTTCTACCGGTGTTATGTAGCGGCTGAGTTTGAAACGTCTCGTGTGTTTTCAAAGAATGAACGGGGTCGTCGTTATCACAATAAGCATTACAGTTTGCAGTATTACAATCATTCTCACGTTCTATAAAATAAGGGTCATTGCAGTTTGAACTATTTATATTTTGATTGTATAACCTTTGAGATTGAAATTGGGGTTTAATAGTTGTATTTCCGGAAGATGTGTCCATCGGTTCGTCTTTATTAAAATTGGATATGTTATTTGGGTGAACTTGAGCAAATCTTTGAGATGAACTTGCAAAATTTTGTTTGTTACTAAATGGCGTGTTTTGCATACCAAACCTGTTATTAAAATGGGAACTTGGATTAAATGTTCTTTACAGGGGTGTAAAATCTGTTTGAATGTATGTTTTGAAAATGAGGCTTTTGCGTTTGAAATTTCGAATATGAAGGTTGGTTGTTTTGAAATGTGTTGGGTACCTATAATTGAAATTGTTAAAATTTTGTCTGAATGGAATGTTAGAGTGATTTGAATAGGTACTAGGCGTCATTCTTGAAATGGGTTTGAAATTTGAATTTGAATTTAAGTTACTATTTCTCTGTGTTGAGTATAAGAAATTTTCTGCTTCGATAACTAATCCTATAACCTGTTCTAAACTACTAGGGTTGCGTAATCTAACATTTGTTTGAATGGTTATTGGCAATCCACGAATATATGTTTTAAGCGAAAGGTCATCATAACTTTTAAGTCTACTAGTACGTTCTTCGGCTAAAATGGTCAATGAATTAAATTTTCAATTATTAAACTCCTTGCGTCTTGGCAACGCATTCCAAAATTATATGGCGTTTCATGTTTATTTGGTCTTAAACTAATTAAATCCTGAATAAGACAATCAATATCGCGCTGATCTCCAAAAGATAAATTTAACGCGTTTTTAATTTCGTCCCAAGTTTTTAACTCTATGCGTGAACCTATTAATATCTGAGCTCTACCTATCAATTTACCTATAATTGCTCTAAGCAAGAAACTATTTAACTGAATATTTGTTTGACTAGCAAATACATTAATTACGTTCTCGCAATTTGCGATAAATATTGTCAAGGTATGAGGGTTTCCATCGTAAGGGGGAATGGAATCTAAATGTAATTTTAGCAATTGATAATTTGATTGTTCAGTTGCCATGTTTAAATTAATTAAGTTATCTAAATTACTGGTACTATTTTCTGAGCTTTCCAAAATATTTGAACGAGCCCTTGAATTATTCCCTAAAATATCTACGTTCGTGTTATCTGAACTTGCTTCTAAAATTTCCTCGTTACTTATTTTAATACGTTCAATCAAGACTGTTAAGTCGCTTATATCACAATCACTCATCAATTGAAAATCAATTATAAGATATCAGAAATGGAAATTCAAAGTTAGCTTACATTAATATGGTGCATTGAGTTCGCATAATTTTCTTAAACTAAGTGCCCTGGTTACACAATTCTGCTCCTTCCAAAATTGGGCTGATGTCTGGATTGGACGATTTCGTTCCTTCTCCAAACTGCTAACAAAAATCTTCGTTTCTCGTATTCGAAAGCACAAACAGTTGTTGATTTTCCTAAAAGCAATTTCCAAAGCAATTTTCGCTTGCCTATATGGATATATCACTTTCAAAGTTCTTGATTTTGGTTAATCGTTGAAACGAAAAATTTCCGGCGATTCGAAAATTTCCAAAATCCCGTGCCGACTGCGCCAATTATGTTTATCACTCTCGAAAACGGTTTTTTAAAAATTTTTATTATCGTGAGAACATTACAACACTGATGTCATACATAATCTAATCTCTAAATCTAGCGCTACCTCTATTTATACTACTTCCTTATCTAATGCATTTGAAATACATAACTTGCAACAGTGTGTAATAATGGTTTTGAAGCGAGGTTTACTGTGTTTATATGTGCCGTTAACGGTATGTATCATTAATACAACAAAATCCAATAGAGGGTTAAGTGTTTGAAGATGACTTCGACAAATATTCTTATTAGAAAAACTAACGTTAGTATGGAGTAATAATAAGCGGTTAATCGTACTCATTTGAAGAATTTTATACTACGTTTAAGAGCTGTGTTTTTTTTAAAACTTTTGTTCGTGCTGCCTGCAGAAATCGGTACGTATATTGAACGCTACCTGATCATACTGACGTAAAGAAAAATTGATATTAATTATACATTGACATGCAGAGAAAATGAAGTTTCCCGACGTTCCATTGTTTCGTTCGAATGTAGACTACATGACACCATTACAGTTGTTCCGTATCCTGTAATTTAATTTACTGGTTTTAATGTTTATGTTATATAACCCAAGCGGAGTTATTCCCGCACTTTTTAGTACAAGCTAAATTTCTTAGTTCCTTACCTCAAGCTACCAAGTCAGTCGCGAACCACGAGTGAAAGCGTGCACATGTGCGCTGCTTGTGTATGTAATTGTAAGTTAAAAATATGTAAATATGTCAAACGTTCATACTATTACATTAAGTTTATATTGCATAGAATTGATTATGGTACGGTCCCCATAATCATCCTTCAGATAAATTTCAACGATCAAACATAAAGCAGATCCACTATCCATTGCAACAAACTGGTTTGCTCACTATGTTTGGCATTTATAAAACACAAAGAGAAAATTCATTTGTACTTGGCACGCAGGTTGGAAACACATAACTCAACACGTTGAAGAGTACATGAGCAGTAAGCAGCACTGGAAAAGCTCTGAAGCCTTTTAAGTTTCAAAAATAAGGATATAGTCACTACTTTTTGGTGAGATAAAAGTCTTTGATTGGTCTCGTTAACTGTAATTACTCATCCGGCAAAGGTGTTATAAATCTGCTTGTGAACCTTTTGAAAGGAAACAAACTGGACGTTCAAAAATGTATTGCAATGGATGGAGCGGCAAACATGAGAGGCCAATACAATGGTTTTACTGATTGGTTGTGTAAAAGTGTACCTGAACAAATTCGTGTGTGATGCTACAGTCATATACTGAATTTAGTTTTGACTGATTATATAAAGTGACCTATTTCAGCAGTCAGTGTCTTCAACATATTAGATTCTGTGACAGTTTTTTCAAAGAATTCTATCAGCAGGTGAACGTTTGGAAAAGCGTTTGTGAAAACAATTTGAGGCATAAAAAGTTATAATTAATTGAAGAGACACCACGTTGGACAAAATATACAGCATTAACAAGAATTTTTGGAAATAATAAGAATACGAAAAATCTCTATATGTTGATGTTATTCTGTCTTGTTAAAAATTGAAGAAACTTATACATTTAATTCAGAAGTTCAAATTGTTATGTATAGAGTGGGGAGAGCGCAAGCGACGGTTTTACGAGAGTTCGTAAAACGAGGACATTATGTTGACGTTCATGATTAAGAATGGTTGTGTGACCAGGCGTTGTACACTAAAGTTAATAAAGTTATTAAAGTGTGTTTTTATTATTAATGGCTGTTAATTAATAATATCCTAAGAAATAACATAACATTGGCGACGAGTCGGTTTAGTAATCCACGTGAGTGCAAAAAATCTTGATTGTAACGTTCGCGGTCAAGGTCAGTTGAATGTACGTTCCGGTTTTCGTTGGTTCGGAAGTTAAAAACGGTCGGTTTGGTGAATGTTTTAGTGTAATTAATATTACATCAGTTTAATAAGTTTATTAAATATTAGAAATGGATAAAAACGACGCAAATGGAAACCGTTATAATGTAGCTGTTCCACAGTTAGGGATGAATGAACCCTTCCAAAATTATTTGGAGCGGCTGGAACTGTTTTTTGAAATTAGTCACACAAACGAGACCGAAAAGGTTGCTACACTGTTAGTGGTAATCGGTCCAGAAATCTATGGTGTACTGAAAAATCTGATGGTTCCCGTGGAACCTAAAAATAAAACGTTTCGTGAATTAGTTGAAGAGCTTAAAAAACATTATGCTCCACCACAATTAGAAATAGCTGAACGCTTTAAATTTTACACGCGACGTCAACAAAAAGATGAATCAATCAAAGACTTTATTGTTAGCTTAAAGAAGTTATCAAACACATGTAATTTTGGCGAATTTTTAAATGATGCCCTCAGGGATATTTTAATTGCTGGTTTAAGAGACGAATCCATGGTGCGTAAACTTCTTTCAGAACCCAAGTTGGATTTTGAAAAAGCTCAGAAATTATGCATTGACATGGAGTTAATAAAAATGCAAAGTCAAGTTTTTCAAGAGGTATCAAGTTCAAATGTTAGTAAGGTTTCGAAAGTGAACACAAAGTCCAGTTACGTTCCTGCAGTTGTTCCACATTTGTTGAAAAATTTTTCAGGTCCCACCCTTACAAAAACAAAAGTTGTTTGTTCAAAATGCAATCGCAATCACCGTGTGTCAGAATGTCCTAGAAATAAATGGAGATGTTTTGTTTGTAATCAATATGGTCATATTGTCTTACGCTTTAAACCGCGAATTCTTACGGTTAAAATGTCGATAAATACATCGCGCAAGCGCGAAAAAAAAGCGACGTCACGGGCGGTTGGTAACGCTAATCTTATACAGATTTGGCGCGCCCATCTATCGATGACGTCACCCATGCACAAATTATATTACGCAATATCGAAAAGATATATAAAGTTAAGACAATAGTTTATATCAGCGAACAAATTAACCAATGGAGTACTTACATCAAAAATCCTGCGGAGTTGAGTTAAAGTTGGCCTCTATCAAAGTCCATCAGGGCTACGGAGGGCCCTTTTTAGGTAGTTAAAGATGGTACGCCCAACGCTCTTCCAAAGCGCTTGGACCAGCTCCGGCAGTCATGGGCTCGTTCATCCAGGGTCGTGCAGTA
This sequence comes from Platerodrilus igneus, assembly GCA_036346225.1. Lineage (NCBI taxonomy): Eukaryota > Metazoa > Arthropoda > Insecta > Coleoptera > Lycidae > Platerodrilus > Platerodrilus igneus. The sequence continues at coordinate 3,895,891 of JARFIW010001182.1, forward strand.
CGGTTCGGCCAACGGCGGCAAATTGTCTCCTACCTATGTAGGGAATGGACAGGAAACATGGTATAAGGGCGACAAACAGATAAGAAAGCAAGGAAATCTACATAGATAAAGATAAGGCACGATACGATACCTACACGTCCACACTCCTTGAAGGTTCAGGCAAAAAAGCCACGTTACAGAGAGCACAGGAAAAACCCCACTTTGTCCCTATTCTACTCGCGTCGCGCGATCTGGCGCAAACGCACTGTGACGTGACGGAAATACACGCCTAGTCTTTTAAATTTGTGGCGCGAAACTTCCGCACATCAAAATTAACCTAAAAACAAGGTTTAAGTGCCAATTTATTGGCACGTAACAATTGCTAAAGACTGTAATAAAACAGTGAAAAACATTACAGCAGATGGCAACCTTAATGTGCAGATTGTTTCCCAAGCAATAGAACCAGTTGTAAGTTTAGGAATAAATGGAATTCCCATAAATTTCGAAGTTGATTGCGGATCAGCAGTTACGTTGATACCAAATTTTTGGTACATAAAGTATTTAAATCATGGCCATTAGGTAAGATTAAAAATTTAAAGTTAACGGCTGCTAATAGTGAGCCTATCGTAGTAATAGGTATGTCCAAACCTCAAGTATCTTATAATGATAATCATTTTAAGTTAACGTTAATAGTTACTAACAACCGATTGCAAAGACCCTTATTAGGTCGAGATTGGTTAGAAATGTTAAACCCTAGTTGGAGAAATTTGTTATTAAAATGTAACGTAGTTACTGACAAAAGTTCTATTGTTGAAATTTTAAAAAGTAAATTTCCAAAAGTTTTTAATGTTGAAAATTTTGAGCCTGTAGAATCTTTTGAAGTTAGCATAGCCACAAAAGATAATGCTCAACCAGTTTTTCAAAAGCTTATAATGTTCCATACAGTTTAAAAGATAAAGTTACTACCGAAATTAACAATTTAGTTAAGCAAGGAATTATAAGTAAAGTTATGTCTGATTATAGCCCATGGGCAGGTCCGTTGGTATGTGTTACACGTAAGGATGGAAAGTTACGATTATGTGCAGATTTACGAAAAGTTAATCAGTGTATAGATATAGCGCAATATCCATTGCCTGTAGTTGAAGAATTGTTAAATTCTTTTCATGGCTGTACTATTTTTTGTGAAATTGATTTACGTAATGCATATTTACAGGTTAAAATTCATGATGCATCTAAAGAATTATTGACAGTCAATACTCATTTAGGTCTGTATCGCTGGAATAGATTATGTTTTGGTTTAACCAGCGCCCCAGGTCTATTTCAATCAATAATGGATCAAATATTAGCAGGTTTGAATTACACACGTTGTTATATTGATAATATAATCATAAGAGGTACTAATGTTAGTGAGTGTGAAACACGTTTGTTTCAAGTATTTACACGATTAAACCAATTTAATGTTAAAGTTAATATCGAAAAATCTCAGTTTTTTTGTAAAAGTTTATCTTGTTTAGGTTATATGTTAAGCGAAAAAGGCATTTCACTTTGTAAAGATAAAATTATAGATATTCAAAATACGCCCAGACCTGAAAATGTTAAACAAGTAAAGGCTTGGGTGGGTTTACTTACATTTTATCATAAATTTTTACCTAGATAGTTACCAGTCACCTTAGAACCGTTACATAATTTGACTAGAAATGGTGTATCCTTTGCATGGACAAAGGATTTCCAAAACGCGTTTGAAACAGGCAAACATTTATTGTCTGAACAAACCCTACTTATGCTGTACAATCCCACACTACCGTTAGTGGTGACTTGCGACAGTAGTAGCGTTGGAGTTGGAGCAGTTTTAGCTCAGTTAGTTGATGGAATAGAAAGACCTATTCTGTTTGCTTCCTCCACTCTATCTCCTACAGAAAGGGGATATAGCCAAATTGAACGGGAAGCGTTAGCAATTGTTTTTGCTGTTAAAAAGTTTGCAAAATATTTGATCGGTAGACACTTTACTTTAGTCACCGATCACCAACCGTTACAAACTATTTTTAACCCTATGAAAAATATTCCACCAGTTACAGCGGCAAGATTGCAGCGTTGGGCAATTTTACTGTCAGGTTTTAATTACTCTATAAAATATAAAAAGGGTAGTAACATCCCTAATACTGATGCATTATCGAGGTTACCAGTTAATCAACCACGTTAATTGATGATAGTCTAAATATTGAGTGTTTTTTTTGTTGCTCAAAAGTTTGTATCGTTTCGAGAGGTTGATGAAGCCACGGCTCATGACCCTATTTTACTGGAAGTTAAAAATTACATTGCTAAAGGATGGCCAAAGAAAGTTAAATACGAACTTAAACCATATTTTAAAGTTTGTACAGCACTATCAATTAAAAATAATTCGATTCTGTTTGGGAATAGAATAATTATACCCACAACGTTAAGAAGTAAAGTTATAAACCTACTTCATGAAGACCACACTGGTATTGTTCATACAAAAATGTTAGCCAGATCAGTTTTATGGTGGCCGGGTCTTAATGACGATATAGACAAGATGGTTCGATCTTGTGAAAGTTGCCAACTTACCCAAAATGATAGTGAAAGGAAAGTTTACATTCCTATGTCCAAGTCTACACAAGCTTGGCAAAGAGTGCACATTGACTTTTTAGAAACACATCAAGGGAAATTTCTCTTACTAGTTGATGAGCACTCGAAGTGGTTAGAGTGTTGGGTTCTGAAAAATATTACTGCTGAAGCAGTAATTGAAAAATTAAGTCAAGCTTTTGCTTGTTTCGGGTTTCCACAAGTAGTGATATCCGATTGTGGACCTCCGTTTACCAGTTATGCCTTTAAATCGTTTTTAGAAAGTAATAATATAAAGGGTGGGAATAGCCCCCCCCCCACCCCCTAACCACCCTAGTTCTAACGGATTGGCAGAACGTGGGGTGCAAACAATTAAAAGAATGTTACTAAGGTCAGTAATTTCTAATAGGAGCAATGATTCCTTGGAACTGAAACTGCTAAAATGTTTATTTACATACCGTAATACACCGGGTACTGTTACAAACCGCACTCCAACTCAAATCATGTTTAATTATGTAGTTAGGACACCTTTGTCCATGATCCACCCTCAAGATAAATTTCATCCATTGTCTTATAAGGATAATAAAGTGTTTTCCCGTTACGTTGTAAATGACAAAGTTCTTGTTAAAAATCCAAAAAAGGAGATAAGGAAATGGACACCAAGTAGGATTTTTGAAGTAGTTAGTAAACTTACGTACCTAGTCCGTTTAGAAAGTGGTGTAGTTCGTTTGGTTCATCGTAACCAAATGCGAAAAAGTTATTTAGGCAATAATAATCACCCTCCGTTGTGTCCCGGTTTTGAGGATGACTGGTCAAATTTAAAAGTTATGGTTGATAACTCGTCCAAACCTAATCCAGTACCTGTAGAGCTTAAACGCCCAATTAGAACCAAAACTGTACCTCTTAGGTTTAAAGACTATTTGTAATTTATTTAAAAGGGAAAGGAGTGTTATGTATAAAGTGGGGAGAGCGCAAGCGACGGTTTTACGAGAGTTCGTAAAACGAGGACATTATGTTGACGTGCATGATTAAGAATGGTTGTGTGACCAGGCGTTGTACACTAAAGTTAATAAAGTTATTACAAGTGTGTTTTTATTATTAATGGCTGTTAATTAATAATATCCTAAGAAATAACAACACAAATTAACGCCAAAAATTTAAAACATCTCTTTTCAAGTACCAGACAGTTTTATTAGCGCAAACTTGTTTAAGAATATTCCGCATTACCGATACTGTTTCGCACTATTGCAAACGCCTGGAATCAATATTTTGAAAAGTCGTTAACTCGTTTCTTCTGCCTTATCCCAATTAAGAAATATTCAAAGAAGTGCAAGCGATATAAAAAATGAAGCAGACAACTTAAATAAAAAAGGATTCAAATGAATTTAACATAGGGGATATAAATGTTGCTATTGAAAAAAATCTACCACAAAAAAGAACTAAACTTGTAAAAGAAATTGCTGGAGAATCATCTTCAGACGATTCAATTTTAACTCCCTTATACAATTTGCAGTTGAAATATATATTGTAATTTTAGACACCATAGTCCACAGTATTGACAAACGCTTTGAGTAAAACAGAGAATTGTAATTTGATTTTTTCTTTCTACAGCAAAGTACTTTTGAAGAAAGGAGAACAGGCAACTTACCACATCAGTCACTTGAATTTTAATAGAAATAAATTTAGAAAACCTCAAAATAGAACTCAGAATTTTTGCAAATGCATGGGATAGTTTAAAAATTCGGTTGCAGATGAATATGAATTTTATGAAAATGAAATAGTAAAGGTCGTTTAGAAATGAGGAATTACCATAGGCAGCAGAAAACTGCACTTATTTAGTAAAGAATTGAGAAATGGAGATAGTTTGTAAATAGTAAGCAGTCAACACCCTGTATATAAAGTATAAGTAGTTTTAAGCGACGCAAATAAACATAGGAAGACGCATAGTTAGCGTAGGAATAAGGAAGACATGCATTAAGTAAATAGTAAATATTTAATACCCTGTAGATAGAGTTTTAGTTAATTTAGGTAAGGCGAGTAATGATATTTTTAGTGGAAGCACGCGTATTTAGTAAGTAAACATAATAATGTGTAATTAAAAACGCATTCAAAAGAGTTTCAAACAATTAGGTTAATACGGAGATAAGAAATAGAGCTTCAGGAAGCATAATGTAAATGCGTACAAAATAGTTAACTATTTTTAATAAGAAAGGAGATTAAAAATTGCGTAAATAACATGCATATATGAAAATTAAAAGTCGGATTGCATCAGTTGTTTATGGAAAAGCGATTAGATTCGTCAAAACACCGCATGTTTGATAACAAGACAGCTGCGAGCAGGCCACAATTATTGGAAAGCATAGAAAATTACATCAGAAACTACTTTAAATGCAAAGATTTGATTGGTTAAAATGAGCTACGAGTTTGTAGACCATACCCACTGACGGAGTAGGAGGTCAATGATATATTAACAGGCACAGTGATAACAAACTCAGTTTTTAACTCAACAAAGGCCGAAGTGCGCCACTCTGAGACAAAGTGAGATACGTAATAATTTAAAGTGAAAAATTGTATAAATGCTAAGATGAAAATTACGATTGCCGATTAAACGGCTTCTGAGTCCGGGGAGAATAATGCAATTCCAAGTCAGGGGCAAATAAATGATGAATACAATTTCTAAGTCCGGGGAAAATAAACTACGATTTCCGTGTCCGGAGGATGATAATCCAATTCTAAGTTTGGGGAAATTGATAAGAAAGAATAAGTCTGAATTAGATGACAATAAATTAGGGTGCATAAGTATAAGTTAATAATGGTAGTCCAGTGGGTGATGGCAATAATTTAAATGCAATGGTTCAAGCGTGTGGATAGACAATATTTCGAATGGGCATGTAATAATCCTGAATTGGGGGAAATAAATTTTATTCAAATGGATGGCTTAATGCATGGGAAATACTAACTGATTATGGATGCGTTAATGCGAAGAAAATAGACCAGGTCAGATTTTTAGTTATAAGACAGTTTTTTTTATTTTTTTTGATTTGAATATTGAATTTGCTTAATATAAATGAATGTGAAAAAGTCAACAAAAATAGGACTTGCATACGTATAAAGTGCGTGATATGATAAGAGGTTTTGAACGTTCCACACTTCTTTTTTTATAAAAATAATAGGGTTTTTTTTGTGACTTTGGGTTTGATTAAAAAGTAGATGATTTTTGATAAATGAGATGTACAACATTAATTAATTGAAAAGTGTATTTTAAATAATTTACAAAAACTGTACATAATATTTGTTTCATTATATAGAATCGAATTAACTGAATTTTATAATTCCAAATAAATGCTAGTCGAGGTCATAAGATAAAGTTAATGGGAGTGATTTGATAATTTAAACAATCAAGGAGGAGCTATAAGTTCCAAAAATTGGAAAAACTTATTGTGCTCTTGCTTCTCATCTAAATTCTACCAAACATGCAGCCAATTTCAATGAAATCACCATATTAACAGAAGACAATAACCACAAAAGACGATTATTTTTAGAATCTTACAACATAATACAAGACAATAATTGCATCAACAACAAACAAGACATCAATAACCTCAGTATAGTGTACTCACAACTATATAACATCACCAAAATAGACACCCATCCATAAAACTAACTTACTAATTTACCTCTACATTTTCAAAATATATTTAAATCAGCACACCACACCATACTATACACCCCACATGATCAAAACATTACATCCATAATTTGCAGTTTCTACAAGTTACCTTATTTACACATTTATTTTTATGTCAATGCCAATGTCAAATTTTTCTATTCAAGCTGTGTATGCTAAAAAACTATAATTTTAATACTGTTATTATCTTTATACTTTTAGCTCTTTGAAAAAGATTTTAAATAAAATCGAAACGTCAGAAACAAGCAAATGAATATTTAATAATACATTCGAACGAAAAGTATCCCAAAAAAATTAAAATATCAACTTGTCTATATATATATATATATATATATATATATATATACATATATATTGCTGTGTTATATTCCGCCCCACCGTTGGGCAGCCCATAAAATGCTGTGATTCTTCACCAGCCCTACGATGGGCAGCATAAAATGCTGTGATATAACCCTTATATTAGGCCCCACGGTAGGGCATGTCATAAAATGCTGTGTTATATCTCATGTAGGAAAATAATATACTTTTGTTATTCCGTTAATACTTAGCCCCACGATTTGCGCGTACATAAAATGCTATGATATTTTCTTTATATTCCTCAAGCACTTCTAAAAATGTTAATTTTTTAAATCTCTTTGCCTCAACTAGCTGATTCAATTAAATAAAGCAATTCTACAATACACTGTATAATGATTGAATATTTACAACCTTTTTAAATATCTTCCCCTTTTTAAATTATTTACATCTGTCTGATTTTGAGAAAATGGAACCAGCAAAACAAGCTTTTTATTGTATTTAGAAACCTTTTGAAACGTTTCAAAATGCCTTTTGCCTGTCATAAATTTATCAAAGAAACAAGAAACCCCAGTTTTGTCTACTCTTACATTTTGGAATTATTATAGAATTAAAACAGTTTACAGAAATAAATCATATCAAAATATCTAACCTGAAGTGGTTCAGTAGCTTCTCTGCATCCCGAGGAGTTTTCGTGTCCAGTCTGAATGTTTTGAGTCGAATTTGAAAGTCGACATCCAACCAAAATACTATCCAAATTGTTATTAATGAGTTTATTCTAATAAAAGGTTTTTCATCTCCGTAATTAACGAAACAGTAATAGAATATTTACCATTGTCAGAGATTACTAAATTAATTTAACAGGCAGTAATATCCAGAGTCTTCCGGACTCCAAGACTCGTATCTAAGGGTCGTAACCAAGAGTCGTACCCAAGAGCTTTGTTTTATTTATTTTTAGAAATTGTATAATTTCACTAAATCTGGTTTACTTACGTCTGTAGTAAAACGGCTCGCTTACACAATTTCTACACTCTTATAAAAATGATTTTCCCTTTACTTTTAATTAACTGTTTGCGTGAATAATTTAGTACTTTCGAGTATAGTGACTGCCCAGTTTCAAATGTATACTAACCCGTTGTTCAATTGTTATCATATTTATAGGCCTGGCTCCTTTGTTTGCGATTCGTTGATTCCACGTGCTGAGCGACACCAACTGTCTTATCTCTTGTGTTATTTCGGAAACTTTACCAATTGTGTAGTTTAATTGCATGGAAGACCGAGCAAGTTGTCACGTAATTCATTCCCATCCATCACATTTAATTCAGAGATCCCAGGAATCTTCGTTCATCAAATCACGTATTATTGTTGTTTGCTTTATTCTAATCTAAATAGAAATAAATTTGGTGTTTGTTTATTTCCTAGTTAAATTGGATTTTTGAACAAATGTAATACTTTTCTAGCACGTACACTTTTCAAATAATACATAATTTCTGCCCGCGTATATGATGATGTATTAACGCACTTGTTGAATATTTATCTAACCAAGGTTTTCCATTGATTTAAATTCGATGCATTTCGTTACATTTTTAAATTCTTATCTTTGCTCGTAGCTACTCTTGGATATGCGTTTAATCGCTTGTACTGTTATATACAGTGTGCTCTCAACTAACCATATTTATAATGACCTATTTACTCTTCTAATATCTGTAATTATGTGCTTTTGTTGTTTGGGAGTTTCTTTTGTTTATTCTACGACCCCTATGACTTAACCTACCCCTAAATTAACTCTATAATTATAGCATTAAATATATATATTGTTGTGATAAGGGGTTGATTAGGGGTGTATTGAGTAATAAGGGTCGCGTAGTAACTGTAAATAGCGATAAGAATCAGAAAACTGTATTTATTTAGCAGAAAAATAAGTAATTCGTACATTATGTAAATAGCAAGCATTTAACACCCTTTATATAGACCGTGATTAACTTTAACCATGCCAGCAATAATATCTTCCAATAATAGAACGCGTATTCAACAGAGAAATAATCGCACATGTAATTAAAACTACTTTGAAAAGTGATTAACAAGTTATAAAACAAATACGCAGAAGATAAGTTAAAATATAATAAATCCTCATGCAACTACGCTTGTGATAAAGAAGGAACAATAAGCGCTTTTATAAGGAAACGCACTTTCAAAGATCAGTCTAAATAAATACATGAACGAAAACAGCATTAGAGTTACATCATTTATTTTTGTACAAATTATCCAAAAGGCTTTATCTACGCAAAACAACAGACGTAAGTTAAAAGTCCGGCCACGATAACAAGAGCAAATAACACCATAATATTAAAATCCAAAAGAGTTTCAATAAGCTTTAAAATACTGGAAATATTAAAAACAAAGGTGTTTGGTCGCAACAATCTGTAAGACTGATTAAAAAACCAATATCAAGGTAGTGGGAAAAAGCTATATAACGCCCACAGGTGATAAGGCACCTCAGTCTCAACTTGAAGCACGTCAAATTTGCAACACTTTTAATCAGAAATTCACGCGTCAGTTAAATAAAATTTATATTATAGTGAAAATAGTGCTGCGTTAGGAATACACGAAGAGTTTTTGCCGTTTTTTTTAGAAAACGTGAGTAGAAATTGGGGAAATTAATTTAAATTAAATATTCATAATGATATAGGGCTTTTAATCCGCGTCGAAAATATTTCTAATTCTAATCCATGCTCATAAGGCGATAATTCTAATTATGGGACAATTCTAATTCGAATTCTCGTCGAAAATATTTATAATCCGCTGCTAATTTATGATCCGACGTCTGGAATTTTAAGTGGTATTTAAAGGAAGAGATTCAAAGCAATACAGAGAAATATCGAATAAGGCAAGAGGTGATTTTGGAAACAAGGGGTAACCGTACTGAAATATTGGTTCAACAAAGCAGAGCATCGGTTTTGATTGACAATAACAAGGGGGTGTTGATCCACAACACGAAACAACATATCAGGAGATCGCAGGTCAGACCTACTTAATTTTAAGAAATCTTTTCTAACCTAAATTTTAACACTGAATATATTAATTTTCTCACTAATTTGTAAGGAGTCAACAGGAACTTTGCATATGTTAAAACTTACTTAATAATCATAAAAAGTTCTTGAACGTTCCAGATTTTTTTGTAAAAGGTGTTTTTGGTGACTATTTTAAATTAAAAGAATATAAATTTTGGGATAAATAATCCATATAATATTAATTGATCGAAGAGTGTATTTAAATAATTTTAAAAATTATGAAGTGTAAATATTATTTCCTTTCATTTTATGAATGTTGATTGACTTCGTTTTATCAATTCACACAGGTAATCATAAAGGAGTGAAAAAAATTAATGATCGTAACGTTATGCACTCTGTATAGATTAAAAAGGGCAAGCCTTGGCATAATAAAAGTAAGGGAAGTACTACAGTAAATTTATGACGCAATAACTTAGGGGAGAAAATACATAGCAAAAATATAAGATGCACAGCGTAGGGGCGAAAACTACATAGCAATATATATATATATATATATATATATATATATATATATATATATAGTGAAGCATATAAAACATTAACTTTAGCTTACCAGTATTTACTGACACTTTCATTAATGCAAGTTGCTTGTAAGAGATCTTTTTTGACTCCTAAGTTTGTAAAAAGTCGTTTAAGCAGTACCTTAAATGACAAAAACTTAGAACATTGAAAAAATGTAGTAAACAGTATGCAAACGGATGTGACTATAGACATAGTCGCCAAACAGTAGTTTATTAAGAAGGGAATTATCTTTAATGTAATTGTTAACTACTATAAACATTAAGTATAAAATATAGAATATAAGTAACGTTTTTCCATTAAATTTTTTAATATGCAGTTTCAGAAGGTATCAAAAATAAAAGTTTTACAACTTACTACACTTAGACAAATAGCATGTATTTTTGAGACATTCGTTGCCATAGATTGTGAGGCAAAGTTATCAGAAAGAAAATCATATAAGCAAGTACTAGTATTTGACTGTATTATTAGTTAGCTCAGTCATGTATATACTATTTTGCAATGGACCGATCGTCAAGCTTCCCAGACCAGTTAGTTCGAGCTAGCACACCCCTGGTAATATGTAAAATTTTATTCGATAGAAAAAAAACTTATCTTAAATTTTCTGCAGGGATTAATTTTATTGCCTGTAAATTGAATAGCTACTTCACATACATACCTTTTTGGATGTATCATACCATATTTTCAAATTATTATGGTCGTAATATAATAATCCAAAGTACCATGTTTCTCTAATACCTAAATTTTGACTTATTCGTATATATAGACTACGACCATTTGTTTTTCGATTTATTGCAAATTCTAGTTCTGTGTCCAGAGTTGTTACTCGAACAGCAGTCTGATTCTAGATAAAAATAAAATAATGATTTGAACAATCTTTAATACCTCACCATTTTTGTTTTTTGTGTATACACGTAATATGTGCAACAACTAAATTTTTACACTTTTAGAATGTACCTCAGCTTAAAAAAGTGATAAAGGTTCAGCATTCACTGATAATTATTATCTATTTTATGTTTATATAGGTTACCATAATGTATAATATTTTGTATTAGACTGAAATCCATACAGTCACCTGTTATGAATGTAAGATAAGATAAACGAAATATTTAAACAGTTATTTCCCTTTGCATTATATGCATAAATGTCGCTCAGTTTACAGGTTTTTTTATATATCAAAAGGGTAAAACTATAATTAAAGTTCTTATAATGAATGTACAAAGTATGCAATTTTAAAAATTGTTATAACAAATTTTAGATCATAAAAGAAGTAATTTTATTTACGTAAAGTGGTCAGGAAAAGCAAACTTTGACTTATTTTTGATTCGAGAAAGTTGATCTTTATCAAACTTATACTGTTATGACTGTTAATGCACTACCTACTTATTTATTGTTAACCAGAAATAAATCCAATAATAAACAGACACAACATCCACGAGAATATATCGAGCGAACACTTTTTCTTACATAATCTTGTTCGTATGAGAAGCAAACTATAGACCCACGTGCATACATGCATGTTGAAGGATTCCCACCTTGTTCGAAATAGCCATGTTTTGACGAAATTCAAAATTTTTAAATGTGATAGTTTTGTCTTACGACGGCTGTAGTTCGGTATAACAACCTCTGTGAAGTTGGCACGACATTCTTTGAATTTGAGAAAGGGCAATGATAGTTCTAGTAGCACTTTTAGTTCGAAAGTTCCTGATAAAAATGGGGGGAAATGGCGGGTTCTCGTGCTGGCTTCGCGAGTCTGGCACAACGCTTCTTTCTCTAATCTATAAGAAACCAATAAATAACACAACTTTTAGCAAGAGTTCCCGTTAGTTCTAATCGAGTTCCATCTCTCTATGTAATTAAAATAAAAAATTGCAATAATTAGGTTATTTGCATAAACAACGTATATTGTACCCAGCACGACACTTGGCGAAAAAGTGTCGTGCTGATCATTTTTAGCGCATTTTTCGATATATATCGATAGTTCTAAAAACTACGATCACTTTTAGCCTGAGTTCCAGTGACTTGCCATTTTTAAATAATTTTTTAATTTTCGTTCTAGCATGACATTCGGAAAAGAAGTGTCATCCTGTTCATTTCTAGCGAATTTTTCGATGTGCAGGGTGTGTCGCGACTGGCGGGACGGTCTTGTGCGTCAAAACGGTACAGGTTGAAAGGAATTTCAACGTCATGTTGTGTGAATCAATGGTGGCTGCAGCTTGAAAATATTTTTTGGTATACAGGGTGTCCAAAGAAAGTGTGGAGCATCGGGGTTGGGTTTTTCTTATGGAACACCCTATGTTTGGTTGTGGTTTTGAGTTCTGCGCAGCAGGTGGGGTTAGGTTTCGTTAGGGTTCCCTATGCCTATCTGTTGCGGTTTTTGAGATGTTTCGATTTTTTGGGGGTGTGGTATTTTTGGAAAATGTGTGTAATTCCTAAAAAAAATTATATTGGAGGGAGTCGTTGTAACCTGAAATAATAATGGTAGTAGTGTTTGTTGCCCAGCAGTCTTAGCCACATTACAGGACATCCAACAAACCAAAAGTCGTGTTTTAAAAATCTTAAAAACTTTCTCTCATTCAAATGTCCATTAAAGAAGTAAGGTCCAATAACAAAATCAATAATGACATCCCCTCCCCCCAACATTAACATTCCAATGATTTTGATGGTCAATAGTACAAAACAAGTGTTTATTTTCTGTGTCATAATAATGAAAATTCTGTCTATTCACTAAACCGGTATTATGAAATGAAGCTTCATCAGAAAATAGAACATTTTTAAAAAAATCACTACTTCGCCAACGCGATCCAATGCCCACAAACAAAATTCTATACGCCTACCAAAATCAAGCCCATATAAATGTTGGTGCATTTGTATGTGAAATGGGTGATATTTATGCATCCCAAAGATCCTCGATACACTGCTGTGACTTATACCTGTTCCCAATTAACCTGGCACTTGTATTTGGATTTTCAATTACAGACTGCAATACTTCAAATTCATTGTCTTCATTACTGGTTATTGGTTTAGTTTTAGTTACATTTTTGTAAGTAAGTTTTCCTGTTTCCCGCTCAGCAAGCGTTCTAATACTTCCTTTCTGGGATGTTCACTATCAGGATATTTCCTGTCATAAATTCTTGATGCTAGGAGACAGTTTTCCAAACATTCTCCAATTACTAGAATCATATCAATTCTATCTAGAAGTAAATATTGTTTCATTGTAGCAGGTACAGTGTACCTAACCACATGAAACTTAAATAACAAATTTGTTTCATCAAGTGACAGCAGCATCCTAGATTTAACGAGACTATTAATACGATATTATACGGCTTGTCATAAAGCCATCACCGCTTACTTGATTAAATACCGACTTTAGAGAAAACTACTGTAAATTTTTAAAAATTGTAAATAACATGAAAAGTTCAACATTTAGATATAGGGAACACTATAGTAATTTGATAGAGAATATTAAAATGGCAATATGCCATTTCGAATGGACCTGCACCTTCTAAATTACTAGAACAGGTGAAATGGCTTGCGTGTTCTAACGAGCTAAAGAGTCAAACTACAGGTCCAAATAAAGTAGTAGGGTCGTTAGTGAGGAACCAAACTAAGACAGGTCCCCGAAAGAGGGCAGCGGCTCTTTCGGTACTTAGATTGGCAGAGATCATGGGGTCGGTATGGCAGTCTAAGACACGCTACCGCGATGTGGAAGGCAATGGGAAACCACTACATTATCTCCCAAGTACACAGCGTACTTAAATTGTAACAAACATGATGGCATTCTCTGGGGTAAAAGATTCCGGAGTTAAAATAGTCCACCATTCGGATCTCCGAGAGGACTACTTCGGAGGATGCGATCGAAAAGTTAAAAATAAGAGTCGGGAACATTCTGCGAGTCGGAACGTGGAATGTTAAAAATATGAAGCAAGTACGTAAGCTAGAGAACCTACAAATCGAAATGAATAGGTTATCACTAGACATGGTAGGAATCAGCGAAGTTCGGTGACCAGAGGCGGGGGATTTTTGGAGTGGAGACTTCAGGGTAATCATACAGGAGCAAAGGAAGGATATTTGGGTGTGGGGATAGTTATGCGTAAAAAGATAGGATACTGTGTACAAAATTACTTACAAAAGAACGAAAGAGTACTCATGGTTAGATTAGAATCTAAACCGGTAAACACAGTAATAATACAAGTATACATGCTCACCTCTAGCTACAGTGACGAAGAGGTAGAAGCCATCTACATAGATATCGAAGACATATTAAGACATGTAAAAGGACATGAAAATTTAATAATAACAGAAGATTTTAATGCCGTGGTAGGTGAGGGTAGGGAAGGAGCGGTAGTAGGTTTATTTGGTTTAGGTACGAGAAACGACAGGGGAAATAGGCTGGTAGAATTTTGCGACAAAAATAATTTAATCATCACAAACACATTATTTCGACATCATGCTAGAAGACGATATATGTGGAAAATGCCAGGAGATATAGGAAGATACCAAATAGATTACATTCTTGTTAGACAACGGTTTAGGAATCAAGTAAAAGACTGTAGAAGCTACCCAGAAGCAGATATAGATACTGACCACAACATCGTAATTATGAAGGCCGCACTTAAATTTAAGAATGTGAAAAAAAGAAACGGAAAAAGGCACTTGGACTCTGAGAAGCTAAAAAATAAAGATATTCAAGAAAGATTCGAAAAAAGTCAAATGAATTGCTCAAAGATATCGGGAAAATATCTGATACTAAGGAGGTAGAAACAGAATGGAATAACATTAAATTCAGACTAGACTTGGCGGCCAGAAATATTCTGGGGTATACACAAAAAGAAAATAAGAAACCATAGATAACAAAGGATATCCTGAATTTAATAGAAGAAAGACGAAAATACAAAAATAAATCAGACGAACCAGGAAAACAGAGATACAAAGCCATAAAATGGGAAATTATTTGAAAATGCAGGAAAGCTAAAGAACAATGGATTGATAAAAAGTGCAAAAAGGTACAAACGAAGATGGAAGCATACAAATTAATTAGAATGAATTTTAGGGATATAGAACCGTATAGCAAAAATATAAGGGACGCACGACGAAACGTCATTATAGAAAACGTAGAGAAAGTGGGTAGATGGCAAGAATATATAGGGAATTTATATGCAGGAGAGGAACTAACTGCATTAGAACAGGAATCAGACATTGAAAATGATGACTTGGGATATCCTATACTTAGAGATGAGTTTGAATTAGCATTAAAGAGTCTGGTAAGGTGCCGGGTACAGATAAGGTGCAAGCAGAAACTCTAAAAGTCACTGGACAAGCAGTAACAGAACGTCCTGTCCAATTTGTAAGCTATATGTACGAGACAGGCGATATACCCAAAGATTTCAAACGTAGCATCATAGTAACTATACCAAAAAAGAAAAGCGCGGATAGATGTGAAAATTTTCGAACAATATGTTTGACAGCATACGTGTCAAAAATATTAACTAGAACTGTGCAAAAACGAATGAAAAAACGGGCGGAAGAAATACTAGGAGAAGATCAATTTGGGTTTAGGCGAAACAGGGGAACACGGGAGGCTATTTTAGCTCTGAGAGTGATAATGGAGAAAACAATAGAAAAAGGGGAGAGCGTGTATATAGGGTTTGTAGATTTGGAAAAAGCATTCGACAATGTAAAATGGAAAAAAATGTTTGAAATACCTAAAAAGATTGGAATGAGTTATAGGGATAGACGAATAGTACATAGTTTATACAAAGAGCAAACAGTAGTAATAGAATTAGAGCAGGAACGTAGAGAAGTAAACATTAGGAAAGGGGTGAGACAGGGATGTGCCCTATCCGCATTGATTTTTAACTTGTACATAGAAGATGCAATGAATACTGTCAAATGCAGGAAGACATTTGGAATTACTATGCAGGGACAAAAAATTGATATGCTTAGATTTGCAGATGATACAGCGGTATTGGCGTCTAGCAAGGAAGAGTTAGAAGCTGCTCTTAATGAAATGGAAACGGTTCTAACAGAGAGATACGGTATGAAAATTAACAAAACTAAAACTAAAGTTCTAGTATGCAAAGGTGGGGAAAATAAATCAAAAACAAGAATACAAGTATGTAACACGAACTTACAAGAGGTTAAGGATTTCTGCTACCTAGGAAGCCAAATAACGCAAGATGGGAAAAGCACAAAAGATATAAAACAAAGATTAGCACAAGGTCGTGCTACATTTAACAAGAAAAAGCAACTACTGTGCTCAAAGACCACAAACATAGAAACAAGGAAAAGATTGCTTAAAACGTATGTGTGGAGCACAGCACTGTACGGCTGTGAAGCCTGGACAGCAGGAGAAGGGGACAAGAAAAAGGTAGAAGCCTTTGAAATGTGGTGCTACAGACGTATGATGAAAATATCATGCACAGACATAGTTAAGAATGAAGAAGTACTAAAAATGGTAGGGAAGAAAGAAATATGTGGAAAACGGTAAAAAATAGGAGAGATAGGATGATAGGCCACATACTACGACAGGAGGGAGTAGTGCGGAATATATTAGAAGCAGAGATAGGAAAAAGAGAAGAAGAGGCAGACCTAGGTTAGACTACTGCACACATATAGTAAAAGATATAGGCTGTAGGGATTTCAGGGAGATGTGTAGGCTAGCCCAGAATAGAAATCAATGGAGGTACGCATCCAACCAATCCCAAGATGGATAAACTAATGACGAAAAAATAACTGTGCTTAAACATGATGATTATTATAAGTAACCACAAGAATTGGTTGGGCAATATTCTCGAATAATGTTAAGGGTGTGAAAAAATTTACTTGACAAAGATAATAACTGTACTTGAACATTGTGATTATTATAAACAACTACCGATATTGGTTTAGCAATATTATGAAATAATATTAATTATGTGAAAGGATTTACTGGACAACTATTATTTCGGCAAATGTCTGAGTGTTGGGGGATCTTGGTAGCCACAGGCTGCTTAACCCCCTTTACTGAATCTTGGTGAAATAGAGCATAAAATTAGAAAACAATAGAAGGGGAACGAGGTGTATACACATGCTGGGTGAGAATTTCAGGGAACTATGTAGGCTACCTCAGAATATAAATAAGTGCAGGTACGTGTCCGACCAGTTTTGAGACAACAATCCTAATGACGAAAAAATAAGCGCAGATAAATCTGATGATTAGTATAAACAAATAGTTGTTGGTTGCGAAATATCTGCAACTAATGTTGACTGTGCGAAAAGATATATTGGAAAATATATTAAATTGGTAAATGGCTAAGTGTTAGGGGAACTTGGCAGCCAGAGGTTGCTTACCTCCCTTCACAACCACTGAAGGTCGGAGAAATAGGGTATATACTTGTAAAACAATAGACGGTGACCGATCTGCATCTAACAAGAAAGAACAGTGCCTATGAGGAAAGACAACAAACATAGAACAAGAAGAAAATTGTTGAAAGCATATGTGTGGAGCACAGCACAGTATGCCTATGAAATACGGGCAGTAGGAAAAGCAGACAGAAAAACGGTAGCAGCCTTTTGAAATACTGTGCTTCAGATGTATGAGGACGATAGCATGGACAGACAAAGATAATAACAAATAGGTTACAGAAATAGTAGGGGAACAAGGATATCTGGAGAAAAGATAAGAGAAATAGAAGGGCGAAATACGTTCTAAGGCATGTTTGGGGAATAGTATGGGATGTATTACAAGCAGAGATAGGAAAAAGAGGTAGATGTAGACCTAGATCAGATAGTGATAGATGCAGACTGTGCAAATTTCAGGGAAATCTGTAGGTTAGTTCAGAATAGGAAACAATGATGGTATGCGTCTAACCAGTTCCAGGACTGAAGACCTAATGATGATGATGAATAAACAATTTACAAAAACTTAAATGTAAACGTGCTAACAAAATAAGATATTATTTACCACAAGAATTAATTTAATTATTATTTCTACTCTGGATTATCTATACAGTGCTATATAAACTAGTGTTGTATGTGCAAATTGTAGCCTATTGCAACTGCCATAAAATTTAATTATGCATTAAATTTATGTTACTGCTGCCAAAACAAATCTTTTGCTGTCTTTTATTCTATCTAATGAACAGTGGTTAATATCACATTCATGAGAGATTTCATTAAAGTTACTAAAGTTATTAAAGTTACTGAACACATTTTATCAATAGATTTGTTCGTGGAGAGTTACAATAAAATGTTAGACCACTGTGTATCGATGAACGTGGCACACGTATGTTTATATAGGCCAAGAGTTGTGTCGCATCAATTTTATTATGCATTAAATTATACAAAATGTTTAAGCTAATAAGTACCCTACGAGATTTTATCGTTTCCATATAAAACAAAGAGCAGAAGATTTTGTTCAGTTCCAATATCCAGATATATTTCATAAGTTTTAAAATACAAAAACCTTACAAATTTTTTTTTGTTTTCTCCAAGGAGTTCTTCATCATCATCATCATCATTAGGTCTTCAGTTCTAGAACTGGTTGTACATGTACCCTCATTGTTTCCTAGTCTGAACCAACCTATACATTTCCCTGAAATATACACAGTCTGTATCTATTACTATGTGTGTTTGAAAGTCTGATCTCGATCTACCTCTACCTCTCTTTTCCTATCACTGCTTGTAATATATCCCGTACTATTACCCAGAAATGCCTTAGAACGTATCCTGTCCTTCTATTTCTCCTATTTTTTAGTTTTCGACAGATATCTTTATTCCTCTACTATTTCTACAACCTATTTGTTATTTGCTTTCACTGTCCATGCTACCATCCCCATACATCTGAAGCACAACATTCCAGTAGGCTTCTATCTCTTTCTGTCTCCTTTTCCTACTGCCCCTATTTCATAGACGTACTGTGCTGTGCTCCACACTATGCTTTGAACAGTTTTCTTCATGTATCTATGTTCGTTGTCTTTGAACATAGCTGCTGTTCTTTCTTGTTTGATGCAGTTCGGTCCCCTTCTATTGTTTTACAGTTATATACCCTATGTCAGTGGTATGTGAAGGGGGGCAGCTCCATGGCGTAGCTCGTATGCGTGTGACTACTATTCCCAAGATCCTGGATTCAAATCCCGACACGATTTGCTTGAAAAATGTTAGACGAGCATTTTTCACAAAAATACGCCCTCGTTCAAATGAGAAGTAAAATGGAGGTCCCGTGTGTGAGTGTTGTCATGCACGTTAAAGATCCCTACCTTGCTTGGAACAGCAAGGGTTCGGCAAAATTCCAAATCTTCCAGGTAAAAAAACTCGCTTCCTGGCCAATGTAGTACCTGCGGGTGAAGCATTGGAAAATCAAATGTAAGGTATGTGAAGGGGAGTAAGCGGCCTTTAGCTGCCAAGTTCCTCCAGCACTTGAACCTTTGTCGAATTAATAGTTTTTCCAATTTATCCCTTCACACAATCAACATTAGTTGAAAATATTTCACAACCAACACCTGTAGTTGTTTATAATAATCATCGGATTTAAGAGTACTTATTTTTTTCTCATTGGGTTTTACGTCTTGAAACTGGTTGGACTTGTACGTCAGCTTATTTATGTTCTGAGCTAGCCTACACAGTTCCCTGCAATTCTCACAACGACCTATATACAGCTTGATTCCCTTCTATTGTTTTCTAATTATATGCCCTATTTCACCAAAATTCAGTGGTATATGAAGGGGGATGCTTGAAAAATGACAAGTGAGCATTTTTCACAAAAATTGCGCCCTCGTTAGGATGAGAGGTTAAATGGAGGATCCATGTGTGAGTGTTGTCACGCACGTTAAAGATCCCTACCTTGCCAGAAACGGCAAGGGTTCGGCAAAATTCTAAATTTCCAGGCAACAAAAAACTCGCCTCCTGGCCAATGTAGTACCTTCTGGTGGAGCATTGGAAATATAAAATGCACGGTATGTGAAGGGGGTCAAGCAGCCTGTGACTGCCAAAGATCCCCCAACACTTAGACATTTGCCGAATTAATAGTTTTCCAGTAAATCCTTTCACACAATTAATATTATTTGATAATATTGCTAAACCAATATTTGTAGTTGTTTATAATAATCACCATGTTTAAGTACAGTTATTATCTTTGTCATTAGTTTTTACATCTTGCGACTGGTTAGAAGCGTACCTCCATTGATTTCTATTCTGAGCTAGCCTACACATTTCCCTGAAATTCCCACATCCTACATCTTTCACTATCTGTGGACAATAGTCTAACCTAAGTCTACCTGTACCTCTCTTTTTTCCTATCTCTGCTTCTAATATATTCCGCACTATTGCCTCATGCCTTAGTATGTGGCCTAACCTTCTATATCTTCTATTTTTTACTGTTTTCCACATACTTCTTTCTTCCCATACTATTTCTAGTACTTCTTTGTTCTTAACTTTGTCTGTTCATGGTATCTTCATCATACGTCTATAGCACCACATTTCAAAGGCTTCTACCTTTTTCTTGTCTGCTTCTCCTACTGTCCAGGCTTCACAACCGTACAGTGCTGTGCTACATACATATGTTTTAAGCAATCTTTCCTTGTTTCTATGTTTCTTGTCTTTGAACACAGTAGTAGCTTTTTCTTGTTAAATGTAGCACGACCTTGTGCTAATCTTTGTTTTATATGCTTTTCCCATCTTGCGTTATTTGATTTCCTAGGTAGTAGAAATCCTTAACCTCTTGTAAGTTCTACATTCCGACATCAAGTTTCTCTGTTAAAGTAAAATACTTCTTCCAGATATGACTAGCACCGAGGTAGCTGGATATCCTTTACAAATCCTACCTACCTATTTCCTAAATAAATTAAATAAAAATCATCTAAAAATTAACCTCTATTAATGTAAAAACAATTTCATTACACATGCACTTATAAATATACTTTTCTAAAAATAACTTATCGGAAATCTGGTCAGGTCTTGTTGAACTAAACCCTAAACAAAATCTTAAAGAAAAAGTTAACCTAATTCGGCAACAAAACTATTTTCCTTCCAAATTTTCCTGCTTTCCTATTTAATTGTTACATTAATAAATCCCAAATTAATGGTAATGTTGTTTACCAAACAAGAAAACAGTCCAATACCAACCTTACACTATCACTTTGTCCTATCCAAAATGAATAACACCTACGCATCTCTTAATAGTTTACTGCTTGCTAATAAATTTATCTTTCAATTAACGTCCTATGTCGTAGTAATGTCAAAACATTTACGTCTACGTTCATTTAATTTATTTATATTTGTGGACTGTACTTTTTACATGCATTTTATTATCACATTTTACAACAATTCTTACTGATAACCATGACAACATAAAACATAATATTCTTTTAGAACAGAAAATGTGTTTACTACTAATAAAGTAAAACATGATAGCAGTAGATATGCTACAATTAAAACAAATAACAAATTTACAACCGAAGTAAAGGCCTTAACAACACTTCCAAAAAAACAATATGAATAAAAATTTTCAAGTTATCCTCGGCAAACTTCGGACGGATGAATTAAGTGTATCAAATGCACATACCTTGTGTCGTCTTCCGCTATCAACATATATATTTACTTAAATTTACGTATCATTGACCTAGAAGAAAAATCAGGATTTTACATTTATTTGAGTCGCCACAAAACTGTACATGACCTATTTTTGCACTCAGACGATGAAATCGTCCATCGCCAACATTATTGCTTCACAATTACAATGATGACATCACCTCTAACCTTTAAAAACTGACATTAATTTGATAACCTTTGAATATGAACCATATATGATACAAATTAGTTTTACTTTTGATCGGAATTTATAGTAATCCAAAAAATATATCTCTTAAAGGGAATAACTCAATCTTATTGATATAATTTACTAATACGGATGTAATTTTACATATTTCTAAGGGAACATCGCAGCTTGTCGCAAAGAACATGACGCTACATACTTTTAAAACAAAAATCTGAGTAGCTACTGACCTGGAGACTGGTAGGGAACCTAGATCTAGACAAACTATCTTATTTGACCCCTCGGGCACCACACTATGATATCCTCCCTAACAACGCAGTGAAATCTTTGTCTTTTGACAAAGTTTACAACCCAAAATAATGCGAAGTATTATATCTCTCATGCGAGGAAGAAAATGATCCCTCCGTAAAATGTGTTGACTCAAGATGGTCTTGAGTCTCATGTTCCTGATGTACAACGGACTGTGTAAGACTCGCTGGAACACACAATTTAACTTCTGGAACATACTAAGACCCCCACCTAAATAGTATCCCATCATAACACATAGATGGAATATCTTGGCAAAACATTTGATCTCGCTAATTCCTCCATGATTCTACAATAAAAACTTGTTATTTCTCTGTTTCCCTTTGATATTTTTAAATTCTCTAAGTACCTCCTTATAGAGCTTTGAGCTGTGCAGAGCATTAACTTCCACCCTTGTCTTATTAGCGAATCAGGCACCAGTTTCCTTGATTGAATAACTGGACAAAGCATCTACTAAAAGATTATCTCGCCCATTACAATATTCCATCTTATAATTATACTCTTGGCAATGGAGTGTCATCCTAGTCAAATGCAGATTTACCAATTTGTAGGATGTAAGAAACGTAAAGGCCTAAAGGTCAATTCCCTACCTATCACAAAAACTCACCATTGTTGAAGACAGTGTACCACTGCCAGAGCCTCTTTTTTCGTTACACAATAGCACAACTCAGGAACTTGTAAAGTACGGCTCGTAAACGCCATTATTCTATATTCGCCCAGCTCCTTTCCCTTTTTGAAAAAGCAGTCCCCAATCCGTAACTTGACTAGTCGGTTCAGATAAAAAAAAGCTCTTTTGGATCAGAGTGTTCTAACAATACCACTGACAAAATTTCTTTAAATGAATTCTATTGTACAAACCCCCAATTCTATTTAATTCCTTTTTTCAGCAACTGCAATAACGGAATGGTTAAAGAAACCAAATTCTTACAGAACCGACTATCAAAATTTACAACGCCTAGAAATCCTAGCACAATTCGTGGAACTGAAAATTCCTGAATGGCTGATATACTAGCAACGAGTAAATTTCACCAGCAGGCTTTTTGAACTTTACCTTTCGCTAAGTGTAAATTCGAAAACTTTTCGTATGCTGCGAATTTTCTCCAGTGTAGCTGTATTTCTTCCACTTTCTAACATACCCAAATCTCGATACATTTTCGAAATTTTACCCTTCAACGAGTCCATTCACTTATATTCATTCGTAAATTCCTTTTAGATTAACTCCTCTGGGGGATCTCGCATTAAGACCCCTTCTGACTTTTTTGTCTTCCTACATGTTCGATGTGTTCAGGTGACCAATTTCAATAAGACTTTCTTAATAGTTCAATCTCGATTGGCTTTATTATTTCAACTCCCGTTCTACTTCGTATCTTGTTCGGGGTTTTTCATATTATTGCACAATATTGCTATTACGTTTATGACTAACAACACGTCAAAGTCCTTGTTATAATAAAATTCAACGTAGGTGTATCTGTTTTTTTTAATCGGAAACCCTGTGATTGCACATATTGTGATTTAATGTATAAAAGTATTATTTCATTGAAATTCTATAGGTGTGTATTCTGCTTTATCAATGTGTAATTAATACCAAATGTGTGGTTCCCTTTCATGATAATTACAGCAATGTCTATTAAAATTATATCATATTGCTTATTCTACTAAAACTTCAAAAGCTCATATATGAGGTGCATTTCAATGCATTTCTTAACAATTCTGAAGCTTTTTATAAGCCGCTTTTACTATAAAATTTTATTATCAAAATATAAATGGTTTATTTACATTCTTATGGTTTTAAAATCATTTACAACGTGTTTTTCAAGTTTCCTTATGTATTGGCAGAAATAAAACTATCATCTTTATGGTTTTTAGTATAATTGGAATGAATACGGATTTAATTGCAAGTCTCGGTTTTTAAACACTATTTTATATGAACTTTGAGACGTTGATTTCGCTACAATAATGCTGCATATAATTAAAATCAAATTTACCCGGAATCAAATTCCCCGGGGCGTCAAATACTTTGCAAATTCTAAAAATACACTTACCCCGTGGTGTCCTGATCTTGAGGCGTCATTACTCTCGGTGTAACGTCTGGAAGTCTCCTGGTTTATGACGGTAGCTCTCTTCCTATCAACAAAGTGCCGATATTTCGTAGAACGATAAAGGAAAGAGAACGAAAAGGAAATAGACCACTTCGTTGACTGTCCGCAATCTACTAACATATATACTCTTGAGGAAGGTTGGTAGTAAAGTTTCTTTGTTTCGACACGTCTGCTCCCACGAATCATCGTCTGCTCTTCATGACAGGTTACAGTTCTAATGCAAAACTGCTAGGCACAACTGCGTGTTAAGCATGAAAAACGCAATACTAACGTTTTCCCAAACCACAAATCGTAAAATCGTAATTAAATATCCGGACTTACGTGAGAACCACAGCTTTGTGTGGTTTCCACGTAACACTTATATTAAACTTAATAATACTGGAGATTTCCTCGATCAGGGTTTAAACATCCCCTGAGGTTAAATAATACAATAAAAGATGAAGGTTTTTAAAAAGAACTCAACAACTTAAGATTCTATAGGATGTTCCATCAACAAGTTAGTCCGTTCAAGATTAAATACTATGTGATTCCCATTTAATTCAAGCCTTATGTTAAGGATTGCGTTACAGATTGTACAATTTTCACATTTAAATCATTTGGCCGGCTCTGAGTATCAATTATCTAGCTATCTGGCCCTTAGTAGCAAAACGCTTTTTTATTAAAATTGATTTATCTGCCATTGTACCTAAACCCCAATTTACAGTATTTTTATAAAATGTGTAACTAAACCACACTGCATTATCACAAGCAAGGCGAATAAATAATCGTAATAAAATATCAATTTTGACTTTTCTAATTGTTACTCTTTTTATGTTATTCAGCAGAAGACCCTCGTGCACTTTCATTAACCATGGAATTGTTGAAAATAGTGGCACCTTTTCCTTTATTTTAGGTGGAACAACCAGACCTTGGCACACAACCTTTTTATTTAATTCAAAATTTTTAAATCTTCAACTGAAGTAACCAATCATAGCTTGTAGACACCATGCTAGTTATCTGTTTCATTGACCACGATAATTATCTGGATCAAAATTTCACTACATTTGATTTCTCAATGCTCCATCAGATGGTACTACATTGACCAGGAAGTGAGTTTTTTTACCTGGAAATTTTAAATTTTGCCGAAACTTGCTCTTCCAAGCAAGGTAAGGATCTTTATCGTGCGTAACAACACTCACATATGGGACCTATATTTTACCTCTTATCTGAACATAGATGTATTTTTGTGAAAAATGCTCGTCTAACATGTTTCAAGCGGAATGTCGGAATTTGAATCCAGATTCTTGGACACCCCAACTATGCTATGGAGCCGCTTGTCTTGAAGGACCATTGTTTTCTTCTACCAAGCTATGGTACACTTCTTCTTTACTCAAGATATTAATCTAGTACGAATTATTTATTTATATTTATGGACTGTATTTTTTACATGCATTTTATTATCACATTCTTACTGATAACCATGCATGACAACATAACATAATATTCTTTTAGAACAGAAAGTGTGCTTGCTACTAATAAAGTAAAACATGGCAGCAGTAGAGGTGCTACAATTAAAACAAATAACAAATTTGCAACCCTCTAAAAAAACAATATGAATAAAAATTTTCAAAAAGTTCCCAATTATTTCTTAAATGTTTATTTCCAAACCTAAAAAAACTCAAGTTGGGATCTGAATGTGATCCTAGTAAAAAATAATATTTTATTCAGAGGCACCCAGTAAATGCATAATCAATGTACGCTAATTTATTAAGTTTATAATTGCAAAATACATATGTATGCCTCATTTGTATTTTTTTACTTATAATGTTTTATTACAAATTATAACCAACGCTAGTTTTGTCGTGTATCAGTACTGAGGTTTGTAAAGTTGTACCAAAGTCTTGAGTCGGCAGGCTGTGGCAGGAAATAGATAAGTAGAAGCTTATAGCCAGAGCTACTATGAATATCTGAGTCAGGCTCATACTATCATTTGAATCAAACAGTTCAGTTTAGTTTGCTGTTCGGTGTGTTGCGATTTTGATGTGAAAGTATATATATTTCGATCTTGAAATAAACAATTCTACCCTCTTGCAAATCTATATGTTTTCACTCATTTCTTTTGCCACACTTTAGAATTGTACTTTAGTAAATCAGTTTTAGTATTTTTCTCTTAATATTAATTTGCAATACACATTTTTAAAATTTAAAATAAAACCTAAACTACATTTTATCAAATAACTTCACTCGCTGGATCATATTTCCTTTTCGAGTTTCATCTAGGGTTCTATATTTATCTTTCCCTTCTTGCTGATGTTGTCTATAAATTTGATCTAACGTAGTTTCTTTACTTATATCTCTTGTTTGTTCTAAAACTTCTCGAAGTATCTAAAAAATAAAAAATCACTGTTATATACTTGCTCATAAACTCTCAGAATACTTTAACAACAATATTTCTCCATCGATATGGATTTGATATGAAAATATCTGTGGCTAAGTCTAAAAAAAACACACAACCATAGCTCGATATGAAATGATAAACTTTGCATATAGGCTAAGTTACATTTTCTTCTAATTAAGTGTATTATATATAAAAGGTATCAGTACACAAACGTCAGGTGCATTTTGCTCGGGGAGCTCGTTATCTTAGAAATTTGAAATTTTCATATGCTAAATAAGTCAGTTTATCATACTTGCTAATATAGTGTCCCTAGCTACTCCCACTTTAATACTTTGAATTACACCCTGTATTTCTTTAAACGGATTATGAAAGAGCTCATTTTTCTACATCCAGTTACTTGAAAAAAGTAATAGGTGTAAAATGTTATCTTATGGTAG
This sequence comes from Platerodrilus igneus, assembly GCA_036346225.1. Lineage (NCBI taxonomy): Eukaryota > Metazoa > Arthropoda > Insecta > Coleoptera > Lycidae > Platerodrilus > Platerodrilus igneus. Next base: position 3,922,993 of record JARFIW010001182.1, read on the forward strand.
CTATAAATTACATGGGAAAGGAGAAATTAGTAAAGTTGGGTGGACAGCTTAAATAGAACGCCCTTTATATAACAGATTTCACAAACTGTTAATCTTCATTAAGCATGATATTTCAAATTTTATTTCTATAAAGGTCATTCAGGTAATACAGTGTAACATTATTTTTTAAATACATTGTAAACGTAATCATCCAAGCCGCGAACTTAAGTTAAAGCCGCAAATAAAACGTATCTTAATATTACAACACGCTGCGTATGCATTTGACATAAAAAGATAATTTACAATAGACAAATGTCCGTCCAAACCATCAAGGACATTAAAATACCATATCATATCGTATGACAAAAATAATAAAAATTACATACAAAGTAACGTGACTATAAGTGTTTTCTTCAACATAGATAAAATGTTACTTTGTGAGACCGATTTTTTATATAGTGGGAGAAATGACAGTAGTTAGTCACCCGACGGAAAAAATTAATTAATTATTCGCAAGCAGGTAGCTAAAAAAGTCGAAACGTAATGATACAAGTAAGTAATAAGTCAGGTAGGTCGCGTTGTTGGCGTTGGTATGAGGATAGATTAAAATGTAGTGGACGAAAAAACTTCAAAATGTGACAGTGGATAAATATGCGGCGTGCGACATAAGGTTGAACTACGCTTGCAAGGGCAGGGTAGGCTTCAATCACGGGTTCGTGGAATTATCATCGATACAACCTGTTAAAAAAAGGTAAGACCTGGAAAGTTCAACCCTCTAATAATTTGAATTTGGTGGTATGCTATGTTAAGAGAGCTGCTGTTGTTCGATAACCCAAGTAATTATTGTACAAAAGATTGATGGTTTCTAGACATCCTAGCCTTCCGGGAGATGAATTAAAATGGTGAATAAATAAGAGCCTTTATATTTATTATTTATACTATGTACATGTGAATTTTCAGTCTAAGTTGTAAATGATTTGTAGTTTTGTAGCTGGAGATAACAAATCATGAAAATAATTCTTTTGATGGACTAAATTAGCGACGGAATCAGTGTATGCTGATTTTTAAGATACGTTTTATTAGTGGGATTTAGTGTTAGTTAAAACATGAAACTTCAATATTTTAAATAGTAAATGATAAAAGGAAAGTTGGTATTTAACTGTTCTATGTTTGTTACGAATTGCATTTCCAGCAAGAGGATTTAAAATATAATTTAATATGGGAAACAGGAAAATTGGAGTGATAGTATTATTGATGGATTTCATTTAATGTTATTTTAAATGTTTTAGTAATAAATAACTTGTTAGTTTAAGGTTAAGAAATTAAGTTATTTTCAAGAAATGTATATTTGTATTTATAAACTATTTTTACGGGATTGTAGGGAAAGTAGAGTATAATGTGAATGGATAAACTATGACAAACATACTGTGGGATGAAGCCCTCTTCCCGCATCTAAACCAACTCACACTATACATGACAAAAACACTACACAAAAGATATGAAACACACAAACTAACTAACTAACTAACAAAGAAGTAAACAACAAACACCAAAACCAAACAAAACTAATACACACAAAACACGCACACAAAAATCGCTCAGGCTACCACATAACAACACGTAACCTAACAAATATTACAACAAAAGAGACTACAATAATAACACAAAGACGCTCTTAAACTACCAGAGACCCGCCTACTGACGACTTTCCAGGAGTTGAGCTGCCAAGGCACCATGAGCTAAATCATATAATAAAAAACAATTCAACTTAATTTAAGTGAATATGTGCAGTGACACTACGTGCATGTGCATAAACAGCAAGTCTCACCTGGATTGATGAACTTCTGCGTAAAATAAGATTAGTATTTAATTTAAGTTGTATGCTAGTAGATTAGGATTTTTGGAAACTAACACTTAAATTTAGTACCCTTAAGCTAAATAACAAATAATAAGAGGGCAAACGCATGTATTAATAACTCGAGATTTGACTAACCCACATTGCAACTAATCTTAATGTAATCTTTTGGGAAAACACCCTGGCAATATCACTGACGGCGCCACCACACCTGGGCTCCTCTGGTTTCCAGATGCCGATGGCCAGGACACGTTCAGGAATGCAGGCTTCTTAGTTTCTGATTTCCGGCTGCCGATGGTCAGGAACTGGAGACGAAAGCAGTCCCATGACACCATTCTATGATGCCACTACATACAGACAAACACACACGCAGTTTTGCACTCGCACACAAACATCACCAGCACAAATATAAACAAACTAACACGCAAACACACTGGGACTGTACATGACCCCCCTGGTTTCCAGCTACCGATAGCCAGGACATGTGCAGGAATGTGAACTTCTCGGTTTCTAATTTCCGGCTGCCGACGGTCGGGAACTAGAGGGGGGTGCAGTCCCATGACACCACTACATACAGACAAACACACACAAACCAGGGTAATCTCGAACACCTTAACAACAATAATTTTCATTTTAACTTTCAACAACGGGTTAGTCATGGAACGGGTCAGGTCTGTTTTAATTTTTTTTTAGTAACAGACTAATAAGAAATGAAGTTGATTTTAAAAAAAGTATAATGTGATAAATTTAAGAAACCAAAAAGCAAAGGAGGCCTTTGGGAACAACAGTCTTCCATGTAGGGATAACATCGAAGGGATTTCCGAGACAAGACGGTTTGGCACCCCTTAACCATGACAAAAGAAAAACTTTTCAGAGTAAGTGAGTATCGTAATGTAATTTATTTTTATTTCAGCCATTTTATTACTTCTATTTCTTTATATTTTTCATTTTTATAATTTTCTTTGATTGAAACCCACTCCGGCACCACTTAGTTAGCCAAGGCACCCTAAAATTTTTACAAAGTCCCCGCACCTTCTGAGGAAATCTAAATTTATAACACAACTCTCATTTTACCCATAACATAGGGTACATTAAAAGGTCATTGAGATATTTCACTTTCAAGTTGAATAGAATAAAAGTTATTGACAATAAATTAACATTTTATAAAAAAAAAACTTTTGAAGCTAAAAAATCACGCAATTCCAAATTATTCAAATGAATTGTTTGAAATGTTTGTTTAACCCCAAAGTCGGTACCAAAATGTATACCGTTGTTAGTCAGCACGACCTAGAAGGGTATTCTTATGCAAATCCAAGACAGCAATAGACTTCATTCTATTGCCTAGTTTAATAGACGAACAACTTTGGGCGAGGAAAAATATCACTTACACGAATTGGAAATCTTACTGATATTAAAACTTATTAAAAGTTCTGTTCGTATCTTTTAGGCATTGACTTCGCTTTGATAACAAACTGCATTGTTCTAAAATCTACTAGTAATAAAAAGGATATTTTATCACTCATTGTTAGGTGGTGGCTTCAGTTACAAAAATTTTCATTCACTGTGCAGTATAGATCAGGTGATCATATGAAACGCGTTGATGTTCTTAGTAAGAATCCACCTTCCAGCACCACATCCGCAGAAGAAGAAGTATTTCTCATTGAAATTTCCAACTGGATTCCCACCAGGTAACAATTTTTTTAAAGGGAAAAGTTGTTGGTTAAAACATCTATAAAAAAATGAAAAAATTCGTCCAAACCACTTATTTACAGCATTTCAATCCTCAATTTTTAATAAGTACTTGGTCCCATTGCTACGTGCCGAAAAATTCGGCACTAGACATTCTCAATTAAGTTTTAATATGTAAGAATTTCGCGCCATAAATTTAAAAAGACTTGTGCGCGTATTTCCGTCACTTCAGATAGCGCGTTGCGCGAGATTTGCGCCGATGCGAGAGTCAAGGAGGTGGTGGTGGATTTCCGATATACGCGTTGGGACTAGCCTCCAAGATGTGAACAAGTGTGGCTGTCTTGTATCTTATCGTGCCTTTTTTGTGTTATGTAGATCCCTTTTGCTCTTATCTTTGATTATCGTTCCCTAAACCAGTTTCCTGTCGTTCCCTACATATAGGAAGAAGGCAATCTAATTTGGATTCAACCGGGCTCAAGAATTCCCACGCCCGAGAAAGAGCAGCAGAGCAGCTGACGACCGAGAAGGATCGACAACGGAGCCCCGCTGTATTCATCATGGAGTAATTCCGCAAGAAACCCGGCAATTCATGTGAGTAGTATTTTCGTCCTTTTTTATGTGTTGCAATAATTTGCATATTGTGTGACGTCATCTATAAATTGCGCGTCATTTTTACATTATCTAATATCGTTACCAACTGACGTGGTGGCTCGCGTACCGCGCCGGCGGGGCTATAATACCATATGAAAAACAACAAGCTTATTATTTTCTAATTTGATTCAATCACAAGAATAGGTTCAACATTTCGTATTCACAATCTTGCGGAATACAATCCGGCTGTTATGAAACCTGGTTTATAAAGTCAGAAATAACAATTTAATTTTTCAAAAGACCGTATAAACACCAGATGGTTCAGGAAATACTCGTAGTTTCCAACTTGTTTCATACACACGGCACGTGGGCATTGAGAATTTTATTCTGATAAAACTTCCACTACATCTTCGAGGCAAGCGGGTTAGAAGGTCGATGCGCAAAAACCCCCTGTAGGGTTAAACCTCCACAATAGTGAGACAACCACATAGCAATTGTTGAACAAGATCCATCCCATACTACATTAGCTAGGGGCCGACACCTTGTGACCATACAACCGGGACCTGTGCCAGACCATTTTGAAGGCCGCCACCAACGACTAGTGGTTAAGGGTGAGTGAATTTTTGTTGTATTCCAAAAGGGTCTATACACTGTTTTGACAACCCCCTTTTCCACTAGGGCTAAGTCCCGTGCCACATGTTAGTTGTCCGAAAGACTCAGCACCTCATTGTTAAGTCGTAACTTATGATTGATTAATAAATAAATTTTCTTATCCAAAGCATTTGATTTTTTAAAAGTAATATTTGATAAATTTTTTATATTTAAGAATTTACAGCTAGAACTATTGTAAAAAGAATTGAATTAAAATATGTACGTCATTATCCAAGTCTTAAGAGACAAAAATGTTTTATAAATAAAACTTTTTGAATTTTGATTTTTTAGATACAAGTTATTTGTTATGCAATAAATATTTCCAATTTTAAAAGGTTTAATTTTTAAGTAAAGTAAATTATGTTTTAAACAAATTCATTACAATAGGTTTTCTGTATCTACCCTAAAACAACCTTTTTAATACTTGCTAGATACAGTGGCCTCCAACTTCACTTTATTTAATTTTCGGTTTAACGAAGAATATTTCAACCTTGCCCTTTCTAATGCTCTCCCAGGGGTAATAGCCAAGCTAGCGGCAGAAGCGGAAAGTTTTTATAGTTCTAACTTCTCATTATTTAATTTCCCTACATTGACTCTTTAAACGAGGGGCCTGGGTTGAGGAAGAATAAAAATAACCCATTACATTGACACCCAATGTCGAAGAGCTAAGAATTAATTCGTTACATTGGCATTTCCGACGTGGGGCTCGAAGTGTGTAACAACTTTGGCTGTCTATAAAAATAAATTAGCTACAACCGGTCAAATCAAGAATGAACGATTAAAGGAAATATATGCTCTTTTATCGAAACCACCCACAAGTCAGGAAGAACACCGTATTTATAAAGATTTTGCATTACGTAATGGTTGAATTTTTAGCATTATCATACAAATTCTACCCTTAGTTGTACCTACGGGTATGTATCACAAAGTTGTTACGTCTGCTCATGAAGTATTAGACCATTTTTCATTAGAGAAAATATTTACAGACAGCATTATTGGTACCCAAAAATGAATAGATAGTTAACCACTATACAAGCTGTATTCCATGCTTATTTAGTAAGAAACCACATGGCAAGAAGGAATGTTATCTACATTAAACACAGAAAATTCCTTTACTAATGCATACCTTACACGCTGATCATAGAGGTCCTTACCTAAAACAAAACGGGGAACGCAATATTTAATTGATGCAATAACACCGTTACAAAATTCGCACATCTGAAGGTCTGAAGTCTACCAAAACCACATTTATTATAGAATTTTTAAATGAAATTATTTGTATTTTCTGCCAACCCACAAGAATTATATGCGACCAAGGAATTTCCTTTAATCTCACAAAAATCTTGAACCTTATGTGTTTCGTATTGATTAAAACTCAAACTATAGTGGATTTAAATTGTGCAGTGCGCTTGCGCCTCTTAAAATAAAACGCGTGCGAAAGTGGTTTTGTGACGAAAATCGAGGACTCTTCTTTCGACCTAGTAGCGGGACGGTTGTGCGAAACAAGCTATGCAAACAATAAAGTATAGTGCTTGCAACAGTGCATTCAACTGACTCCCCCGGGGGCATTCCATCAACATTGAAGAGGACCACACACCAAGGACAATATTGGTGAGTGAATTTATGCCTTTTGTTTGTTTTTTACATGCATACAACTTTCGCATTTAAAGCTCGCGTTTTGTTCTACTTCGCAATACAGTCCACGATTAATAAGACGCGCCAGCACATTTATCTAAGTTGATTAATTTACATTTGGTCCTTCTTCGCGTGATAGAACCGTCCATGGTTAATAAATTAATTCATTTCGTTTTAGCTTGTATGTATGTAAAACTTCGATTAGCAATATTCGCATCATATTTCTATTTACTTAGATATAAAAAATTCGATACACATCTATTAATTAGAAATCATTATTTGATTATATATATATATATATATATATTATTGTGTAAGGGAGGGGGTTATAAGGTTTCTAAAGGTATATTTATATTAATAGGGGTGTATGCCAAACGATAGGGTCAATATTTCAGATTTAATAATTTAAAAACTATAAATTTTGCTATACTTTACATACGTTAAAGTATGTACCACTTCAGATTGAAACTTATATGCCAAAAGGTAGTAACATGACTTTATGACGTAGATATAATGCACGGTACTTGAGGTTTTATACTGAGTTGATATTTCATGAGCCAGTTGAGAGTACATTTGCCGTCGGAAAGCCGGACGCATTTATGGATATCTGCAATATAACAAAGCGTCCAGGTCGTGTATGAATTATTTGGCTTTTCCTTTTTATAGAATCAAACTTTTAGACGAATTGTAAATCAAAATTTAAAGTGAATCAAAATGTAAAAGGTTATTGGAGTTTAGTGAAGTGTTTTGGACCAATGGTAGAAATTTAAAATTATTATAAAGACTATAGCGAAGGTATGTTGGACACTGAAAGATAGGAGATTTGTTATTGGATGTTATATATGTAAAAATGTTATTGTAGTAAGCTAAGTTTGTTTAGTTAATAACTAAGCAATATAAATAAGGACTTCTTTTTAAAATTTGTTCAGATACAGACCTATTTATGAAACCTGCGTTAAAATTGTAAAATAGTTTTGAAATAAAAGTTTATTTGTGTATTCATCGAGTATTATTTAATCCAAGTATAAAAGAAAGTATATAAAGTGTTTAAAAGTGAAAAGGGAAAGTCAGCGTGTATGTAAAGAAGATTGTGGAAGTGGTTATTGGTGCAAAGAAGAAAGCGACGGTATATTATTTGAGAAGATTAGTGTTGGTTTTGGGATAGATTTGGGTATTACGGCAGCAGGATATTGGAGTGGATAAAGAAGGCATCAACGACGTAAAGAATTTTGGGATTGATTTGAGAAGATATAACGGCAGAAGGACATCGTATGGATAATTGGTATAGCAGGATTAGGAGTGATTTGTATTAAGACAGCGGGATTGATTTGGTTGTGCGAAGAGAGAAGTAAGCGGGATACGGAGCAGAGGAACAGGAGATAGGAATACGGCGAGGAAGAATTGACGCAGGGAAAGTAGATAAAGGTTTTTACTAAATTCTAAATTGGGGTAACATTATTTCAGGTTTGGGGCATCAAAATTGTTTTACAAACACCTGGGGGCAGTGCGCAAGAGGACAATTTTGGAGAATCTTGTGTGAAAGTGCGTACGGCAATTTCGAACTTGAGCCAGCAGTCAAAGGTAGGCAAGAAGGTGGCAAACCCAACGTGAGGCTCGAGAAAAAGGTTAAAAAGGTGTTAGAGCGAAATAGAGCAGAATCCGGGAGCCCGAGTTAGGTGGGGCCCGCAAGTTTTTTTTATTTTTTTTCAGGAAACGAGTTCAAAACAAGGAAACAGAGATGACGGACGAGGACACAAAAAGAATCACAAGATCGGGACTAATATACGGGGTTGAAATGGATGTAGGGAGACAAGACATAGAGCTAGACGCAGGGGGCGACCTACAGGAGACGGACACGATGCAGACAGAGTTGGAGATGACAGACACGGACTTGGACCAGGCGACGGTACCGCAGTTGAGAGCAGCAGAAGCCGACGGAAACCAGGACCTTAGGAGATTTCTGATGAGTTTGCAGAAAAATTTAACAGACAAAATTACAGAATCACAGACGGAACTAAAAATGGAGTTTAAGACATCACACACAGAACTGACAGACAAAATTAATGAATCACGCACGGAACAAAAAGAAGCGAATGCGGCGTTAGCCATAAAAATTATGGAATCACATAACGAGTTAAGGGACGAGTTTAGGACAGCGCACGCGGACCTGACGGCGAAAATGAACCACACACAAGAATACTTACTAACGCAAATACAGATTGCAAAAGACGACGTGCGGACAGAGGTCCAACAACAAATAGACAGGGTTGACGACAAGTTAGAACACACACGGGCACATTTGCAAGGAGACTTGAACGCGACACGGACTGACTTAAGAACTGAAATTAAGACACGGGTCGACACAGTGGAAGAAACAATGATTAGCGGGTTTTCAAATTTAAGCACAGAAATAGAAACATGTGACAAACGACATGGGACCAACTACAAAAATTTAGGACAAACATTAGAAACCATACAAAACGAAAACGTACACGGTAGGACAAAACTGGACGAAAAACTTGACGACAAAGTTACGGGATTAGAAACCAGGGTAGGACATGACGTTAGACAAATTTACGAGAAACTCGACGACATAGAAAGGAGGCGAATTGGACTGACTACGGACCGCACTTTCGATTAAACCGGGACGCTTTACCGAAGTTTGAGGGACGTAAGACAGAACAGCCCATGGGATTCCTGGACCGACTAGACGAGATCGTAGGGACAGAAAACGAACGAACAAAATTACAGATTGTTGGGGCAAGTTTGACAGGAAATGCCGAAAAATGGCATAACATTATTCGTAAACAGTATGACACGTACGCGGACTTCAAACGACTATTTATAGAACAGTTTTGGAACACTACACATCAGACCGACATAAGGACGAACCTAATTACAGGACATTATAGCAGGACTCACGGCACGCGCGAAGAATACGCGATTGACAAGTTCAATCAGGCGCAACACTTAACACCGAAACTGAGCGAGGACGACATCGTACTTCTACTGGCAGGTCATATGGAACCGGAGGTTACCAGAGTTGTAGTGGTACAAAATGTCAAGACATTGAGGGAATTCTTGGGAGTAATGAGAAATTTTGACCTAGCGACAGTACTGGAAGCGAAAACGCGGACACACCATTGGGAACAAAACAGGGGTTACAGGGAAGACAGTCGACGACCACCGTACCATGAAAACAGACAAAATAATAGACAGGAAAATTTTAACTACGGACATAGGAATCATTGGGGACACGAGGCACATAGACGACCGTATTTCAATAGGGATCACAGGGATAACGCTTACAATGGACAAAACAGAAACCGGCACGACAACGGCGAGGATGACGGCCGGACGACAGGAGGAGGAATACAAAATGGAAACAGCCGGACGGACAGGGACGTAAACGTCCAACATATAACGACGAGCGCAATTACAACGGACCCGAATAGGATTGAGGTGGTGGAAATTCACGAGTCGCCTCAAGAAAAAAACGCGAATTTTTGGACGACCGACTGCTTAGGAGTTAAGATTGATGTTTGCTATAGTATAAGGGATTTGTTGTTAAACAGTTACAATTTTAATAAAAAGAATTTGTTATTTATAAATATTAGTTTAAGGGACCGTGTTTATGTTGCTTTAGTGGATAGTGGGTCACAGTTGTCGCTGGTAAATGATAGGGTAGTAGTCGAACATGGAGAATTTTTAAAGGAAAGAGTAGGAACAATTGAGGGGATTAATTTATGGTCAGCGATGAACAAAAAGCTTACGACGATTTATAATGTTATCCGTGTACCGATATATATAGGAAATAAAGAAGCAGGGAATGCAGAGTTTTTAATTACGAAAGGGTTACAGTTAGACTTCATATTGGGTATGGATTTTATAGAGGATTTTGGATTGAATATAGATGGAAAGGATAGGTCAATTAGGATATTTGATAAAGATAGGTCATGGGTGGTGCCTACGGTTAGTGAGGAAAATAGGAATGGAAATGATATAGATAGTACAGGATTAGGAATGATTAAAGAGTATAATGATGGACAGGTTAAAGTACGATTATGTAATATGTTTGTAAGATTAATTAATGATGAACAGATAGGTAAAGTGAGTATTGATACTAAGATGAAGCTAGGAGAATTATTTAATAAATATGTAGGGTTATTTAATGAAGAGCCAAGATTTGCGAGGCGGTACACACATAAGTTGGAGGTCACGGAAGACATCGGATTTAATACAAGGGTGTATCCAATTCCGTTTGCCATAAGAAATAGGGTTAAAATAGAGATAGACAGGATGTTAAAAGAGGGTATTATAGAACCAGCGAGAACTCAATATGTGAACCCAGTAGTTATAGTACCAAAACCAAATAAAAGGGATATAAGGATTTGTTTAGATGCGAGGAAATTGAATGCGATTACAAAACCGCAGTATGAGCTACCACAAGAATTGGATAATTTATTGTATAAAGTATATGAAATGAAAGTTTTCAGCAAATTAGATTTAAAGAATTCGTTTTGGTTAATTCCGTTGCATGAAGACAGTAAAAAGTTTACAGGTTTTAGTATCGAAGGCGAGATTTATATGTTTTCTGTAGTTCCATTTGGTTTAAGTAGTTCTTCAGCAGCACTTGTAAGAGCGATGCAGAAGTTGTTTAACGAATATGAATGTTTCTGTTCGCATTATGTCGATGATTTGTTAATTTTTCAAGGGACGAGCAAAACACCTGGAGCATTTAGAAAAGGTGATCCAACGACTGGACGAAGGAGGTTTAAAGCTGAACGTAGAGAAATGCGAGTTGTTTAAAAGCAAGGTTACATACTTAGGGTTTGAAATTAGCGAACAAGGGATGAAAATTTGTAATAAAAGATTGGACGAGTTGAAAACATTCAGCGACCAAAGAATGTGAGAGGACTGCGAGGATTTTAGGGTGCTAAATTATTACAAACGGTTTATACCGAGGTATTCTGAAATGTGCGTACCGTTGGTGAGTTTGTTAAAGAAAAGGAAAGATGGAAGTGGACTGCTGAACGAGAGAAGGCGTTCCAGGATTTAAAAGAAGCATTTTACAAGGAGTTAGCATTAAAATATCCCAATTTTAAAGATGATTTTATTTTGAGGACGGATGCGTCGAAATATGCAATCGGGGCTGAGTTGGTGCAGATACAGGATGGAGTTGAAGTACCAATTGTTTTCATTTCTAGGGTGTTGAAAGACTGCGAAACCAGGTATGCGACGGCAGAGAAGGAGATGTTGGCCATAGTATACGCGGTGAAGAAGTTGCGTTTTATTTGTTAGGTAAGAAATTTCTAATAGAATCCGACAACACGGTGGTAACGTTCATGAAGAAAAGGAGTTTTAAACAGCAGATTGTATAGATGGGCATTGGTGTTACAGGAATACGACTTCGAAATTAAGCATAAGCCAGGAAAGGAGAATGTGACGGCGGATTTTCTGAGCAGACCGCAGGTGGAATCGAATCAGGACATAAACGGGTGTTTAATTGCTTTGCAGGAGTTCAGGGATGTTGGACGATGGACAAACACCAGACTTATAGAGGCGCAGAGGCACAGCGAGGTGAGCTCGATACGAGAGAAACTTACAAGAGAAAATATGGAAGAGTACAGGGATTTACCATCGTAGGGCAGTTTGTGGTAAAAAATAGGGATGCAGAGCTGGTAGTGCTATCAAGAGACGTTGCCGCTGAAATCATAAACGAAATTCATTTAAAATTCGGACACATAGGTATCAGGAAAACATTTTAGTATTCAGAGAGGCGTTTTACGCAAAAATGATATAACGGTGATAAAGGAAAGGATAAATCGGTGTGAAATTTGCATTCTAGGTAAAGACAAGAACGTGGTGCTGCAGAATATGCCGATGAGCGTGAGCGTAAATGGACCATTGGAATTGGTGGCGATTGATTATTTAAGCAACCTGATCACGAGTGAACAGGGGTATCGACATATTTTGGTGGTGGTCGACGTTTTTTCTAAATTTGTAAAATTATTTCCTGCAAGACGGAGTAACACGGTGCATGCATTGCAGTCAATTGGAGAATTTGAAAGCCAGGTCGGGAAGATAAAAAGAATTTTGGTAGACAACGCAACGTATTTCAACAATCAAAGATTCAGGAACGGGTTAAAAAGGGAAAATATTAAAGTATCATTTAGTAGCATACGACATCCGAAAGCTAATCCATGCGAACGTTACATACGAGAGGTGATAAAATATTTACGATTAGCGACACAGGAGCATCACGACAGATGGGTTAGGTCTCTACCACAAATAGAAAATTTTATGAACAGCGTACCGAGTTCGGTTACGAAAACATGTCCGGTAACATTAATGCGAAGGATTATACCAGCTAGACCATGGAGGAGGAAGTCGAGGTACAAGACATAACAGAGTTGCTAAGTAATGCCAGGCGCAGAATCGAAAGGATGCAGCGTAGGGACATCGAACGAAGGTGTAGAAAAATTAAGAAAAGAACGATTTTTGGAATAGGGGGATTTGGTAGTCGTCAAACGATTAAGGGTTTCAAACCGCGACAAAAACATTTGCGCGAAGCTGTTGTTTCCTTATGAAGGGCCGTACAGGATCACGCGTAGTTTTGCCGAAGGCAATACGTTTGAGCTGGAGAATATGACAGGGGGATATCGCGGGCGTTTTCATTTGGAGAATTTGTAACCATATAGAGTAGTACAGGAAGAGGGTTTAATAGGATAGGTTAAAATGTGGTTCATGCAACGGAAAGTTTAGTTTAGTTTTTATTTTTGTTTTTGTTATAGTAGTATAGTATAGGTTAGAAAATAGCGTAGTGTAATAGATGTGAGAGAAAGGCGAATGCGGGTTGCCAAAGTAAAATAGAAACATCGAAAGGATGGTTTTGAATGAAAATCAGAAATTTTTGCACACCAGGGGAAGAGAAAAAACATATGAAATTTCCAATTTCATTAAAAACCAGTGGGGCCAAATATTGTGTAAGGGAGGGGGTTATAAGGTTTCTAAAGGTATATTTATATTAATAGGGGTGTATGCCAAACGATAGGGTCAATATTTCAGATTTAATAATTTAAAACTATAAATTTTGCTATACTTTACATACGTTAAAGTATGTACCACTTCAGATTGAAACTTATATGCCAAAAGGTAGTAACATGACTTTATGACGTAGATATAATGCACGGTACTTGAGGTTTTATACTGAGTTGATATTTCATGAGCCAGTTGAGAGTACATTTGCCGTCGGAAAGCCGGACGCATTTATGGATATCTGCAATATAACAAAGCGTCCAGGTCGTGTATGAATTATTTGGCTTTTCCTTTTTATAGAATCAAACTTTTAGACGAATTGTAAATCAAAATTTAAAGTGAATCAAAATGTAAAAGGTTATTGGAGTTTAGTGAAGTGTTTTGGACCAATGGTAGAAATTTAAAATTATTATAAAGACTATAGCGAAGGTATGTTGGACACTGAAAGATAGGAGATTTGTTATTGGATGTTATATATGTAAAAAATGTTATTGTAGTAAGCTAAGTTTGTTTAGTTAATAACTAAGCAATATAAATAAGGGACTTCTTTTTTAAAATTTGTTCAGATACAGACTTATTTATGAAACCTGCGTTAAAATTGTAAAATAGTTTTGAAATAAAAGTTTATTTGTGTATTCATCGAGTATTATTTAATCCAAGTATAAAAGAAAGTATATAAAGTGTTTAAAAGTGAAAAGGAAAGTCAGCGTGTATGTAAAGAAGATTGTGGAAGTGGTTATTGGTGCAAAGAAGAAAGCGACGGTATATTATTTGAGAAGATTAGTGTTGGTTTTGGGATAGATTTGGGTATTACGGCAGCAGGATATTGGAGTGGATAAAGAAGGCATCAACGACGTAAAGAATTTTGGGATTGATTTGAGAAGATATAACGGCAGAAGGACATCGTATGGATAATTGGTATAGCAGGATTAGGAGTGATTTGTATTAAGACAGCGGGATTGATTTGGTTGTGCGAAGAGAGAAGTAAGCGGGATACGGAGCAGAGGAACAGGAGATAGGAATACGGCGAGAAAGAATTGACGCAGGGAAAGTAGATAAAGGTTTTTACTAAATTCTAAATTGGGGTAACATTATTTCAGGTTTGGGGCATCAAAATTGTTTTACAAACACCTGGGGGCAGTGCGCAAGAGGACAATTTTGGAGAATCTTGTGTGAAAGTGCGTACGGCAATTTCGAACTTGAGCCAGCAGTCAAAGGAAGGCCTTCAGCGCAGTATATTTCTGGTAAGTACCGTGAATATATTAGAACGTCAGAAATTAAAGTCATAAAAGTTACATAAATTAATTTGACATCAGGCATCGTTGATCTATTAAGATTTGGCATATCAAAATAAATTTAGTACATTTCAAAAGTGGTAAAACAAACGAGGGTGCAGTTTGGTTGGGTATTGCACATCTACTCACGATTGAACCCACGGTGAGTAGGTGAGAAAACCCTGAGATTAAAGTTTCAAATAGTCGAGGCATATAAAATATAGTAATTAGTAAAAGAAAAACCAACCAAACGTTTGCTAAAGCACCTCGATTTGAAATCATTGTGACGACGACAAAAGTCGTGTAATAAAATCTTGTTTAAAGGAGGAGTAATTATATTATATAAAATAGTAGAGACAAAAAAAACATAGTAATTATATTCCAAGAAGGTGGCAAACCCAACGTGAGGCTCGAGAAAAAGGTTAAAAAGGTGTTAGAGCGAAATAGAGCAGAATCCGGGAGCCCGAGTTAGGTGGGGCCCGCAAGTTTTTTTTATTTTTTTTCAGGAAACGAGTTCAAAACAAGGAAACAGAGATGACGGACGAGGACACAAAAAGAATCACAAGATCGGGACTAATATACGGGGTTGAAATGGATGTAGGGAGACAAGACATAGAGCTAGACGCAGGGGGCGACCTACAGGAGACGGACACGATGCAGACAGAGTTGGAGATGACAGACACGGACTTGGACCAGGCGACGGTACCGCAGTTGAGAGCAGCAGAAGCCGACGGAAACCAGGACCTTAGGAGATTTCTGATGAGTTTGCAGAAAATTTAACAGACAAAATTACAGAATCACAGACGGAACTAAAAATGGAGTTTAAGACATCACACACAGAACTGACAGACAAAATTAATGAATCACGCACGGAACAAAAAGAAGCGAATGCGGCGTTAGCCATAAAAATTATGGAATCACATAACGAGTTAAGGGACGAGTTTAGGACAGCGCACGCGGACCTGACGGCGAAAATGAACCACACACAGGAATACTTACTAACGCAAATACAGATTGCAAAAGACGACGTGCGGACAGAGGTCCAACAACAAATAGACAGGGTTGACGACAAGTTAGAACACACACGGGCACATTTGCAAGGAGACTTGAACGCGACACGGACTGACTTAAGAACTGAAATTAAGACACGGGTCGACACAGTGGAAGAAACAATGATTAGCGGGTTTTCAAATTTAAGCACAGAAATAGAAACATGTGACAAACGACATGGGACCAACTACAAAATTTAGGACAAACATTAGAAACCATACAAAACGAAAACGTACACGGTAGGACAAAACTGGACGAAAAACTTGACGACAAAGTTACGGGATTAGAAACCAGGGTAGGACATGACGTTAGACAAATTTACGAGAAACTCGACGACATAGAAAGGAGGCGAATTGGACTAGACTACGGACCGCACTTTCGATTAAACCGGGACGCTTTACCGAAGTTTGAGGGACGTAAGACAGAACAGCCCATGGGATTCCTGGACCGACTAGACGAGATCGTAGGGACAGAAAACGAACGAACAAAATTACAGATTGTTGGGGCAAGTTTGACAGGAAATGCCGAAAATGGCATAACATTATTCGTAAACAGTATGACACGTACGCGGACTTCAAACGACTATTTATAGAACAGTTTTGGAACACTACACATCAGACCGACATAAGGACGAACCTAATTACAGGACATTATAGCAGGACTCACGGCACGCGCGAAGAATACGCGATTGACAAGTTCAATCAGGCGCAACACTTAACACCGAAACTGAGCGAGGACGACATCGTACTTCTACTGGCAGGTCATATGGAACCGGAGGTTACCAGAGTTGTAGTGGTACAAAATGTCAAGACATTGAGGAATTCTTGGGAGTAATGAAATTTTGACCTAGCGACAGTACTGGAAGCGAAAACGCGGACACACCATTGGGAACAAAACAGGGGTTACAGGGAAGACAGTCGACGACCACCGTACCATGAAAACAGACAAAATAATAGACAGGAAAATTTTAACTACGGACATAGGAATCATTGGGGACACGAGGCACATAGACGACCGTATTTCAATAGGGATCACAGGGATAACGCTTACAATGGACAAAACAGAAACCGGCACGACAACGGCGAGGATGACGGCCGGACGACAGGAGGAGGAATACAAAATGGAAACAGCCGGACGGACAGGGACGTAAACGTCCAACATATAACGACGAGCGCAATTACAACGGACCCGAATAGGATTGAGGTGGTGGAAATTCACGAGTCGCCTCAAGAAAAAAAAACGCGAATTTTTGGACGACCGACTGCTTAGGAGTTAAGATTGATGTTTGCTATAGTATAAGGGATTTGTTGTTAAACAGTTACAATTTTAATAAAAAGAATTTGTTATTTATAAATATTAGTTTAAGGGACCGTGTTTATGTTGCTTTAGTGGATAGTGGGTCACAGTTGTCGCTGGTAAATGATAGGGTAGTAGTCGAACATGGAGAATTTTTAAAGGAAAGAGTAGGAACAATTGAGGGGATTAATTTATGGTCAGCGATGAACAAAAAGCTTACGACGATTTATAATGTTATCCGTGTACCGATATATATAGGAAATAAAGAAGCAGGAATGCAGAGTTTTAATTACGAAAGGGTTACAGTTAGACTTCATATTGGGTATGGATTTTATAGAGGATTTTGGATTGAATATAGATGGAAAGGATAGGTCAATTAGGATATTTGATAAAGATAGGTCATGGGTGGTGCCTACGGTTAGTGAGGAAAATAGGAATGGAAATGATATAGATAGTACAGGATTAGGAATGATTAAAGAGTATAATGATGGACAGGTTAAAGTACGATTATGTAATATGTTTGTAAGATTAATTAATGATGAACAGATAGGTAAAGTGAGTATTGATACTAAGATGAAGCTAGGAGAATTATTTAATAAATATGTAGGGTTATTTAATGAAGAGCCAAGATTTGCGAGGCGGTACACACATAAGTTGGAGGTCACGGAAGACATCGGATTTAATACAAGGGTGTATCCAATTCCGTTTGCCATAAGAAATAGGGTTAAAATAGAGATAGACAGGATGTTAAAAGAGGGTATTATAGAACCAGCGAGAACTCAATATGTGAACCCAGTAGTTATAGTACCAAAACCAAATAAAAGGGATATAAGGATTTGTTTAGATGCGAGGAAATTGAATGCGATTACAAAACCGCAGTATGAGCTACCACAAGAATTGGATAATTTATTGTATAAAGTATATGAAATGAAAGTTTTCAGCAAATTAGATTTAAAGAATTCGTTTTGGTTAATTCCGTTGCATGAAGACAGTAAAAAGTTTACAGGTTTTAGTATCGAAGGCGAGATTTATATGTTTTCTGTAGTTCCATTTGGTTTAAGTAGTTCTTCAGCAGCACTTGTAAGAGCGATGCAGAAGTTGTTTAACGAATATGAATGTTTCTGTTCGCATTATGTCGATGATTTGTTAATTTTTTCAAGGGACGAGCAAAAACACCTGGAGCATTTAGAAAAGGTGATCCAACGACTGGACGAAGGAGGTTTAAAGCTGAACGTAGAGAAATGCGAGTTGTTTAAAAGCAAGGTTACATACTTAGGGTTTGAAATTAGCGAACAAGGGATGAAAATTTGTAATAAAAGATTGGACGAGTTGAAAAACATTCAGCGACCAAAGAATGTGAGAGGACTGCGAGGATTTTTAGGGGTGCTAAATTATTACAAACGGTTTATACCGAGGTATTCTGAAATGTGCGTACCGTTGGTGAGTTTGTTAAAGAAAAAGGAAAGATGGAAGTGGACTGCTGAACGAGAGAAGGCGTTCCAGGATTTAAAAGAAGCATTTTACAAGGAGTTAGCATTAAAATATCCCAATTTTAAAGATGATTTTATTTTGAGGACGGATGCGTCGAAATATGCAATCGGGGCTGAGTTGGTGCAGATACAGGATGGAGTTGAAGTACCAATTGTTTTCATTTCTAGGGTGTTGAAAGACTGCGAAACCAGGTATGCGACGGCAGAGAAGGAGATGTTGGCCATAGTATACGCGGTGAAGAAGTTGCGTTTTTATTTGTTAGGTAAGAAATTTCTAATAGAATCCGACAACACGGTGGTAACGTTCATGAAGAAAAAGGAGTTTTTAAACAGCAGATTGTATAGATGGGCATTGGTGTTACAGGAATACGACTTCGAAATTAAGCATAAGCCAGGAAAGGAGAATGTGACGGCGGATTTTCTGAGCAGACCGCAGGTGGAATCGAATCAGGACATAAACGGGTGTTTAATTGCTTTGCAGGAGTTCAGGGATGTTGGACGATGGACAAACACCAGACTTATAGAGGCGCAGAGGCACAGCGAGGTGAGCTCGATACGAGAGAAACTTACAAGAGAAAATATGGAAGAGTACAGGGGATTTACCATCGTAGGGCAGTTTGTGGTAAAAAATAGGGATGCAGAGCTGGTAGTGCTATCAAGAGACGTTGCCGCTGAAATCATAAACGAAATTCATTTAAAATTCGGACACATAGGTATCAGGAAAACATTTTTAGTATTCAGAGAGGCGTTTTACGCAAAAAATGATATAACGGTGATAAAGGAAAGGATAAATCGGTGTGAAATTTGCATTCTAGGTAAAGACAAGAACGTGGTGCTGCAGAATATGCCGATGAGCGTGAGCGTAAATGGACCATTGGAATTGGTGGCGATTGATTATTTAAGCAACCTGATCACGAGTGAACAGGGTATCGACATATTTTGGTGGTGGTCGACGTTTTTCTAAATTTGTAAAATTATTTCCTGCAAGACGGAGTAACACGGTGCATGCATTGCAGTCAATTGGAGAATTTGAAAGCCAGGTCGGGAAGATAAAAAGAATTTTGGTAGACAACGCAACGTATTTCAACAATCAAAGATTCAGGAACGGGTTAAAAAGGGAAAATATTAAAGTATCATTTAGTAGCATACGACATCCGAAAGCTAATCCATGCGAACGTTACATACGAGAGGTGATAAAATATTTACGATTAGCGACACAGGAGCATCACGACAGATGGGTTAGGTCTCTACCACAAATAGAAAATTTTATGAACAGCGTACCGAGTTCGGTTACGAAAACATGTCCGGTAACATTAATGCGAAGGATTATACCAGCTAGACCATGGAGGGAGGAAGTCGAGGTACAAGACATAACAGAGTTGCTAAGTAATGCCAGGCGCAGAATCGAAAGGATGCAGCGTAGGGACATCGAACGAAGGTGTAGAAAAATTAAGAAAAGAACGATTTTTGGAATAGGGGATTTGGTAGTCGTCAAACGATTAAGGGTTTCAAACCGCGACAAAAACATTTGCGCGAAGCTGTTGTTTCCTTATGAAGGGCCGTACAGGATCACGCGTAGTTTTGCCGAAGGCAATACGTTTGAGCTGGAGAATATGACAGGGGGATATCGCGGGCGTTTTCATTTGGAGAATTTGTAACCATATAGAGTAGTACAGGAAGAGGGTTTAATAGGATAGGTTAAAATGTGGTTCATGCAACGGAAAGTTTAGTTTAGTTTTTATTTTTGTTTTTGTTATAGTAGTATAGTATAGGTTAGAAAATAGCGTAGTGTAATAGATGTGAGAGAAAGGCGAATGCGGGTTGCCAAAGTAAAATAGAAACATCGAAAGGATGGTTTTGAATGAAAATCAGAAATTTTGCACACCAGGGAAGAGAAAACATATGAAATTTCCAATTTCATTAAAACCAGTGGGGCCAAATATTGTGTAAGGGAGGGGGTTATAAGGTTTCTAAAGGTATATTTATATTAATAGGGGTGTATGCCAAACGATAGGGTCAATATTTCAGATTTAATAATTTAAAAACTATAAATTTTGCTATACTTTACATACGTTAAAGTATGTACCACTTCAGATTGAAACTTATATGCCAAAAGGTAGTAACATGACTTTATGACGTAGATATAATGCACGGTACTTGAGGTTTTATACTGAGTTGATATTTCATGAGCCAGTTGAGAGTACATTTGCCGTCGGAAAGCCGGACGCATTTATGGATATCTGCAATATAACAAAGCGTCCAGGTCGTGTATGAATTATTTGGCTTTTCCTTTTTATAGAATCAAACTTTTAGACGAATTGTAAATCAAAATTTAAAGTGAATCAAAATGTAAAAGGTTATTGGAGTTTAGTGAAGTGTTTTGGACCAATGGTAGAAATTTAAAATTATTATAAAGACTATAGCGAAGGTATGTTGGACACTGAAAGATAGGAGATTTGTTATTGGATGTTATATATGTAAAAAATGTTATTGTAGTAAGCTAAGTTTGTTTAGTTAATAACTAAGCAATATAAATAAGGGACTTCTTTTTTAAAATTTGTTCAGATACAGACTTATTTATGAAACCTGCGTTAAAATTGTAAAATAGTTTTGAAATAAAAGTTTATTTGTGTATTCATCGAGTATTATTTAATCCAAGTATAAAAGAAAGTATATAAAGTGTTTAAAAGTGAAAAGGGAAAGTCAGCGTGTATGTAAAGAAGATTGTGGAAGTGGTTATTGGTGCAAAGAAGAAAGCGACGGTATATTATTTGAGAAGATTAGTGTTGGTTTTGGGATAGATTTGGGTATTACGGCAGCAGGATATTGGAGTGGATAAAGAAGGCATCGACGACGTAAAGAATTTTGGGATTGATTTGAGAAGATATAACGGCAGAAGGACATCGTATGGATAATTGGTATAGCAGGATTAGGAGTGATTTGTATTAAGACAGCGGGATTGATTTGGTTGTGCGAAGAGAGAAGTAAGCGGGATACGGAGCAGAGGAACAGGAGATAGGAATACGGCGAGAAAGAATTGACGCAGGAAAGTAGATAAAGGTTTTACTAAATTCTAAATTGGGGTAACATTATTTCAGGTTTGGGGCATCAAAATTGTTTTACAAACACCTGGGGCAGTGCGCAAGAGGACAATTTTGGAGAATCTTGTGTGAAAGTGCGTACGGCAATTTCGAACTTGAGCCAGCAGTCAAAGGAAGGCCTTCAGCGCAGTATATTTCTGGTAAGTACCGTGAATATATTAGAACGTCAGAAATTAAAGTCATAAAAGTTACATAAATTAATTTGACATCAGGCATCGTTGATCTATTAAGATTTGGCATATCAAAATAAATTTAGTACATTTCAAAAGTGGTAAAACAAACGAGGGTGCAGTTTGGTTGGTATTGCACATCTACTCACGATTGAACCCACGGTGAGTAGGTGAGAAAACCCTGAGATTAAAGTTTCAAATAGTCGAGGCATATAAAATATAGTAATTAGTAAAAGAAAAACCAACCAAACGTTTGCTAAAGCACCTCGATTTGAAATCATTGTGACGACGACAAAAGTCGTGTAATAAAATCTTGTTTAAAGGAGGAGTAATTATATTATATAAAATAGTAGAGACAAAAAAAACATAGTAATTATATTCCAAGAAGGTGGCAAACCCAACGTGAGGCTCGAGAAAAAGGTTAAAAAGGTGTTAGAGCGAAAGAGAGCAGAATCCGGGAGCCCGAGTTAGGTGGGGCCCGCAAGTTTTTTATTTTTTCAGGAAACGAGTTCAAAACAAGGAAACAGAGATGACGGACGAGGACACAAAAAGAATCACAAGATCGGGACTAATATACGGGGTTGAAATGGATGTAGGAGACAAGACATAGAGCTAGACGCAGGGGCGACCTACAGGAGACGGACACGATGCAGACAGAGTTGGAGATGACAGACACGGACTTGGACCAGGCGACGGTACCGCAGGTGAGAGCAGCAGAAGCCGACGGAAACCAGGACCTTAGGAGATTTCTGATGAGTTTGCAGAAAAATTTAACAGACAAAATTACAGAATCACAGACGGAACTAAAAATGGAGTTTAAGACATCACACACAGAACTGACAGACAAAATTAATGAATCACGCACGGAACAAAAAGAAGCGAATGCGGCGTTAGCCATAAAATTATGGAATCACATAACGAGTTAAGGGACGAGTTTAGGACAGCGCACGCGGACCTGACGGCGAAAATGAACCACACACAGGAATACTTACTAACGCAAATACAGATTGCAAAAGACGACGTGCGGACAGAGGTCCAACAACAAATAGACAGGGTTGACGACAAGTTAGAACACACACGGGCACATTTGCAAGGAGACTTGAACGCGACACGGACTGACTTAAGAACTGAAATTAAGACACGGGTCGACACAGTGGAAGAAACAATGATTAGCGGGTTTTCAAATTTAAGCACAGAAATAGAAACATGTGACAAACGACATGGGACCAACTACAAAAATTTAGGACAAACATTAGAAACCATACAAAACGAAAACGTACACGGTAGGACAAAACTGGACGAAAAACTTGACGACAAAGTTACGGGATTAGAAACCAGGGTAGGACATGACGTTAGACAAATTTACGAGAAACTCGACGACATAGAAAGGAGGCGAATTGGACTAGACTACGGACCGCACTTTCGATTAAACCGGGACGCTTTACCGAAGTTTGAGGACGTAAGACAGAACAGCCCATGGGATTCCTGGACCGACTAGACGAGATTGTAGGGACAGAAAACGAACGAACAAAATTACAGATTGTTGGGGCAAGTTTGACAGGAAATGCCGAAAATGGCATAACATTATTCGTAAACAGTATGACACGTACGCGGACTTCAAACGACTATTTATAGAACAGTTTTGGAACACTACACATCAGACCGACATAAGGACGAACCTAATTACAGGACATTATAGCAGGACTCACGGCACGCGCGAAGAATACGCGATTGACAAGTTCAATCAGGCGCAACACTTAACACCGAAACTGAGCGAGGACGACATCGTACTTCTACTGGCAGGTCATATGGAACCGGAGGTTACCAGAGTTGTAGTGGTACAAAATGTCAAGACATTGAGGGAATTCTTGGGAGTAATGAGAAATTTTGACCTAGCGACAGTACTGGAAGCGAAAACGCGGACACACCATTGGTAACAAAACAGGGGTTACAGGGAAGACAGTCGACGACCACCGTACCATGAAAACAGACAAAATAATAGACAGGAAAATTTTAACTACGGACATAGGAATCATTGGGGACACGAGGCACATAGACGACCGTATTTCAATAGGGATCACAGGGATAACGCTTACAATGGACAAAACAGAAACCGGCACGACAACGGCGAGGATGACGGCCGGACGACAGGAGGAGGAATACAAAATGGAAATAGCCGGACGGACAGGGACGTAAACGTCCAACATATAACGACGAGCGCAATTACAACGGACCCGAATAGGATTGAGGTGGTGGAAATTCACGAGTCGCCTCAAGAAAAAAACGCGAATTTTGGACGACCGACTGCTTAGGAGTTAAGATTGATGTTTGCTATAGTATAAGGGATTTGTTGTTAAACAGTTACATTTTTAATAAAAAGAATTTGTTATTTATAAATATTAGTTTAAGGGACCGTGTTTATGTTGCTTTAGTGGATAGTGGGTCACAGTTGTCGCTGGTAAATGATAGGGTAGTAGTCGAACATGGAGAATTTTTAAAGGAAAGAGTAGGAACAATTGAGGGATTAATTTATGGTCAGCGATGAACAAAAAGCTTACGACGATTTATAATGTTATCCGTGTACCGATATATATAGGAAATAAAGAAGCAGGAATGCAGAGTTTTTAATTACGAAAGGGTTACAGTTAGACTTCATATTGGGTATGGATTTTATAGAGGATTTTGGATTGAATATAGATGGAAAGGATAGGTCAATTAGGATATTTGATAAAGATAGGTCATGGGTGGTGCCTACGGTTAGTGAGGAAAATAGGAATGGAAATGATATAGATAGTACAGGATTAGGAATGATTAAAGAGTATAATGATGGACAGGTTAAAGTACGATTATGTAATATGTTTGTAAGATTAATTAATGATGAACAGATAGGGAAAGTGAGTATTGATACTAAGATGAAGCTAGGAGAATTATTTAATAAATATGTAGGGTTATTTAATGAAGAGCCAAGATTTGCGAGGCGGTACACACATAAGTTGGAGGTCACGGAAGACATCGGATTTAATACAAGGGTGTATCCAATTCCGTTTGCCATAAGAAATAGGGTTAAAATAGAGATAGACAGGATGTTAAAAGAGGGTATTATAGAACCAGCGAGAACTCAATATGTGAACCCAGTAGTTATAGTACCAAAACCAAATAAAAGGGATATAAGGATTTGTTTAGATGCGAGGAAATTGAATGCGATTACAAAACCGCAGTATGAGCTACCACAAGAATTGGATAATTTATTGTATAAAGTATATGAAATGAAAGTTTTCAGCAAATTAGATTTAAAGAATTCGTTTTGGTTAATTCCGTTGCATGAAGACAGTAAAAAGTTTACAGGTTTTAGTATCGAAGGCGAGATTTATATGTTTTCTGTAGTTCCATTTGGTTTAAGTAGTTCTTCAGCAGCACTTGTAAGAGCGATGCAGAAGTTGTTTAACGAATATGAATGTTTCTGTTCGCATTATGTCGATGATTTGTTAATTTTTTCAAGGGACGAGCAAAAACACCTGGAGCATTTAGAAAAGGTGATCCAACGACTGGACGAAGGAGGTTTAAAGCTGAACGTAGAGAAATGCGAGTTGTTTAAAAGCAAGGTTACATACTTAGGGTTTGAAATTAGCGAACAAGGGATGAAAATTTGTAATAAAAGATTGGACGAGTTGAAAAACATTCAGCGACCAAAGAATGTGAGAGGACTGCGAGGATTTTAGGGTGCTAAATTATTACAAACGGTTTATACCGAGGTATTCTGAAATGTGCGTACCGTTGGTGAGTTTGTTAAAGAAAAGGAAAGATGGAAGTGGACTGCTGAACGAGAGAAGGCGTTCCAGGATTTAAAAGAAGCATTTTACAAGGAGTTAGCATTAAAATATCCCAATTTTAAAGATGATTTTATTTTGAGGACGGATGCGTCGAAATATGCAATCGGGGCTGAGTTGGTGCAGATACAGGATGGAGTTGAAGTACCAATTGTTTTCATTTCTAGGGTGTTGAAAGACTGCGAAACCAGGTATGCGACGGCAGAGAAGGAGATGTTGGCCATAGTATACGCGGTGAAGAAGTTGCGTTTTTATTTGTTAGGTAAGAAATTTCTAATAGAATCCGACAACACGGTGGTAACGTTCATGAAGAAAAAGGAGTTTTAAACAGCAGATTGTATAGATGGGCATTGGTGTTACAGGAATACGACTTCGAAATTAAGCATAAGCCAGGAAAGGAGAATGTGACGGCGGATTTTCTGAGCAGACCGCAGGTGGAATCGAATCAGGACATAAACGGGTGTTTAATTGCTTTGCAGGAGTTCAGGGATGTTGGACGATGGACAAACACCAGACTTATAGAGGCGCAGAGGCACAGCGAGGTGAGCTCGATACGAGAGAAACTTACAAGAGAAAATATGGAAGAGTACAGGGGATTTACCATCGTAGGGCAGTTTGTGGTAAAAAAAATAGGGGATGCAGAGCTGGTAGTGCTATCAAGAGACGTTGCCGCTGAAATCATAAACGAAATTCATTTAAAATTCGGACACATAGGTATCAGGAAAACATTTTTAGTATTCAGAGAGGCGTTTTACGCAAAAAATGATATAACGGTGATAAAGGAAAGGATAAATCGGTGTGAAATTTGCATTCTAGGTAAAGACAAGAACGTGGTGCTGCAGAATATGCCGATGAGCGTGAGCGTAAATGGACCATTGGAATTGGTGGCGATTGATTATTTAAGCAACCTGATCACGAGTGAACAGGGGTATCGACATATTTTGGTGGTGGTCGACGTTTTTTCTAAATTTGTAAAATTATTTCCTGCAAGACGGAGTAACACGGTGCATGCATTGCAGTCAATTGGAGAATTTGAAAGCCAGGTCGGGAAGATAAAAAGAATTTTGGTAGACAACGCAACGTATTTCAACAATCAAAGATTCAGGAACGGGTTAAAAGGAAAATATTAAAGTATCATTTAGTAGCATACGACATCCGAAAGCTAATCCATGCGAACGTTACATACGAGAGGTGATAAAATATTTACGATTAGCGACACAGGAGCATCACGACAGATGGGTTAGGTCTCTACCACAAATAGAAAATTTTATGAACAGCGTACCGAGTTCGGTTACGAAAACATGTCCGGTAACATTAATGCGAAGGATTATACCAGCTAGACCATGGAGGAGGAAGTCGAGGTACAAGACATAACAGAGTTGCTAAGTAATGCCAGGCGCAGAATCGAAAGGATGCAGCGTAGGGACATCGAACGAAGGTGTAGAAAAATTAAGAAAAGAACGATTTTTGGAATAGGGATTTGGTAGTCGTCAAACGATTAAGGGTTTCAAACCGCGACAAAAACATTTGCGCGAAGCTGTTGTTTCTATGAAGGGCCGTACAGGATCACGCGTAGTTTTGCCGAAGGCAATACGTTTGAGCTGGAGAATATGACAGGGGGATATCGCGGGCGTTTTCATTTGGAGAATTTGTAACCATATAGAGTAGTACAGGAAGAGGGTTTAATAGGATAGGTTAAAATGTGGTTCATGCAACGGAAAGTTTAGTTTAGTTTTATTTTTGTTTTGTTATAGTAGTATAGTATAGGTTAGAAAATAGCGTAGTGTAATAGATGTGAGAGAAAGGCGAATGCGGGTTGCCAAAGTAAAATAGAAACATCGAAAGGATGGTTTTGAATGAAAATCAGAAATTTTTGCACACCAGGGGAAGAGAAAAACATATGAAATTTCCAATTTCATTAAAAACCAGTGGGGCCAAATATTGTGTAAGGGAGGGGGTTATAAGGTTTCTAAAGGTATATTTATATTAATAGGGGTGTATGCCAAACGATAGGGTCAATATTTCAGATTTAATAATTTAAAACTATAAATTTTGCTATACTTTACATACGTTAAAGTATGTACCACTTCAGATTGAAACTTATATGCCAAAAGGTAGTAACATGACTTTATGACGTAGATATAATGCACGGTACTTGAGGTTTTATACTGAGTTGATATTTCATGAGCCAGTTGAGAGTACATTTGCCGTCGGAAAGCCGGACGCATTTATGGATATCTGCAATATAACAAAGCGTCCAGGTCGTGTATGAATTATTTGGCTTTTCCTTTTTATAGAATCAAACTTTTAGACGAATTGTAAATCAAAATTTAAAGTGAATCAAAATGTAAAAGGTTATTGGAGTTTAGTGAAGTGTTTTGGACCAATGGTAGAAATTTAAAATTATTATAAAGACTATAGCGAAGGTATGTTGGACACTGAAAGATAGGAGATTTGTTATTGGATGTTATATATGTAAAAATGTTATTGTAGTAAGCTAAGTTTGTTTAGTTAATAACTAAGCAATATAAATAAGGGACTTCTTTTTTAAAATTTGTTCAGATACAGACCTATTTATGAAACCTGCGTTAAAATTGTAAAATAGTTTTGAAATAAAAGTTTATTTGTGTATTCATCGAGTATTATTTAATCCAAGTATAAAAGAAAGTATATAAAGTGTTTAAAAGTGAAAAGGGAAAGTCAGCGTGTATGTAAAGAAGATTGTGGAAGTGGTTATTGGTGCAAAGAAGAAAGCGACGGTATATTATTTGAGAAGATTAGTGTTGGTTTTGGGATAGATTTGGGTATTACGGCAGCAGGATATTGGAGTGGATAAAGAAGGCATCAACGACGTAAAGAATTTTGGGATTGATTTGAGAAGATATAACGGCAGAAGGACATCGTATGGATAATTGGTATAGCAGGATTAGGAGTGATTTGTATTAAGACAGCGGGATTGATTTGGTTGTGCGAAGAGAGAAGTAAGCGGGATACGGAGCAGAGGAACAGGAGATAGGAATACGGCGAGGAAGAATTGACGCAGGAAAGTAGATAAAGGTTTTACTAAATTCTAAATTGGGGTAACATTATTTCAGGTTTGGGGCATCAAAATTGTTTTACAAACACCTGGGGCAGTGCGCAAGAGGACAATTTTGGAGAATCTTGTGTGAAAGTGCGTACGGCAATTTCGAACTTGAGCCAGCAGTCAAAGGAAGGCCTTCAGCGCAGTATATTTCTGGTAAGTACCGTGAATATATTAGAACGTCAGAAATTAAAGTCATAAAAGTTACATAAATTAATTTGACATCAGGCATCGTTGATCTATTAAGATTTGGCATATCAAAATAAATTTAGTACATTTCAAAAGTGGTAAAACAAACGAGGGTGCAGTTTGGTTGGGTATTGCACATCTACTCACGATTGAACCCACGGTGAGTAGGTGAGAAAACCCTGAGATTAAAGTTTCAAATAGTCGAGGCATATAAAATATAGTAATTAGTAAAAGAAAAACCAACCAAACGTTTGCTAAAGCACCTCGATTTGAAATCATTGTGACGACGACAAAAGTCGTGTAATAAAATCTTGTTTAAAGGAGGAGTAATTATATTATATAAAATAGTAGAGACAAAAAAAACATAGTAATTATATTCCAAGAATATATATTACGATTTAGCAATAATTTAGTTAGAGAGCATTTTACAGATATAGTTATATAGTTCGTATAGAAAACCTGTTGCAAATGTTGGATTCAAAGTTGTTCTACTGTGTAGTAGGTCACTCCTTTTGGCTTGTGTACAACTGAAAACAACATTCCAGTTTTATGGTATACCTACTTGCATTCTTAAGGGTTTATAACCACTAAATATTTTAGCTTATTTCTTGTTTGAATGACTAAACCCTTGGGGCACTCTACAACCTTCTTGTTAAGGGTTGTCATTTCCTTTAAAATACGTTTTTTAAAATACAATAGGAAGCTTTAGGTATTTAACTACTCATTTCGCATTTTACATTACAAATTGGGTAATGACTTTATTGGATCATTTTCGGTGATTGAATTTACAATAAGATTATTGTCGGTCGTTGTTAATTGAAATAATTGTCGTTTGTTTCTTCATACAAAATGCCTGACACAAATACTTCTGTAACTTTATTAAAGCTCTACGCTGCTAGGGTTAATGAAATTTTAGAACTTTCTGAAAAGGCACAATACAACGATTCTGCCCATAAGTTATTTAAATTGAAGTGTCGCATGGTTGAATCTATGTACAAGGATTTTACTGAAAAATATGTTACTGTATTTGTAAACACAGAACCAGAATTGCAACCTGCTTTAGAGAATTTGTGTAGAAACGTAGATGACGAATATTATTCTATCCTTTTGATAGAGCAAGAGATATTTTCTGCTGAAGTGAAAACTCCGTCTGTGAATCACACAAGTCGACAAGACAATAATTTTACACCTAGGGTAAAATTAGCAAAAATTACTCTACCACGTTTTGATAATCACCCAAAAAACTTTAAGACTTTCAAGGATATGTTTGATGTTTTGATAGATAAACAACCGCATTTAACGGACATCGAAAAGCATTCCTACCTTCTTTCAAGCTTGTCGGGTGAATCATTGACATTGTTGCGGTCTATTCCTCTTAGTCATGAAAATTACAAATTAGCATATGACACTTTATGTTCTAGATATAATAATAAACGTCTTTTGGCTAATCACCATTGGGGTTTAATAAAAAACTACCCGCCTATGCATGCGGAAAACGTAAAACAACTTCGAAATTTAATTGACTGTTTCACAGAAAACTTATCGATTTTGGGATCATTACAATTTGATGTTGAAAGTTGGGATTTCGTTCTTGTAGATCTTTTATTATGTAAACTCGATGAGGAAACTCGTAAACGATTCGAATTGCATTTCAATTCTACTGATGTGCCTACATTCAATTGCGTCAAAGACTTTTTGTCAAAACAATGTATAGCCTTAGAGAATCTTGTCTCAAGCAAACAACCGAAAGTGCTTAAAGGTACTATTAATAAACAAGGTCTCGCTCGTTCGAATTCTGACTTGAAGCCTAGGACATTCTTAGCTGAGACTAACACTTCTCCTAAGAACAATTCGTTCTCCTGCATCCTTTGCAAGGGAAATCATGTATTGTATTCGTGTGAGCAACTTCTTAAATTGTCTCCAAACAAGCGTCACGAGCAAGCCAAACATCTTCGGTTATGTTTGAACTGTCTTCGACCAAATCATAACATGTCGTCTTGTCCGTCAAAGGTTTCGTGCAGAACTTGCAATAAAAATCATCATACATTGTTACATTTTGTGCCGTCGATTGCTACGTCACCACCTTCTGCAACTCCAACTCGTGAAGAAAATTTGCAAACCAGTTCGTCTAATAATGCTACTTGTACTACAACAGTTGGGTCTGTGGCGACAACTTGTCTAGCTCTGCTACCTACGGTTTGTTTGGAAATTCTCGACAAGAGAAATCAACCTCAAATTATTCGTGCTCTAGTAGACACTGGGAGTCAAATTTCATTTATTACAAAGTCTTGTCGTAAGTCTATTGGTATATCGTCTCGCCTTCTTCGATTCCTATTTCTGGTTTGGGCCAGACTTCACATCAAACGTTAGGTGTGATATCTGGAACAATTCGTCCTATTCAGGAATATGATTTAGTCCCGACGGACAACAATTTGAAAATAAACTTAATGGTTTTGCCGTCTATTTGCGGTAATCTTCCAAACAAGTATATTCAATCGTATTGGTCTCATTTGGAAAACATAAAACTCGCAGATGAAAACTGGAGACATCCCTCTCCAGTACAAATGTTATTGTGCTCTGATGTTGCCAGTCGTATTTTGCTCGATGGGAAAATTGATGGCAAAGAAATTTCGCCTGTTGCTGTCAACACCATATTTGGTTACATGATATTTGGTACTGTCAATCCCATCTCAACCAATGTTATTCATTCGTTCTTTGTATCTATCGATCCTTGTATGAATATTGATCTTAAACATTTTTGGGAGCTTGATGACATTCCATCGAAGAGTTTGTCGTCCCCGGAAGATGACCTTGCTCAACGATCTTTTGATAACTCGTTGCATTGGTTACCCAATGGTAGGTCGGCGTGAGCCTCACATTTAGAGAAAATGTTCGTGAGTTTCCGGACTCGAAATCCATTGCCTTTAAACGTCTATTGTCACTAGAGCGTCGTCTCGAAACTAATCCAGACTTGCGAAATTTGTATGTAGATTTCATGCGTGATTACGAAGCATCTGGTCACATGTCGCTTTTATCAACGCCTCCAGCTGACAATAATGCGTATTTTATTCCACACCATGCCGTGTTCAAACTAGAAAATAATAAACCTAAATTGAGAATTGTTTTTGACGCTTCGGCTCGAGCTTCGAATGGTATTTCATTGAATGATACCTTACTCACTAGACCTAAGCTCCAGAATGATATTGTAAGAATACTTTTGGCGTTTTGTATTCCCAAGTTCGTTTTTGTCTGTGACATAAAACAAATGTACAGGCAAATATTGATATAAGAAACGGATCGTTCTTATCAATTGATACAATGGCGATGGAATCCTTCAGAACCAATTTCAACCTATCAGTTAAACACAATTACATATGGAGTTTCATCCGCTCCTTTTCTCGCCATTTGCACTATTTTAAAACTAGCTGAACTAGGAGAAAATAGCTACCCATTGGCTGCTCATGCTTTGAGAAACAATTTGTATGTTGATGATGTATTGACTGGGTCGTCCACTCTCCAGGCAACTCATGAACTAAAACGTCAACTCATCGAACTACTGCGTGCTGGCTGCTTCGAACTACGCAAATGGGCTAGCAACAGTCCACTACTGTTAGAAGATATTCCTACTGAGTATCAACAAGTAAAACCAAGTTTAGTCGCAAATGATCTTAAGTTTACCGTAAAAGTGCTTGGTCTTCAGTGGCACTCGATACCTGATAATTTTTCATTTGAAATGCAGCCTTTAGAAGTCGTCTTTCCAAGCGGATTTTACTTTCGACAGTTGCTAGGATTTACGATCCTCTAGGATTTATTACACCAGTTACCTCTTCACTCAAACAACTCATTCAACAATTTTGGGTGCTGGGGTTGGATTGGGATGATCCTCCTCCTGAATCTATTGTTATATTTTGGAAAAAATTTGTTGCTGAATTTTCATATATTGATTCAATTCAAATTCCTCGTTATATCCCTATTGATGAAGCCTGTAGTATACAACTACATGGTTTTTGTGACGCGTCCGAGAAAGGATACTCGGCTATTGAATATTTTCGTTTAGTATTTCCGTCAGGAAAAATATCTGTTCACTTTGTTATGGCTTGATCAGAGGTCGCCCCTTTGAAATGTCTTTCTATACCCAAGCTAGAGCTATGTGCTACCGTACTTTTGCCTAAATTAGTTCATTTTGTTAAAACTACATATTCAAATGTAACCTTTGAAAAAATCTGTTGTTACACTGATTCTTCTGTGGCTTTGACTTGGATTAAGTCACCTACCTATCGTTTAAAAATGTTTGTAGCTAACCGTGTTAGTTACATCCAAGAACGTATTTCTCCCGAACAGTGGAGTTACATTAGTTCTTCAAACAACCCATCTGATTGTGCTACCAGAGGTTTATTTCCTTCGATATTGCCCGCGCATCCGCTATGGTGGGCAGGTCCTGAATTTTTGTCGTTGTCTGAAGAAAATTGGCCTTTGCCAAAATTGTTCGTCCCTTCTCTTGAAGCATCTTCTGAGGAGAAACGCCTTACTTTGATTGTTACTGTAGAATCAACTTGGCTGGAAGACTTATCAAACAAATTTTCGTCGTTACACAAAATTCAACGTATAGTCGCATATTGTCTGAGAATCTTTACTGTTAGAAAAGGTACCATCAATTCGCTATTTTTATCGTCGGTGGAGCTTCACACTGCTCTTATGGTTATTGTCAAGGTGGTCCAATTTAGTTCACTGAAAGTTGAAATCGAAGCCGTTCGTCAAGGTGAGCCTTTGCCTAAACATCTGCAACGTCTAGGCTTATTTCTTGATTCGAATGACATTTTAAGAGTAGGCGGGAGACTGATTCATTCCAATCTTCCAGATTCCGCAAAACATCCAGCGGTATTACCCAATAAACACCGTATAACAGATTTGTTGATTAAACAAGTGCACACACAAAATTTACATTCGGGAGTAAACACAACGATGTACTTGCTTCAAGAACGATTTTGGATCGTCTCATCTCTTCGCGCAGTTCGTAGGATACTGTCTAAATGTTATCATTGCTATCGTCTTCTCCCCATTCCTGTCAATCCAGTTATGGGTGAATTGCCTTCATTTCTTGTCCCTCCTTTAAATTGGAAACTTGCCAGAATTATAGAGCTTCATCCTGGAAGCGATGGGGTACCTCGTGTAACCACCGTAAAAACTTCACGAGGCATTTTGAAAAGACCAATGGTCAAACTATGCCCATTGCCGTCTCAATAATAAATATTAGTTATTTTAGTGTTCTTTATTATAGTTTCGTAAGCATTATTATATTCATTTAGTTCTTCATACATACAAGACACGGTCAAAGTTAAAATTTTCGTGTTAAGTTTAAAAAAAAAATTGCCCAACGCTATTTTGGTGGGCAGAATGTTTCGTATTGATTAAAACTCAAACTATAGTGAATTTAAATTGTGCAGTGCGCTTGCGCCTCTTAAAATAAAACGCGTGCGAAAGTGGTTTTGTGACGAAAATCGAGGACTCTTCTTTCGATCTAGTAGCGGGACGGTTGTGCGAAACAAGCTATGCAAACAATAAAGTATAGTGCTTGCAACAGTGCATTCAACTGACTCCCCCGGGGGCATTCCAGCAACATTGAAGAGGACCACACACCAAGGACAATATTGGTGAGTGAATTTATGCCTTTTGTTTGTTTTTTACATGCATACAACTTTCGCATTTAAAGCTCGCATTTTGTTCTACTTCGCAATACAGTCCACGATTAATAAGACGCGCCAGCACATTTATCTAAGTTAATTCATTTACATTATGTGCAGAAAAAAAGATTAAAGTAATATTTACTGCAGTTCTTTCCCCTAAGGCAAATTGTCAAACCGAAGGGTTTAATAGGACACTAATGACAGGCCTTCTGACCACTGCTGTAGAAGAACACCTATAGAACGAGTTTGTTAAAAATGTGCAATTAATTCTCCAGTAACAATTTGCCAAAGAAATCTACGAGAAAAAAGTTCAGGTAACTGCTATATGGCTACCACCTTAGAGATCACATTGCTTAATTGATAAATGATACGGGCGACATCAGTAGGAAAATTGAGAACTTAGTTGAAGAGAGATTTCAAATTGCACTGAAGGTGGAAGAAGAACAGATGAATCAAAAACGTCGTTTGATCGAACGAGAAAAGCTCCTCGTCAGTCTAAAGTGCATGATCTAGTACTTGTAGAAAAACTGTTGCGCACAGTTTTGGCCCCTAGAGTATCTAGCTAGTAATTCACAGAAAATTAGGTGAAGTATTCCGCTAAAAATCCCGTTTCAGTAAAATACCGAAAACTTCTACTGTACTAACAAAAATGGTTGCCGACTAGCTAAGTGGGGCTGGTGGTGTAAGTGTTTGAAGAAGGTTCTAGAAGGCTATCAGGTATAAAATATTTCTTGATGGGGAATACCTTGGACATCACCTAATCCCGCAGGGTTACGAGGGAAACGCCGTAGAAGGAATAACAAGAGGTTGCCAAAACCTGAGATCAGGAGAGTGATTCTGGCATAAAACTGCACCTAAAAAATCATTAAGGACATTCTTAAACATAAAACAAACCTTAATAACACATAAACCTATTTAAAACAGTTAACTACAAAGAAGGTTTCTAATGTTAAATGACCTGAATATTCAATCACGCTTCTAAGTAATTTCCAAACAATTTATTGCAGCAAAACTGTAACTATACCATTACAATAATGTAAACAAATAAAAAATTAAATGTACACATGTCTTTACACTATTATACAGGACTTGTTTTTAACTATATAGCACACTTCAGTTTTCATTACCAATACATAAGACAGTCTTTGTTACATGCCGAAATTGGCATTGTACATGTCTTAGGGTTAGTTATTCTTGTGGTTTTCTAGACAATATGGAAAACTCTTGTGGTTTTCTACAATGCTAGAATCACAGAGTGGTTTGATGCAATGAATAAGAAACTATGTAAATTAATCTATTAAATATGGAAAAACATTAAATTATGACATACATGTTTTTATAAAATACTGCAACTGACATATAAATATAAAATCAACAACATTTCTTTGGAAACTAAGCAACATAATCAAAGTAGAAAAACGCACCCTGCAAAGGTTTTAAAATAAACAATTATTTTCAACACTTCCCCTAATTGTTTAGTTTTTATATCGTTAAAGCAATTCGAGAAGATTGTTAACTTGAACCAAACGGCAACGTTCCAACCCTTTCGTTAACCCGTCTGCGGCTTGATTTTTTGTTTCCACATATGATACTTTAAGTTGACCGTCTTGAACCTTTTGCGGACGAAGAAATAACGAATTTCAATATGTTTTGTACTGCGGTGCAGCTCTGGGTTCTTGATAACTTGAATTGCACTTTGGTTATCGATATTAATAACAGGAACTTCATCATAATTGACTAACTCGAAGAAAAGTCGCTTGATCCACATGGCATGTTTAGCAGCTTCACAACTTGCCACGAATTCCGCTTCCATTGTGGATAGAGCGATATCAGATTGTTTCCTGCTCATCCAGCAGATTGCTGAGTCACCATACTTAAACAAAACTCCACTGGTAGATTTCCGATCACTATCACTGGCGAAGTCTGCATGGCTGTAGATTTCAAGCTTGTCATGGCCATGGCGGTAAGTGAGTTGATAGTCCTTTGTACCTGCAAGGTATCTAAGAATCCGCTTAACACCAATCCACGTATGACTAGTTGGTTTTTCGACAAATCTTGACCAGTAGTTCACTGCAAACATAATATCTGGGCGAGTGCAATGAGCCAAGTACATTAATCGACCAATGACTTGTCGATAAAGAACATCTACAGATACTTCACTGTCACTGTCACAAGACAAGGGTTTACTAATTGGAGTCATAACTGGCTTACAATCATCCATTCCAAACATTGTAAGAGTATGCTCAATGTAACCCTTTTGATGGACAGTAATTGAACCATCACTATTATGCTGAATACATAGTCCGAGATAATGTAAATCTTCACCGATTGTGATTTTAAACTCTCGTTTCAACTCCTCAAGAAACTTCTTTGCCGTTTGTTCGGTTGTAGACAATACTAAACCGTCATCAACATAGATGGCTATCATCAGTTTTTCACCATTGTAACAACCTATAAACAAACACGGGTCAGACATACTTTGTTTGAGCCCATATTTCAATAAAACTGATGTGAATTTTGAATTCCAGCAACGGGAAGCTTGTTTCAAACTATATAGACCTTTTTGAAGTAAACACACTCGGTCAGAGCCATCATTGTAGCCATCAGGTTGCTCCATGTAAATCTCTTCCTGAAGATCTCCATAAAGGAACGCAGTTTTTACATCAAACTGACGCATTTGCATACCTTTTGCAGCTGCTATACTAATGAGTGACC
The DNA here is from genome assembly GCA_036346225.1 of Platerodrilus igneus. NCBI lineage: Eukaryota > Metazoa > Arthropoda > Insecta > Coleoptera > Lycidae > Platerodrilus > Platerodrilus igneus. The sequence goes on from JARFIW010001182.1 coordinate 3,960,309, forward strand.
TGATTGTATCCATCCGTGCTACTGGACTAAAAGTTTCTTCATAGTCAATACCAGCTCTCTGGGTAAACCCTTTTGCTACAAGTCGAGCTTTATAGCGACCAATACTTCCATCTGCATTTACCTTGACCTTATAAACCCATCGACTTTTAACTAGTTTTCGGTTTTCTGGAAGCTTAACCAGTTTCCATGTTTTGTTTTCATTTAGTGAATCCATTTCATCATCCATAGCACTTTTCCATTGTGATGACTCATTTGACTCTATTGCTTCACTATACTTGGTCGGTTCATCATAGGAAATGAGAACCTCATCTTCATCAACACAGCCATCATAGTAGCGAGCGGGTTTCTTCCACATATTACGATTTCGCAGTTGCCGTGTGCCTTCATGATGTTGAGACTCTATAGGTGCAATGTTGTCGCTTAACGATGTATCATCTGGTTTCACTACCACAGCAGCATTAGTTTGGTACCATGAACTAGAGGAGGGCATATTTACAATAGTTGATTGTTCAACTGTCACTTCTGTTGTAAATTTGACGTCTTTTGATATGTTAACTTGATTTTTGTGTGGTACATAAACACGATATCCGTCATAATCGCCGTGATAACCAACAAAAATACCTTTGTCTCCTTTTCTATCAAATTTCTTTCGATTTTGCTTAGGAACATGTACATAGCATTCAGTTCCAAATATCTTTAAGTGGTCAAATTTCGCCTTTCTTCCATACCACATTTCATATGGCGTTTTACCACTAACTGGTGTATTACCTGTCCGATTAAGAACGTACATGGCAGTATTTACCGCTTCAGCCCATAGCTTTTTAGATAAATTCTTTGCATGGATCATGGATCTTGCTGATTCACATAGGGTACGGTTTTCACGCTCAGCAGCACCATTTTGCTCCGGAGTATACGGGGCCGATTTCCTAAAAATGATCCCATTATCAGCAAGTAGTTTGTGGTACTCAGAATTGTCATATTCTTTACCACCATTTGACAACATTGTTTTTATCACATGTCCACTTTGTTTAGCATGAGCAATAAATTCACGAGTCCGATCAATAACTTCAGATTTTTTTAATAAAATACACCATGCGAAATTTGGAGTAGTCATCTTTGAACTCCACATAGAGTCGCTTACCAGATAGTGAAGGTACATCCATTGGTCCACAAACATCAGTACTGACAAGTTCACACACTTTAGTTGTACGATTGGGCCTAGATCTATAAGACGAACGATGTTGTTTACCGTAAACACAACCTTCGCAGAATTCGTTATCCTCATTCACATCAATACCCTCTAGGCGCAGAAACGACTTGACATGACGTTTGTTTTGATGAGCTAACCTTTCATGCCACATCTGCAATTGCACATCTTCACTTATGTTAACCTCGCAGGTAGAAGATGTGTTTGAAACGTTCGCTTTAATTGCTAGTTTGTATATTCCATTTACCTGTTTGCCTGTTACAATCGTTTGACTGGATCGTGTGATAGAGCACTTTCCACCAACATAGACACAACTACAGCCTCGAGCTGTGACGACTCCAACAGATACAATGTTTTTGACGATTTTTGGAACATACCAAACACCACGTAGCCAGATTACTTTCCATTTATTACCTATTTTGTTTGAACTTGAATGTCACCCTCTGCAAATGCATAGATAGCTTCTGAATTACCTACTCGAACAACTCCAAGGACATTTAGTAAGGTGAGCGATTGAAACCATTCTCGCCTATTACATGGATGACGGGACGCTCCTGAATCCAGAATCCACTCTTCAGATACAGTCGACGTTGATTCAAGTACGTAGCAGTTAGTCGAGTCAGAAAGTATACATTCAGCTAAAATTCCTTCTTGAACTGGTTTTCACTAAATTGTTGCTGCTGCTTACGCTGTTTATATTCAGCGTGTTTCTTCAAAGCTTTCTCATTGGTACAGTCTTTCATCATGTGACCGAATTTTTTACAGGCAAAACATTGGACCGATATTTTCCTATGACGTCGGCTATTGTTTTGCTTAGACTCGCCCACTTTTGGATCACTTTTCTTTGTCTTAAGATACATAGCATCTGTAACCGACTCACCGCCATCGCGATTTTTTAGAGAGAGCTCCTTAAGGCATAGTAGCTCAAGCTGTTTTTGCATTGTTTGCTTTTCTTTAGGCATTGCAGACCAGGTGTCCTTAAACTCAAAATACTCTTGAGGCAGTGTATTCAAAATACGATTTATAACCACTGAGTCAATTACTTCTTCCACCGTCATAGAGCCAACTTCGTCTTTGATTTCTTTTGCAATACTTTCTATGGCATGGCAATGCGTGGCAATGTTAACGCTGGGATCTTTCACATAAGTGAACAATTTCGTATAGAGTAGATCTAACCGTTGTCCAGAGCGTTGTTCATAGATGCTCAGAAGTTTGTCCCACATAGAACTTGCATTTGAACAAGTTGACAACATTGAACACAAATCCTCACTGATCGAAGTACGGATTAAGATTTGGGCATCCAAATCTGTATCCACATATTTCAATTTTGCAGTTTCATAGGTTGAACTTATGGTTGCATCAGCATCAGGTGCGGGCATGGTAGGCTCACTGTCTTTGTACGTAGGTAGTATTGCCTCGTAGACATGCTTCCGCTTTAACATCAACACGATGTTGGTTTTCCATATTGTCCAATTTTCAGCTCCACGAAGTAGATTAATTTTTACTCGATCTAATTCCATAATTACATCAAAACTTATAACGCATAGATGATACGTAACCTGGGCCCATAACCTCTTGTGGTTTTCTAGACAATATGGAAAACTCTTGTGGTTTTCTACAATGCTAGAATCACAGAGTGGTTTGATGCAATGAATAAGAAACGATGTAAATTAATCTATTAAATATGGAAAAACATTAAATTATGACATACATGTTTTTATAAAATACTGCAACTGACATATAAATATAAAATCAACAACATTTCTTTGGAAACTAAGCAACATAATCAAAGTAGAAAAACGCACCCTGCAAAGGTTTTAAAATAAACAATTATTTTCAACAGTTATAATTTGTAAATAAATTCCCGCCGATATTTTTAAATGAACTTGTCAATTTCCTTCATTCCAGACAGATGCGTTTGCGCATAAGAATGCGCAGGTGCGGAGTGCATAAAAGGACGCCATTAAGGCGACGAGGCCTGAAGCCAAGAGCATCTATTTGTGGTGTGAGTGTGTTTTTTCTCTTTTTAGGGGCGTAGGTTCCTTACCTTACCTTTGTGTACCTCTACCTGAGTGTTCCTATCATTCCGCAACGAGGGGAAAAGTGGTTTAAAACGGATTGGCAATTTGACTCAGCAATGGCGTGATGTGACCCACAAACAACATGGACCCTGCGATTTGGCTGCAAGGTGCGATTTAAGTGAATAACCGTTTTACTTATATTGAGCATGAAATTGTTCCATTGCACCACTTTTAAAAGCGTTCGGTATTTGATACAAAATGGCGCATAATTTGCCGCGTAATTATACGTTATATTAAACAATTGCGCAATAGTATATCAATTGCCCGCAATATAGTATAGCGAATGACCGGTTTACAACATCTTAAGCAAATATTAAAAATCAAATATAACTCAAAGTTACTTAACTAAATGTTTACCCTAAACACACAGACGTATTATAGCTACATTTCGTCAGTTTATGCATTAAATTTCAATTATTTGTTTAGTTACAAAACATCCTGTAGTATAGTTTCAAATGTATTTATAGATATTCGAGGAGTAATTGACTATCATTACTGTGGATACCATTAGATTCTGCTATCAATTTCGTTTTCCACAACATGGTTATTTCTAACACAAGATTGTCGATTTGGGAACCAATGTGCCCCTAAAAGTGCATCTGACCCACTTGGTAGGGTATTATCTGAACATGATTAGACTAATTCTCAGCCTTATTCGATAACCTCTAGTCAAGATAATTGACCTACCAAAGCGACATGTTGATGGTTTGGATGTTTTGTACAAAGTGCTCTATAAGAAATGGATCTATCTATTCTAAATCATTCGATGCTACCTTGGCAAACTGCGGATAAACATACCTCGTGTCGTTTTCTCCTATCTAACCTATCTATCTACGTAAATTTACTATCGTAGACCTAGAATCAGAAAGAAGCACGTTTCAATTATTTGATTCAGTACTAAACTGAATATGACCTGGATTTGTAATCAAACGATGAGATTATCTGGCACTAGCATAACTCCTTAATAATCAAAACTGAATCACAACTGTACCAATTATAATGATGACATCATCTCTAACTTTAAAACTGACATATGAATTTGACAACTTTCGATATGGATCATATATGATATAAAACAATTTTACCATAGTTCAAAATTATAGTAACCTAAAATATTATATATTGTAGAGGGAATAATTTAATCCTCTTGGTGGACTTTACTAATACAGAATATTAAAATGAAATGTACTCATGCGCATTTCTAAGGAACGTCACAAAACAAAATCAGCAAAAAAAATCTAAGCCGCATGTACGGCTCACAACCAAACTTAGACATTAAGTTCAACAAATATTACTTACCTTTAATTGTACGCGAAAATAATAAATAGTAATGTGTAAAAATTCGTATTTAAAGTCGAATATCTTGATTAATAATTGAAATATCGAAAAGTGAATAGCGTATTCGTATTCAGCGTAAAAAACTGGATAAGAATCATATATTATATGTCTTGTAACATCACCGGAACCGTGCAACGGACAGACAGACAGACCGACCGACAGACTAGACCATCTCATTAACCAAACGAAGTTTGGTTGATATTAGCAATGCTATTGTTTAGTAGTGACGTGATCTACAATTCAGTCTGCAGATTAACACTGTCAAAAGAAAATAAAATACTCAAGATAAATATAAAACGCAGAACCAGTTATTTATTGATCATTATTGATTAATTCATGAACCTTTGTATTGTTTACAAAAATGACATGACTTCGTCTGTCGATGTCTCGAACGCAAGTGTTTCTTGACAGGCGACAAAATTATATATCCCCACTCCCACAATGTTTTCAATAATGCCAGCTATACAATACAATATATAAATTCAAACTAAAAACTTAATAAAAGACTTAACAGCTATGGTGACACCTTCTAAATGACGTTTCATAATTAAAGCCGTTCTTCCAAACAACAGGTATTTTGTGATTGATATCCCAACAAGACAAAGAAGATATAAATATGAAACGACTATAGCCGTTGACAAGTTGACGCCATAGTTAACAGAACCAATATCAAATTCAGTTTTGGGAGCAGTGCTGATGATGGAAATACCACCATCCCCCATTTCCGATACTTCCTAAGTGATGATAAGTACCTTGGGGATGGGAAACCATGGCATGACCAAATGTAAGAAGAGAGTTTACATATTTTTAGCTTTAATAGTTGCAGCTATCTTTGAATTACAGAACTAAAATGTCAAAAAAAACTATTAAAATATTACGGCAGTTTCATTTATATTGAACCAACTTCGTAGCAACTGTATTGGAGGTAATTAGATAAAGGACTCACTTCAGTTTCAGAGGCGAGTTATTTTATTCTCACGGGTGTTGGCTTGAATTGATTGGTGAATGCAGTCCTTTATATTATTAATCATTTCATAAGGGATTGAAGCTATGTATTCTAGAAGTATTGTAGTGATATTTTTCCGTGGGTTATTGATGCTAAGCGAATAGATTGCATTTGTAATATCTGACGATAACGAATGCTAGTTTATGTGGCGAATGGCTTACAATGTTTATTGAAGTACATAGAGACTACGGGAGTGCTATTGGCAAGAGAGTCTCAGCACTGGATGAGGTCTTTGGTGCTGTTGTTGCTACATGGCAAGGTAACCTGTTACATTTTCCGCGTACGTATTCAGCGCCACTGCTACAGTTGGCAACACTGATACAGTCCACGTTCACAATATTGCACAATAGATAATATTATGATATAATTACATGTCAAATTGTATCACATACCAAACACGTTTATAAAGATACAATTTGCACTTTAAAATGTAAATAAAGCGAAGTACTCACTTAAAACGCGCCTTGCAGTTAATCTCAGGGCATCTCGTTGCTGTTTTAAGGTGGGTTGCGTCACGCCATTGTTGATCCAAATTTATTCGTCCCTCCTCCTTCGTCGTCCGTAGGTAGGGCGAAGGGATAAAGGTAAAGAAGATACAGGTAAAAGAAAACCTACATCCTAAAAAGAGAAAAGACAAAAACTACTACACAGGTAAACGTTACCGTTCGACGTCTCGTGGCTAATAATAATCTCGTGTCGCAAACCGCGCACTTGCCCGTCACTCCGCGCTGCGCATTCTTTTGCGCAAACGAAACTGTCCGAAATGACGGAAATGAACAAGTCTATTTTAAAATAGTGGCGGGAATTTAGTCACATATTTAAAAATGTACAATTCCAATTTTGACATGTAACAAACCAAAGGTATTTGTATTGATAGGGAATAGGGGCGTGGATCTAGTACCATTGCTACATGGCAGGCTAGTCGACGTACATAATAGGGATTCCTGATTGCCGTTGTTGTTACATGGCAAAGTACTCAGAGTACCGGATAGGCGCACGTGAACTTTCTCTGCTGTTCACAGGTAGGTATGATAAATAGTCGAGGTGTAGAGCATTAGGTTACCAATCGAAGTCTTGCGTTTGTGCGGTCCCGTGACTTTAGCTACCTGATGTCGTGAACCTTTGTAACAAGCCGCCTAATGATTATTTATTAAATTAGAATGTTAAAGTTTGAATTGTGTGATTTCTCCCATGCGCACAGTCGTGAACGGTGGCATAGAAAGTAATAATTCAAGTGAGGAGTAGGACTTGGCAGTAACTGGTTGAAGTGTAAGAATGATAAAGTGATGTTTATATCATGAATTATTAATTTTGAGAGCTAAAATGCCAAAGTACTAATTGGCTGTGTGATGTAACAGTATATATAAAGTTGTGGAAGGTAAGTCAGGCTGGATGATTGACACAAAAGGTCTACGGTTTGTATACCTGATAACCAGAAATCCATCACGCTTGAGATAAGGTGGTGCCAGTTGGCTTTAACGTCGTCAGGGTCAAGGTGAGCCCGGCGAGCCTCGACCGATAAGAGGTCATTGGATGACACCGCATCCTGCAAAAACGTAGATCAAAAGTAAGTGTTGTTATGTTTATTTACATTGAGATGATTTATTTGTGAAACCTTACGTGGTTGTTTACTGCAGGAAGTGCCTAGAGTATCGTAATTATTTTCCTTTTATATTTAATGACACTTGATAGGCATATAAATCAATCACTACATAATTCGTTATTGAATTCTTGTTGGAAATTGGCTTAGCATACCACATCATCTTCATTTATTTATTGTAAAAGTCAAGGTTTGTTTGTGATAAACCATGCGATATTATCTACCACCGGTTTAGTACTTCACTCGATAATTGTACGTGGCCCGTGCGATCGTGTGTTGAATGTACAATTTTGCTTTTGTGTATATGCCCTGAGGCTACTGCAATTCTGTTAGCGGAGACTGTTTTGGATTGGGTGCTGCCAATCACTCCTGTAGAAGCCACTAGCATGAACATTAAAGGTACATGCATTATCATTGTAGGATTTACTGCTCAGTAATTTTATCATAACATAAACCCAAGTTCACAATCCACTTGCTCTAAGGGTGTTACATGCCAAAATTGGCATTGTAAGTTTCTAATTTGCGAGTGAATTCGCGCCAATATTTTAAAAGACTTGTGCGTGCATTTCCGTCACTTCAGACAATTGTGTCAGCGCCCGAGATTGAGCAGCCGCGGAGTGGGGAAGTAAGTGGTGATTTCCGTCACGTGATGGACTAGTCAACGAAAAGTTGAACAGTCTGGGGATCTGTGTGCCTTTTACCTTGTCTTCTCTTTCAGATATGTAGGTTTCCTGTCTCGTACCCGTTATCGTTCCTCCTTGCTGTAACCTTTACCGTACCGCTACACAAGAAGGGAGAAGACAACCCAATTTGACTTCGACGAGGGGGCGAAGCCCTACCCACGCCACAACACCCAACTAACGCCAAAATAACTGCAATGTTGTGAAGAGCTCCACATTTTACGTGAGTACATTTTGTCTTTTCCTATAATCGCAATAAACATTTTTTGCATGTGATACAGTAATTTGAAACATAAATATGACGTAACACCTTATTGCGCAATATTACGTATGTGTTTATTATGTTGACAACTTTCGTAGTGGCTCTTATCAATTACACCGGGACTTTAACGAGTATACCCTTGAATAGACAGTCGAGAGTACAATAGTTCGGGTCCACGTTGGGCGCCACTATTATACTCTCGACTGTATATTCAAGGGTATACTCGTTAAGGTCCCGGTGTAAATGAAGAGTCACAACAAAAGTTGACAACATAATAAACACATACGTAATATTGCGCAATAAGGTGTTATGTCATATTTATGTTTCAAATTACTGTATCACATGCAAAAAATGTTTATTGCAATTATAAGAAAAGACAAAATGTACTCACGTAAACTGTGGAGCTCTTCACAACATTGCAGTTATTTTGGCGTTAGTTGGGCGTTGTGGGCATGGGTAGGGCTTCGCCCCCTCGTCGAAGTCAAATTGGGTTGTCTTCTCTTTTCTTGTGTAGCGGTACGGTAAAGGATACAGGTTGGAGGAATGATAACAGGTACGAGACAGGAGACCTACATATTTGAAAGAGAAGACAAGATAAAAGGCACACAGATCCCCACACTGTTCAACGTTTCGTTGACTAGTCCATCACGTGACAGAAACCACCACTTACTTCACCACTCCGCGTCTGCGCAATCTCGGGCGCCGACGCAACTGTCTGAAGTGACGGAAATGCACGCACAAGTCTTTTAAAATATTGGCGCGAATTCACTCGCAAATTAGAAACTTACAATGCCAATTTTGGCATGTAACAAGGGAATTATCAGGGAGTTCAGGTAAAAGGTGTAATTTTTCACATTATTTCTCCAACAATTGTGGTAGATAATCTTAGGTATAAGATATATAATATTAACTGTTTACTTTGCTCAATGGCCGTTACATCTTAGGCCTAGTTTACCTTGCCTTGGTCTTCCAAGGTGGGTGTCACGTGGGTGATACGAAGCTAACTAGCTAGAATCAGACAGGCAAGGATGAGGATGTGATTGTTGTTGGTGCAATAGCAGAGATTGAATGGATCGTTGACTTTGTTGTTTATGTATGTCAGTGATTGTTTGATACCCAATTTTGGATTGATCTCAATTACAATTAACTAAGTGCCTAACAATGTAGATCCCTGATAGAAAAAGGAGTCGTGGCAACATTTTAACAACGAGCGAGTTATGGAATATATATGACGTAGGCCTGTGCTGTATAAAAAAAATAATCTACAATGTTAGCCCTTGTGGCATAATGAAAGAAAATATATAAATATCAGTAGTGTGCATGTCTGTGTGTATTTAATACCTAATTCGACATTTTTATAATTATAATTGTCAACGTCTACTATTTTTAATATTCTTTATAATATTTGTTTCATGATATTTCAACAAGTAGAAACTTACGACTTATGCCAGCTAATTCTGGGATTAATGCCAGAATTTTTTAATCACAAGCTTTTGTTGCTCGTTTATTTTAAACAAAAGCGAATAAATGAGCCTGTATATAAAAATAAAAAATAGACAAACAATTTATAATTCACAGTAAACTGCATATTACCTTTAACTCGCTTTTAAACCTGTCATTTACTTGAACCAGCAGAGGAAGAGCCGAACTAGCACCTTGTAGCTCTTGCGGTTTACTTAGATCATTTAGCAGTAATTCCTGTTCTTTTTTGAGTTGCAATTCTCTCTGCTTTGCTTCTTCTATTACCATTTGTAGTTTTTCCATTTCTTTATCTTTTCTTTGTACTTCATTTTGAATACACCGCACTTCAGCTTGCTTAATTGCAATTTCTCTTTCCAATTGATTTTGTTTCTCTGCTTCCAAATGTTTGCTTTGCTCCAACATGCACTCCGTTTCTTGCAATTCCTTTTGTTTCCTTTCGTGTGAATCTTTGGCAAGTTGTAACTCATTTAACTGTTCTTGCAGTTTATGCATAGTTGATTGTGCTTCCATCAAATTGTTTTGGTTAATAATTTTGTCTTCCAGTAATCGAGCCCTTTGATGGTGCTGTTCTTGAAGTTTTTCAGCTTGTTCTCTTGCCGTTGCTTCCTCTAACAGTTTTGCCCTAAATATAAATATTATTAATTCTAATTTAAAGATAATTATAAATGTAAGAATATAACCTTAGCTCAAGTCTTTCTTTTCGCTTTTCGGCAACGTTTGCTTTCATTACTTGCTCGATAAGTGGTTCGGGACCTTGTTTTTAATATATAACATGTGGTTGCCCATAACTAGCTTTAATATATTCTTGTTGATTATTAAGTCATCTGCAAAGAAAATGAATTCCCTTGCTTTATGATCAATAAATTGAATTCTAATCTTTTTGTCGGTAAAAACCACGGTATTAATTTCAGACCATGGAAACGACACTATTGGAGTTAATCTAAAATTTACAACATATAAAGACTGGTCATAATTGAATACTTACACGTCCCCTTTGATGTACACATTTAATCCTAAGATATCGACTCCTAAAACTGCATGCGTACCTTTCTTGTTATATATATCAAAATAAGAGATGCCGTACATTTCTAAACTTTGTGCAAGTTTTAAAAACTCTACCATTGCATCTTCCGCTGACATTCCACTATGCTTTTGCCATAATTTCATTATATAGTTTTCCCAGTCGCCACGATTCAAACGGTGTTGCTCAAATAATCTATAGTTAATTAAATAAAACAACTGCAATATTTATCTATTGCTACCTTTCAGGCAATATTATTTCTTTGTCAAAAAAACCATTTTGATGCTTGTTGGGGTTAAAGTCACCATGTCGTATTTGTGCTGCATACGAAGCCAGTAATATGCATACATCTGGAGGACAGTAAATTAAATCTGAAAGTATAGCTAGTCGTACTTGTAGATAAAAGTATTTTACTGTTTTATCCTCTATTAATTCTTGGATGTTTTCAGGATAATATTTAACACGATATTTTAATTTCGTGGCATTTGATAGTAGTTCCTTGACGGTCTGAAAATGGATGTTTTTTAAATTGCAATGTAATTTTATATGTGAATTTATGTTATTGTATTTGTTAGTGTAACTGTTTGGACAACAGGTACTCCCTTCCTTACTCCTTATTGATCCTCTCCTAAATCATGCAGACTTAAAAGCATCACCAAAAAACGCAATTGTTGTTGTCATGATGGTACCGTGAAACTATTAACTTTATCATTGTTTGATATCGATATACAGTTAAAACAAGTTTCAGTCCAGCATCAAAAATGGAACTAAAGTAAGCGATTATGTTTATACATGATTTCACCCTTTACTACTATCCTCCATGATCCTTCGAGCAAATCTTAGTTAAATTATATTTTCCGTCCTCGATACTTTAAATTATACTGTTACAATTTTTTTTTCGATTATAAAAGCTTATAAATTTAAATATAAAATACACTGCACCGTTTATTTAAATAAACAATTAATTTTATGATGTTAATAAAAGTTTAGATCAGTACCGCATAGTCCAATCACGAGGCATATATTAATTAATAATAATAGTATTAGCTCTACTCGTGAACATTGGTTATTTGAACTGCATTTCCAATGTCAAACAATTTTTGTGCCTTGTGCGCATGCCGTCGACAGAAGAGTCAGTCTGGCTCGACCACTCACAGCAGTTAGAAGCTAAGTTTCTTTTTTTTTTTTATAATATATTTTATTATTTTGTGTATATTTGCTATTTGGGTGACTTGAAATTGAGCAAGTAAGTGTATATCGAACTTAGATTGGAGATATCTGTTTTTTTATTTATACTATTTGGACAGTTATATATATGTGACACATTTCTTTGAAAATGCGTTTAGATGTCACTTTTTCGGTTTCTAATATTTTAGCGTCATTGAAATTCATATTATGACCTTTCGTTAAGGCATGTGTAGACAAAGCACATGCCTGAGGTTTTATTTTAATATCGCTTTTGTGTTGCGTTATTCGCTGTTTTAAATTTTGAGCAGTTTGGCCTATATAGGATGCATCACAATCCGAGCAGTTAATTTTATATATGGTATTCCGTTGATTTAAACAGGGAGTTTTATCTTTTATTTTAGAAAATAAATTTTTTATTGAGATTAAGTTTTGTTTCGCAATTTTTATGTTTTCTTTTTTAAATACTTGGATCAATTTAGGTGTTAAGCGTTCTATATAAGGTAATGTTTTATACGAAGTGTTTATAAGGTCTTTATTGTTTTTATTGGAGAATGTACTGCTATTTAGTGTTGTTTTTATTACAGTTGAAGGATAACCGTTTTCTCTTAAAATTTTAGAAAATAATTTAATATTCTTGTTGTATAATGAAGGATGGGAAATTCTTTTTATGCGATTTTTCATTTCTATTGTAAGTATATATTCATTTGCAAAAACTGTGTTTATACAACGTGTAATTTTTAGTAATCTGTGACCAAGAGTACAAATATACTCAAAAATTCAGATGGAATAAAAAGAGTACGCCTTTTATTATTTTTTTAAACAGGACCAATAACCCATAAAAGAAAAACTGAATAGTATATATATATATATATATATATATATATATATATATATATATATATTTAAAATCAATTTCTGTAGTTTTCAAATTGGGATATTGTCGTCCAAAGAATGATACGATATTATTTTTGCATCAATTTATTAATATTCTAACGTTTCAGCAAAGGTTGTTGCCTTTATCAAAGATACTACAAAAAAATTTTTAAATGTCAATAAGGTAAAAAATCATTTTAAAATATCACAGTACTTACTTAAAATCTAATGCCAAATAATCAAAAGAACCCCAAACATGGGGATGTTGTTAAAACTTTAAAAACAGCAGACATGTAAATGACATATACATGACATATGAACAGAGCACACCAAGGGAGTTTTTTTTTGTTTAAACTTAATATTAAAATATCACATCTACTTGATATAAACAGACAGCCAAGACTGAACAATATTCGAAAACCAGTCTGCATAAATTAGGTTCCATATGTACAGTTAGATTAAACAATAATATATGTTTGCAATGAGCCTTGACTTTATACAATTGGAAATAATTATGTTATCCTGTAAAGATTAGAATAAATAGGATGTAAATTTTGAGTATCTTGTCTAAGGTTAATTGAATTATCTTCTCTATATATGTAATACGCTTCTAAAAAGATCGGAATCTTATAGTTCGTTTCGTAATCTAATATTTCCACCTCTTCGTATTTGGGGATGTGCTGAGTATTGTGTACGTGTAGTGCTTGGGCACAACTTTTCTTTCCCAATTTAGCATCTGATCTATGTTGTGTTAGACGATTTTTTAACCACTGACTGGAGTTTCCCACGTACGTTTTTTTACAGGAGCAGGTTATCTTATATATAATGTTACTTCTAAGTAATTTACTAGTATCGTCTTTCAGTTTTGTAAAAAAGTTTCTAACTGATTTTTCATAGCTATATCCTATGATAGTGTTTGGTTGTTTTAGTATTTTAGTTAGTAAGGGAGTTAGTTTTTGTACAAACGGTAATTTCTTATATGTAATGATGTTAGGTCTTGAATCAATTTTTTGTTGAATAGTATTGGTGTAAATTAATTTCTTTACTAGTTGCTTAGGATATCCGTTGTTGCAAAATGTAGTTTCTAAGTATTTTAGGTTGTTTTTGAGAAACCGAGGTTCAGCTATTGATTTTATTCTGTGTTTCAGAGCTAATACTGTGTTCACCTTATGTCCGAAAGAATGATTGGAAAAGTAATTGACATATCTGCCTGAGTTGGTAGGCTTTCTATACCAGTCAAATAATAATTTATTTGAATAGTCCCGAATGACTAAAGAGTCTAGAAACGGAATTTTTCTTTCAATTTCGAGTTGGTGTATGAACTTTAGATGTTTGTTGAACGTATTTAAACAGTCTACAAATCCTTGAATCTTTTCAGGAGGGGCAGAGCAGATTATGTCATCCACATATTTCACAAGAAATATCATGTTGAAATCTATCTTCGGAATTATGGTTTCTAGAAGATGGTCCATTACTATTTGGGCTATTATAGGAGATAAAGGGGATTCCATGGGTGTCCCAAATTTTTGTAGATAATATGATAAAAACAAAATAGGTGTTATTAAAAATGACGGCAATGGTCGCCAAAAATAAGGATTTGGAAAAAGTTGTGTTGGATTGTATGTTTTCCCATTTTTGTGAAATAATATCCAAAGCAAGATTTAGAGGTATGTTTGTGAAGAGGGAGGACACATCTAGAGAGAGTAAAACATGATCTTTGGGTAACTGAAACTTCCTAAAATAGTCGACGAACGAGAAAATGTCCTTTGTATTATAGCCTTCTGAGGGAAACGACATTTGTAAAATTTTGGCACAGAACATTGCTAAATTGTATGTAGGAGTATTTATTCTAATCTTTACAGGATAACATAATTATTTCCAATTGTATAAAGTCAAGGCTCATTGCAAACATATATTATTGTTTAATCTAACTGTACATATGGAACCTAATTTATGCAGACTGGTTTTCGAATATTGTTCAGTCTTGGCTGTCTGTTTATATCAAGTAGATGTGATATTTTAATATTAAGTTTAAACAAAAAAAAACTCCCTTGGTGTACTCTGTTCATATGTCATTTATATGTCATTTAAATGTCTGCTGTTTTTAAAATTTTAACAACATCCCCATGTTTGGGGTTCTTTTGATTATTTGGCATTAGATTTTAAGTAAGTACTGTGATATTTTAAAATGATTTTTTACCTTATTGACATTTAAAAATTTTTTTGTAGTATCTTTGATAAAGGCAACAACCTTTGCCGAAACGTTAAAATATTAATAAATTGATGCAAAAATAATATCGTATCATTCTTTGGACGACAATATCCCAATTTGAAAACTACAGAAATTGATTTTAAAAATATTAGACTAGTCCAATTGACTAAAAAATGAGCTCTATTTGTATATATATATATATATATATATATATATATATATATTATAGTGGTTTTAAAAGATCAAAAATAAATATAAAAGAAACAATTTCAAAACACCCTGTATAACGGAACAACCAGAAATTACGTGCGAAAGTTATATTAGTTAATTCATTTTTAAGTATCAGGTATTAACGAAATTTTATAAATAATTAATGAAATTTAAGTAGGTTTGCAAAGAAATTAAATGGTAGAAGCCAATGCCATTAATTTATTAATTAATTTGAATTTAATTGAACGATTATTGATGTATAATATGCATAAAAGCGTTTAAAAACCCAATAATACCAAGGTGAGACGCGTTGCTAACGTACAAATATATCAGTAGGGTTGAAATACGTGGAAAATCCAACTCGTAGAAGTGTTATTTAAAATGTTACGATTGAACACCTGCGTATTTTCTAAATGTCAAGTTCTACTTAAATTTTGTAGATAGCAAACGGTTACAGAGAATGTCGGATAAACCGTCGCTTATATTCGCGGAAAATGCTAATGAGGGGTTCGTTAAATCACGTAGTAGCTCCACGTGTGGTAGACAGCGCACAAACAAGGATATCGATTTTCTACCACTCAAGCAAGGTTAGAAAGAGACGTAGAAAACGTATAAGCGTGAGACCAAGATAGTATAGGAGGGATTTGAGAAACGTCATTAGGTCTACGATTGGTCGATATGTTTAGTTCGACTTGATATAAACACGAGGATAGTGTAGCGTAATTTTCTAAAAATATTATAACGAGGTACTGAAATTCGCGGATTTGAAAATGGGGTTGAGTGCAAAATTGTGGGAATGTGTTGTTGTGAGCAGGGGATTTCGGATAAATGTGACCTGGAGAGGTTACATTGGAAGGATATAAATACTCTAGAGAGCTAGCACTCGCTCTCTTCTCTTTTAACTTCGTGCCCTTATTATTTCGATCGTCCCAAAAGCACGTATGATAGTTAACACGAGTTGTAAGTATTATCAAATCATTTAAATTGTATTGCTTAGTGGTAGCCTCTTAATTAAACCGCGGTTAGTGTGCCGAGATTACTTATTTTAATTGAGGTATCACCTATAATTTTTAATCAACTTGTGTCGGGACATTAAGTAACGTAGATTACTGTGAAAGAAGTATAATTGAAATAAAATTTGGAATTTGGTTACACCGAGAAGGCGGCGTTGGCGGATCAACTTAGATGGAGTTCGTCTAGTAATAGTGAGAAACGACCTGCAGACCAGATAGAAAAATACATGGCATCATCTACAAAGGGGAGATCTTCTAGAAATTTCCAGGTAACGATTTAAAATTGTGATTCCTATAAACTGTAAATATTGGGGTGGCGTATGAGAGTGTGTTTCAAGGTAGTGTGAATTATTTGCGTATTGAACAGAATATGTGTAAATAACTTTATTACGGTATTCAACTAGAAATTTGAAGATGTCTATAAAGCTTTTTATACGTTCCATCAGAACGTGGAAATTTCTGTGAAAAGTATATGGCTTTGTTTTTTTTTATTTTAAGAGTACGCAAAGTGGAAGGGCATACATTATGCAGAATTAGTTGGGTTATTATGAACTCACCATACCCCACAGTTTACTTAGATTATTAAAATAAATAAATAAATTATAAAGAAGGAATTTTAGAGAAGGTATTATTCAAGGCCCATTTACTCCAAGTACATTTTATGTGTTTGATGATTCTAAAAATTAAATACAGGACATTACAAAATAAGATTTACTGAAGTGTAACGTGAACAATAAAATATGGACAATATTGAATTGCATTTGTAAATAGGAATAAATAAAAGATTGTATGTTGGTTGTATTTTGTGGTTTTATTGGGAGTGTGTGTGAATGATAGAATATGAGACTGAATATAGATATCCAAAAGGAGGTCCAAATGAGCTAGCCGGAAGCAGTTGAAGAAGGCCATTCAACCGAGGAAGAGAGGAAAACGGGTAAGAATTTTTTTTTGACTTATTTAAATTTTTGGAAATTTTTCTATTTTCGAATTTGAAAATTTAATAAAATTTTCGAATATATTTTTGTTGGTGAGGATTTTACCCGAGTTCCACAGCAATATATATATATATATATATATATATAAATTATTTAACTGCATGTGCATTGCATTCTCACTTTTATCTAATAATTCGTGGCTATGGGATAGGGAAAAAAAGTACTTTAAAAGTATACCGAACACAAAAAGGTTGTCGAAATAGGAAATTTGTCCAGTTCAAAGAAAACGTTTTATATTTCTGTTTTGTAGTTGCTATAAGCAAAGGGCATATCGCACGTTTGATGTTAATAACAATAAATCCTTTGTGTCTTTATTAAGTATGCATGCATTTTCATTTAAGCATTTTATAAAGTATTGACGAAAATTAATTCACGACATTATTCACATTTAATGATAATTAGATAAGTAATTGAGGACGCTTAAACACTTACCTTTTTAGATGATTCACACCATATTTTTATATTATTCTCATTGTAATACATCAAACCAAAATACCATGTTTCTGCAATACCTAAAGCTTGATTTACACACCTAAAAACCTCAGAACTTTTTGTTTTTGTATTTATGTCAAATTCCAATTCTGCATCCAATGCTGATATTTGAACAATAGGCTAATTAAAAACATTTAAATTAATAACAGTAACGAATTTTAAAGAGTTCTTACCATTTTCCTTTTCTTGCGTATATGGAATCTATATCCAAAAGCTATTTTTATTAGTCTCGAACGATATATAGTCTTACAAAGAATGATAAAGTTTCATATCCATTAATAACTATATCTATTTTCTATTTACATAGATTATCGTGGGTTATATTGTTTACTAATGAAATCTATACACTCAGCTGTCAAAATTAGATAAGACCGATCTAATTATTTGAACAATCCACTATCATCACTGCGTTTTAAAAGTAAGTACAATGAGCTAACCATCTACGTATTTTTATATTGGGTAAAATAAATAACTCTTTAACCATTTTAAAAATCTCACACATGTTAAGTGGAAGTTCTTCATCCCATCCAATTTTCAGATTCCAAGTTTCTTTCAATAACAATTTGGGTATCAAAGTAATTGGACAAGTAAATCCTATAGGGTCGTACAGTTTATGACTAATCGACAACATGGTACGTTTAGTGATTGTAGTTACATCTCTCATACTTTCGGTTACATTACAGCAAGGCTAGTCTTCATTCTCATCCCAATTAATACCTAGCATATCAACAGAAGAATTTTCTGTAGTGCAGACAGTAGCATCAGTAGGTATATGTGTATGCTCGCACCCACGTAACTTAAATTTGGCATCCATCATAATTTGGGAGGCTTCATACATAAACTTATTTAAATCGCTTACTGTTTCAAAACTTGTCACACAGTTATCCACATAAAATGTAGATTTCAACTGAGAAGCGGTCTCAACAAACTTGCCAGTAACTGAATTTAAATGGTGAATAATACATTATCCAAGTAAAAAAGGGCTACATGTCACATCAAAAACAACACGTTTGTGACGGTATTCAACCATTTTTCCATGTTACAATTTTCCCACCACAAAATCGAACAAAATCTCGATCCTCAGGCACCAGACTAATTTGTAGAAAAGCTTTCTGAATATCTGCAGTAACTCCATACTGATGTAACCAAACCTTAATTAGCACGTCTGGTATAATTCTATCAAATTAGGTCCTTGCTCAAGACAGTCATTAAGAGATGGTGAGCCTTTTGCATAAGCTGAGGCGTCGAATACCGGTCTAATCTTAGTGGTCTGGCTACAAGCTTTCTTTACTGCTTTTATGAAAGTTATAATTGATTAGGCTTATTAGTGGAGAAGTTTATTTTGTGATTCCTTTTAAAATTTGATATAATTTTTAAAGACAGGTGATAAGCACCCTGTGTAATTAGTGACAGTGCGTCTTTCTCAAGGCACGATCAAAATTGAAGAAAACAAGGCTTATAACTGACCACAATGTTTCTTTCATGTTTGGTGATAAAACATGCAGTAAGATAAAAAATGACAAAACCATGAGATGGCGACTGAAATTGTTCAATTATTAGTACGACATTATTTATGGACTTGGTGACAAAAGCATGGTTGCCGAGGCATTTTCACGAGTGTTCTTCTTAAACATAACAGGTAATGAAGAAAATGTTTGGAAACTTCATAATTCACTGTGCCATACTGGAATTACAATGGATTTTTAGAAATAAAAAGATATTTCCACCTTGTAGAAACATTAAGTTATACTTACTTGATAAAATGGCAAAACGTAGATCCCTTGCAGATCGTTTATACTAAAACTTTCAACATTGGGGACTTTTCCATGAAAATCTGTGTATCAATGAGCCTAGGATGAAATTTTTTGGGCGACATACAGCTAAGCAATTTATAATGTTTTTATAATGTTTGTTGTGATTTGTTTTGTATTTTTCTTGATCTTCTTTGGGAATTAAACCACTCATAGTTGTTAAAATTGTCTTTATTTACGTTTCGATCCATGACCTCGAATTGATGTCAAAAAGATACAAATTTAAAGTTTGACATTTATGACATAAAATGAAGGTGGTTTTTATTTATTAATGTTTGATATATTTGGTTTGCATACATTAGATGAAAATTTTAAAGTTTAGACGAATGAGTGCCTTCAATTTGTGTTGCGTCCTGGGAGGGACTTTGAGGTAGCCAATATGCTTAACCTGAAATCAGCCGATTAATTTTTGGATTCTCCGAAAAAGTGCAAAGAATAGCAAACAAATTCAAAATCAAAACAGTATTTAGAACCAACAATACACTAAGAGCACAATTAACAAAAACAAAACCCAAAAACGCAATACAAAGTTCAAAAAACTGCATCTACAAAATACCGTGCGAATGTAACAAGTTTTATATAGGGGAAAGTTCCAGGCCACTTAAAGTTCGATTAAAAGAACATAAATCATACATAAAAAATAGAAAATTTGAAAAGATATGATTTGCCAACAGTCATAAAATAAAATGGGAGAACGCAAAAATTATCGACAAAGAAGAAAACCACCAAAAACGCAAAATCAAAAAAGCTGCTTATATAACCCTACATAAAAATAAATGCGTTGCAAACGAATCCGTGACTTTCAGTAAACAATGGATTCCATTACTAAAAGAAATAACAAATGAAAATCAAATGCCCACAATATCTAGGTAGCATTGCAAGTTTTTCCTGGATTTTCCTTGCGATATTAACATGAAATACAGCCTACATACATGATTTCTATTTATACATACAATAACTAATTACATAACAATAAGCACATCAACAACCCCCTGTAAAACAGCATTGGTATCTGACAAGTGTAAACCCACAATAGGGTTACCTTAAAACCATATACAATCTTCGTTGAACAGTATTGGTATCTGACAAGTGTAAACCCGTCTTAGGGTCGCCTCAGAACCATATACAATCTTAATAAAACAACATTGGTATCTGACAAGTGTAAACCCGCCTTAGGGTCGCCTCAGAACCATATACAATCTTCATAGAACAACATTGGTATCTGATAAGTATAAACCCACAATAGGGTTACCTCAAAACCATATACAATCTCCATTGAACAGTATTGGTATCTGACCAGTGTAAATCCGTCTCAGGGTCGCCTCAGAACCATATACAATTTTAATAGAACAACATTGGTATCTAACAAGTGTAAACCCACCATAGGGTCGCCTCAGAACCATGTTAAAATCTACCAAAGAGGTAGCCTAAATCATAATGATTTTTCCCCCTCAAAATAAATATAAAAAAACGACTGCTTAAGCCTTACGGTAACGTAATCGCACACTTTTTTAATAACCATCCTCTCAATTGTATAAATAGAAACGTGTTAAAAAATGTTTCCCAAATTATTGAATTTATATAAAATTCACCAATAAAAATTAATCAGCTGATTTCACATTAAGCGTATTGGCTACCTAAAAAAAGTCGGTCCCAGACCGTAACACAAATTGAAGGCAATCATTCTTTTAAACTTTAAAAAATTTTGCTTAGTGTACTCAAACCAAATATTTTGAACATTAATAAATCAAAGTCACCTTCAATTTATGTCATAAATGTCAAACTTGAAGTTTTTATTATTTTGACAACGATCCTCGGTCATGGATCGATACGTAAATAAAGTAGATTTTAAAAACTATGAGTGGTTTAATTCCCAAAGAAGATTAAGAAGAACGACAGTTTTAAAAAGTTAACCCAAAAAACAAGTTAGGATAGACTAAGAAAAATTTCAGGAGTAAAATGATTATTTTAACTAAACTTCGTGTCATTTTAAGAGATTTTTCCTCTTTTTAATCATAATGAATGGAAAATAAAGCTATTTATTTATAACTAGGGTACTTACATAAAATATTAATGATCCAGGAAGCAGCTACTGAAGTTAGGTTATGTTGATATGACACTTTTAAAAGGTATATGCTGCAGCTTCATGCTAAACTAAATTATGTCATTATTCAAAAGAAACCAAAATACAAACACACTATTTTTTATAAGGCAACATGTGAATTAAATGAATTAGCAAAACATTTATAAAAGGTAAACACAATAACCAATAAAGCTACCCATGTCAAATTGACATAGCAACTGTTTCCATCATTTCATTTTAGATGGTTGTTATAGCAACCCACAATGTTACCAACCTATATTTTCTAAGTTATTGAAAATTAAAAATTTTTATTTTTAAATGAAAAATCCAAATTGCTACAGATATATCTAAAACTAATACATTATAAGGTATAGAAAAAGAGAAAACAAGCTTTTTCCACAAAAACGTTGGACGCGCCACTGTTATACTTCCGGTTCTATATTCTAAGGTATACTTTTAAAATCCCGGCGCGCGATGTATAAGAGCCACTACGACAGTTGGTAACAATAAATACGTGCGTAATATTGCGCAATAAGCGGTTACGTCATATTTATGATTCAAATTATTATCACATGCAAAAAAGATAAATGTACTCACGTAAACTGTGGAACGCTTAACAACATGGCAGCTATTCTCGCGTCAGGCTCTTGGCGTGGGTTGAGCGTTCTAGAGCGTGGGTCATCCTTTGCCCCCTCGTTAAAATCAAATTAATTTGTCTTCTTCTTCTTTGTAGCGGAATGGTAAAGGATACAGGTAGAGGTACGATATCAGGTAGAGGTGTAAGGAAACCTACATTACATGAAAAAAGAAGACAAAGGCACACAGATAACCACTCGGTTCGACGTTTGATTGACTAGTCCCGATATGACAGAAATCCCCACTTTCTTTCCATTCTCTTGCACAAATGAAATTATCTAAAGTGACGGAAATGCACGCACAAGTCTTTTAAATTATTGGCGCGAATTCACTTACAAATTAGAAACTTACAGAAATTCTTCCCGCATTTGGAACTATTAATTGCCTCTTTAATGTACAAGTTAAAAATTAATGGGGATAGGGCACATCATTGTCTCATTCCTTTCTTAATATTTACTTCTCTACATTCCTTGTTACATGCCAAAATTTGGCAATGTACATGTCTCAGAGTTACTTATAATTTATAAATAAATTCCCGCGGATATTTTTAAATGAACTTGTCAATTTCCGTCATTCCGGACAGTTGCGTTTGCACAAAAGAATGCGCAAGTTGTTATAATACATGCATGACTGTTATAGTCTAAGGTTTAACCGTTAAAGTCCCGGCGTAATTGATAAGAGTCACTACGACAGTTGGCAACACAAAATAAACACGTACATAATATTGCACAAGATATTACGTCATAATTACGTCTCAAATGGTATCACATACGAAAATGTTTACTGTGATACTAGAGGCGCCCTAAGGAAATAGATAAAATGTACTTACGTAAACTGTGGAGCTTTTCACGACTTTGTGGTTATTCTTGCGGCAGGAGTCATGCTCTTCTTCGTGGATCTCGGCGTTGGTTGGGCGTGGGTCGGGCTTCGCCCTCGTTGAAACCAGATTTTCTGTCTTCCTCTTCGTGATCGTAGGTAGGACGGAGCAATAAAGGTAGGGAACGATACAAGGTAGAGACACGATAAAGGAACCTACATTACCTAAAAGAGAAAAGACAAAGGCACGACACCGGTAACGTCACTCTTCGACGTCTCGTTGGTTGTTATTATTATTATTCTTTATTACTCAACAGATATGCATCCAATTACAGGGCAATGCCCAAGTTATAGAAAAACAAAAAGAAAAAGACGTCTCGTTGGTTAATCCGTCGTGTCGGAAACCGCCACTTACTTCCCCACTCTTGCGCCGACGCAACTGTCCGAAGTAACGGAAGTGCACAAGTCTATTTTTAAAAATATTTGGGGCAAATTCACTCGCAAATTAAAAACTTAAACCAAAAATGATACATAGCTAATTTTCAGCATGTAACAGGTGCGGGTAGTGTCGGAAAACGCCGTTAAGCAACGAGACCTGAAGCCAAGAACATCTATCTGTGTGGTGTGGTGTGTGTATTTTCTCCTTTAGGGGTGTAGGTTCCTTACCTTACCTTCGTGTACCTCTACCTGGTATTCCTTCATTCCTCTACGAGAATAGAATTTTAGGTAGAACGGATTGACAATTTGAAATTCAGCAATGGTGTAATCTACCCGCAAAACATGAGGAATCCTGAGATTTAGCTACAAAATACCATACAAGTGAGTAACTTGTTTTACTTATATGGTGTAGGCAATCTGTCTTTAATGTGCATGAAACTTTGACTATTGTGCAATACTTAAAACGTGGTGATACGTGTTATAGGAATTACGCAGCTTTAACAATTGTGCAATAGTATAACAAATGTCCGCAATAGTATAGCTAGTGACCGGTCCACAACATCCTGCTCTAATTCTATTACCGCTATTTGCTCTTTGTACAAGCTATGTACTATTCGTCTATACCTATAAGTCATTCCAATCTTTTTGAGTATTTTGAACATTTTTTTCCATTTTACATTGTCAAATGCTTTTTCCAGATCTACAAACTCTATATACATGCTTTCCCTTTTTCTATTCTTTTCTCCATTATCACACTCGGAGCTAAAATAGCCTCTCATGTTCCCCTATTTCGCCTAAACCCAAATTGATCTTCTCCTAGTATTTCTTCAGCTCATTTTTCCATTCTTCTTTATACAATTCTAGTTAATATTTTTGACACATGTGCTGTCAAACTTATTGCTCGAAAATTTTCACATCTATCTGCACCTCTCTTTTTTGGTATAGTTACTGTGATGTTACATTTGAAATCTTTGGGTATCTCGCCTGTCTCATACATATAGCTTACAAGTTAGAAGAGACGTTCTGTTACTGCTTGTCCAGCGACTTTTAGAGTTTCTGCTTGAACCTTATTTGTACTTGGTGCCTTATCATTTTTCAGACACTTTAATGCTAATTCAAACTCATCTCTAAGTATAGGATATCCCAAGTCATCAGTTTCAATGTCTGATTCCTGTTCTAATGCTGTTAGTTCCTCTCCTGCATATAAATTCCCTATATATTCTTGCCATATCTAATCACTTTCTCTACATTTTCTATAATGACGTTTCCTTGTGCGTCCCTTATATTTTTGCTATACTGTTTTATATCCCTAAAATTCATTCTAATTAATTTGTATGCTTCGTCTGTCTTTCCTATTTCCATCTTAGTTTGTACCTCTTTGCACTTTTCATCAATCCATTGTTCTTTAGCTTTCCTGCATTTTCGAATAATTTCCCATTTTATGGCTCTGTATCTCTGTTTTCCTGTTTCGTCTGATTTATTTTTGTATGTTCGTCTTTATTCTATTAAATTCAGGATATCCTTTGTTATCCAGGGTTTTTAATTTTTTGTGTATACCCCAGAATATCTCTGGCCAGCATGTCTAAGCTGGATTTACTGTTATTTCATTCTGTTTCTACTTTTTTAGTATAAGAAATTTTTCTGATATCTTTCTGCAATTCATTTGATTTTTTTTTTCAAATCTTTCGTGGATATTGTTGCGAAGCAACCTATCAGACAATTAATCCATGTGAGATAAGGGCCATTCTAGGGGTTTCATTGACGTAGCTTTACGATGGTGAGGTCCCTATCGAACTCGAGGTACTTATATGAGAGTCTGAATAAAACATTACATCTATTTAATCAAGTGTAATAGCATGGACAGACCAAGCACTTATTAACTAAACAACTAGCATAAATAAAAGGTTACTTACATTACAAGATACATGCTGACATCGAGGCGTGTGGAGTTATTGCTCAGGACCCAGGAACAACTAACTAACAAGTAGCACTAACTTAACAATGGTACTGATACTGATTGACTGACTGACTGACTCCTGTGGCTCCTGGCTATTATTTATATTACATTCTAATTGACGTCAGCGTGATTTACTTATTTAACCTAAAATACATTTTCCCTGAAGAACTGGTCATGCTTGGGTGATTAGTTTTCTGGAAAAGTCATGAGGTAATTACTTATACTTTGTATTATGATAAATGCTGTGGAAGTTATGGTAAATTACTCATAAGGAATTGATGTGACCACCTTGTACTTTTTAGCATGACGAACTCTTCAGTAACTCAAAGCTTAAAATAAATACATTATGAAAATGATACTTTTGTATCGATTAATTGTCTGATAGGTTGCTTCGCAACAATATCTTTATCTTTTAGTTGCTCAAAGTCAAAGTGCCTTTTTCCGTTTCTTTTTTCAAATTTTTAAATTTAAGAGCGGTCTTCATAATTACGATGTTGTGGTCAGTATCTATATCTGCTTCTGGGTAGCTTCTACAGTCTTTTACTTGATTTCTAAACCGTTGTCTAACAAGAATGTAATCTATTTGATATCTTCCTATATTTCCTGGTATCTTCCACATATATTGTCTTCTAGCATGGTGTTGAAATAATGTGTTTGAGATGAAAAATATGTCAAGATGGCTGAAAGTGAAGCTAATTCAAAAGACCTCTCCCATATTTCTAGATTTGTGTTGTCCCAAGAAGAACTTTAATAATTATTTGTGTACCAGTTGTTACAGTGTTTTTCATAAAAGTTGTCTAAACGGAATAAAATTCAAGAAATTCCTAAATAATAATTTACTATTGTGTGAAGACTCTGCAGAAATAGAGAATTTTTCTAATGGCCTTTGTAATATTAAAAACAACGATAAAGATGAAATAATGCTAGAGTATGATGGCACATCAAAGCAGAAATATTTGTTTACCCTATTGAAGGATGCCTATAAGCAAATTAAAGTGATGGAAATGACAATACAGCTGTTGCAGTCTAAATTGGATAATAATAATAATAATAATGATGATGATATTGGTTACACTTATACATCAAACCAAACATCAGCTGTAAGTGATGTTCCATAATTAGAGGCATGTAAAAATGACAAGCATCTGTCCTTTTCTGATGAATGGTTTGAGGTTCTGTATAGGTACCCTCCAATCTATACAGGGAAGTGCAAGCATTTGCTACGTGCCATTGCACTTCAACATGTTTTTATGTTAAGTTTTTTGATATACGGAAGTTTCCCGCCATATTTTCAAACACGCGAGACGCGGGAATTTTTAAATAGACTAGGCGGTGCTTCCGATACGTCAGAGTAGTGAGTTTACGCAGTGTGCTTATCCCTAGAGGGATAGAGCAATACTAGACAAAGGGATGGAGTTCTCCGCTTCGCTCGCGAGAACGTGGCTTTTACCGGGTATCGTCGTGTTAAGTGCACGTTTTTGTCTCTGGTAACGTATCGTTAGGGTTATCTATGTAGTTCCTTGCCTAATTATCTCTGTTGTCTACCTCCATACCTTTTCCTGTCCAATCCCTACATAGGTAGGTAAATTTGCAGCCACCTCGAGGCAACTGGAGCAGCCCACGACCCCGATGTCCAAGCTCTACCAGCAGCACCGGAGCCGAGGCCTACCGTAGCGTGACTTCCTGCCGGATACCGGATTCCTCATGTGAGTAAATTCTCTAATTTTCATTGTTCTAATTTTATGTAAATCTCCCGATTATGGCGCAATATAAATTATCGGTGACGTCATGGTGGTTGGCTATGCAAAACCTGTAAAAGGGGTTCGCGCTTCCGGCCGCCAGGGCGTAGCATTGCTTTTTATCCATTGCGCTTGCGCGATGTATCTTTTGAACTTTGGTAACTGCATTACAGGCTTTTAAGAACCATCTATCGCCATATAAATGTACCACCGTCTAGGTGTAATACTTTGTTAACTGTATTACCGACTTTTAGAAACTTTCACCAATAATAGTGGAATAACAATGGCGCCTTTAATTGTGGAGGTTACGAACCGGGGAATTTTCCTTTGTTTTTTATAAACATTTAATGTATTTTCAATGTTATTTAAAAAATAGTTTTTTCACTTAAAGCCAATTACCGAATATCTATAACCTTGAGTTTTATACCCGCATTTTGGAACATGCCTCATTTTTTTTAATTGTCAAAAAATTTAGTTGCTAAGGCAATTGAAAAGTGTATACCGTCATTTTGAAAATATAACTGTCGTTTTTAAAATGTGTTGTAATATAATGTTTTTCTAAATTTAGTATGTGTGATCTGTTTGTTAACTTCAATTGTGTTGTTGTAAGTGATGGGTTTATTTTCGGATTCAAATATGACCTTTAGGAAATTATCTAACCCCATTATTTTTATTATGCAAGTAAGTATATAAATAAATAAGCTTTTATCTTATTTTATGTCTTTAAACACTGTTTATTATGGAAATTATCTATTCCTATTAAATTTAAAAACATAACTCTTCCTGTCTTTTAAAAAAACCGTGCTTAAATTTCCTTGTATGTTCTAAACAGTATAACCTATAAATGCGGTTTATAAAGTTCTTGTCTTATATATAATAACGAAATTACCTAGACCATATTTTTACCTTTCAAAATGTTGTAATAAACTGCAATCTCTTTATATCTGTGCTTTTGAATATTAAAATAAAGAAATTTCCGTTAACGTTTATTATTTAAACTCATTTAGGATACTTGTTAACTCCCGCAATATCGAAAGAACATTCTAATAATTTGGAATACTAACTTTTTGTACATGTATCATGGAATTTTTCTTTCATGTTGCGAGTTTGATTTTGTCTGACTGCATATTTTTTTAGTTATTGAAATTTCAACGTACCTTAACATCTATTGAGCGAGGTTTACAGTCGGATTTGGTCGTATAGCTCTGTAAGTCTAGCACGAGACCCATTGGCCAGTCGTATAGCATTGTAACTCTAGACGAGAATTCGGTTGGTAAGTTGTCGCTTTACAATTTGTAAATCATTTTTTTAATAATGATGTTGAAATTTTTTCCTTATTGGTTTGGGTAGTACTCAAATGAGAACTGCCCATCCCAGTAAAAATATGCTTTATAGAATGTCTATTGCTATTATCTCTTTACATATCGATTTGAATCTCTTTAAATGCCTTAAAATTGTCTTTAAAATCGTTTAACTTTACGTATATCTAAGAGCTTGTCACGTTTACTTCCTTGACAATGTACCTAATGTTCGTAGCTTTCACTTGGCTTAATAACTTAAATTAACCCGCAGGTCGTTTCGCAAGATGGAACTTGCGTATATCTCAATTCACTTTTGACGTTAGGCATAGGCCTGGCAAATTAAATATCGTACCTGATGTCTTATCTCGTGATGTTGTTTCTCTTAACCTTGCAAATTTAATTCTTGATACCTGCTACCTTAATATGATTAAACCCTCACGATTTACCGAATATTTTTCTGTTCTCACCATTAATTAGTATCTTTAATTACTTATTCCTTCTCTTATACACCTACGCTCTATACGTTTAACTCATTTACCTTAAACCTTTTCTTTTGGTTGCCTTTTCCTTGACTATACCGTTGGTTGTGTGTCACTTCATTCTCTACACCCCCCAATATAACTCTGTCGTTTCATTTGATTAACCCTTGAACTTTTCCTACTACATATTGTTCGGTCTTTAGTATTTCTCTTATATGGTTTAATTGTGTGGTAATTGTCGTAACTTTGGTTGAAATAACTCATTGAATTTTTATGATTGGTTTTAGCTGATGTTGAGTGGATGATTTTTTCCTTGGACCAACATAGGAGTCATGACCTATGCCATTGAAAGAAATAGTTCATATTCGCAGTTGCAAAAAATTAGGATTATCTATTCCATGTGTTTTACCTCTGAATTATTGCAGTCACCCACATTATACTAGATCATTATTTCTTTCTTTTACTACTAAATCAACATAACTTATAAACATTTTTTTTTCATTGTTTTTTATTGAACTTTGTGGTGAGATGCTATTGCTTCTTATTGTTATCTTATTAAACTCTCGGTTGTTTTAGCATATTGGGACAGTGTATCTGTATTTAACTGCTTATAATTGGGCATTTTTGTGTGTTTAGGGTGCTACCGTTTTAAAAAACTACCTTAAAACAGTTTGTTTTTGTGTGTTTGTATCTGTAATGATACTTGTAAGTGTTGTGTCAACTTTTGTCTGATTTTCTTATCGTAGTCGATGCACTCGTTAGGAAAATGATCGTACTAGCTCTCTTAGCAGTCTAGTGAATTTTAAAAATTTGTATACCTTATCTTGTCGGATTAATATCGCAGGTGGTCCTTCAGACTGCGCTGTGTTTAATAGGGACAATTCTCTACCTTCTCTCGGACGCTTGTCCAAAAACTATACTTTTTTCTTAACCCGCTATCTCCGCTATGCCTTATTTTTCTTT
Organism: Platerodrilus igneus; assembly: GCA_036346225.1. Lineage (NCBI taxonomy): Eukaryota > Metazoa > Arthropoda > Insecta > Coleoptera > Lycidae > Platerodrilus > Platerodrilus igneus. Next base: position 3,990,192 of record JARFIW010001182.1, read on the forward strand.
TGATGGACCTGTTCTTGTCCCGGAACACCCGTCTGCCACATAAGAATGATGTTCCCTCATTCCGAGCTACTGACCACACTGGTTGGTTGAGTAGCGCTTTGCTATCCACCTTTCCCTCTGTCGCTTTTGCTCAATGCTCCTCTACTTTCTTCTACCTGGAGGTGCCTCTTATGCACTCCAAAAAACCAACCTCCTTCTTTTTTACCGTTCCTGTTTCTCTACTGCCTTTTCATTTCTGTTAGTCACCGTGTGGTTGCGCGGGAGGTTTCCACAGACACCTGGACCATGTCTCTGCGAATCTTTCGTGAGGTCATGCGGTGCCGCTGTCAGTGCATGGGCTCTGGCAGTGAAAGTATGTATGAGTGTGTGAATGTGTGAGTGAATGTGTATATATCTGTATATCGTTATATACCGTGTGGGTATCGGGTGATGATATCACCGATATCGATTATCGCCGGGTGCAGGAATGCACCCAAATGTCTTTGCCGGTCCCCCGTGCTGTTCTTGTGAACGGACCTGCTTCACAGGTTTCTCTTTTTAGAGGGCACGGGTCAATCCCATTTAAACGGCTCTACTGGAGCCACTCTTTTGTTGTTATTCATTGTCTTGGGTAATAACTAGGCCAATATCTTTGTCTTCTTTATTATCCTTGATAATACCTTTAGTTTTAATATCGTTATCTTACTGATTACCTTTAATAATAACCTTAGTTTAGTATCGTTATCTTACCGACTACCGTTAGGAATAACTTCGAGTTATGTCGCGTTATCTTACCGGTTATCTTTAGTAATAACTTTTTTTAAATTCGTGTTACTTTACCTACTATCTCTAATAATCACTTTAGCTTAATATCGTGTTATCTTATCGAGTATCTCAAATAATAACTAAAGCTTAATACCGTTATCTTATTCATTACCTTTGAGGATAACAACTTAAGCTTAATATCATTATCTTATCTACTATCTTTAACATCAATTTGAGATCTTGTCTTATCTTTTTATCGTCCTAACGTGTGGTATATATGACCAGACGTGGGAATTATTTTTTTTCCTGAAATTTAAGTGAAAAAGCTAACCCGATTTAGAAATGTAATTTGTCAGGTTAGCATATAAGGATTTAGTAGGTGGTACTTTTGGTAAATTTGTTGATTCACAACTGTGTCATGGACAAGTTTTAAATGTGCATCATTGGAAAACCAAAGTACCAGTAACAAAATTTGCTAGAGTGCAGAGTGACTCACTCTATGAACATTTTTAAATTTGGGCACTTCTTGCCAAAAGAAGAATAGTTTTGTTGCAACACTCATGTGTGTTTGCACATAGGAATTTTTATGTTAGCTTTAGTTAGATGGGTTTAGATAGTTTAGGCAACTTGTCGCACCCGTGTTAGTTTAAGTAGTGTTTCATGCTCCCCGACAAATTTGTGCTGTCGATAATTAGTGTAGTCATAGACTATCGGGCTACCTATTCCGTTTCCTGGTACTTCGGTAGACGTGTTATCGGTCGAAAAAACCAGGTGGCGCCTTATATAAACATTTTGTAGGTTTTAAGTTAGGGTTTATATAGGGTAGTTAGGATTTAGATTTTAAGCTGTTACTGTGCTAACAGACTTTTTCTTTTTTTAAGTTTTTTCTTTTGTGGCTTTGTCGCGATTGTTACGTGCCATTGCACTTCAACATGTTTTTATGTTAAGTTTTTTGATATACGGAAGTTTCCCGCCATATTTTCAAACACGCGAGACGCGGGAATTTTTAAATAGACTAGGCCGTGCTTCCGATATGTCAGAGTAGTGAGTTTGCGCAGTGTGCTTATCCCTAGAGGGATAGAGCAATACTAGACAAAGGGAGGGAGTTCTCCGCTTCGCTCGCGAGAACGTGGCTTTTACCGGGTATCGTCGTGTTAAGTGCACGTTTTTGTCTCTGGTAACGTATCGTTAGGGTTATCTATGTAGTTCCTTGCCTAATTATCTCTGTTGTCTACCTCCATACCTTTTCCTGTCCAATCCCTACATAGGTAGGTAAATTTGCAGCCACCTCCAGGCAACTGGAGCAGCCCACGACCCCGATGTCCAAGCTCTACCAGCAGCACCGGGCCGAGGCCTACCGTGGCGTGACTTCCTGCGGATACCGGATTCCTCATGTGAGTAAATTCTCTAATTTTCATTGTTCTAATTTTATGTAAATCTCCCGATTATGGCGCAATATAAATTATCGGTGACGTCATGGTGGTTGGCTACGCAAAACCTGTAAAAGGGGTTCGCGCTTCCGGCCGCCAGGGCGTAGCATTGCTTTTTATCCATTGCGCTTGCGCGATGTATCTTTTGAACTTTGGTAACTGCATTACAGGCTTTTAAGAACCATCTATCGCCATATAAATGTACCACCATCTAGGTGTAATACTTTGTTAACTGTATTACCGACTTTTAGAAACTTTCACCATTAAAAGTGTAATACATTTCATTTCCCATAGTAAGAAAAATATAATGTTAACCAAATCAGATTCTTGTAATAAAAAGGTGCTCTTGTTAGGTGATAACCATGCTCGTGATTGTGGAACGATATTGTATTCCCTAAAAGATAACATTAATATTAATTTTGATGTTATAACTATTTTTAAGCCTAACGGATTATTTGAAGATGTCGTAGCTAACACAGGTAACTTAACTGCTAACTTTGCTAAAAATGATTTTGTTGTAGTGTTTGCTGGTACTAACAATGCAATTCGTGGATGTTCTATAAGTAGGTCTACGTTAAGTAACTTAAAAATGATTATACAACACACAAATGTAATATTCATATTGTATCCATTTTGGTTTAATGCAAATGATCATAATAATTTCGTATTTAAAAATAATATGGCTCTATTCGCAGAATTTGGAAAATCCGTCTTTTAAAGACTGTTATGAATGCGGATTAATTAAAGTGCTTATTGAGGGTTGCTAATGAATGTTTGATTAATAAAGGACCACCAAATATGACTTTGGATACAATTAACAATTCAAATGTTGTATGTAAATGATTATGCAGTTACTGATTGCTGGTCCTATGACAAACTCACTGCTGCCAAGCGAAAACTTGTTGCTACTCGAAAATGCACATGTTTACTCGACGACGGCTACACAAACAGTCACTTGTATGATGAAATGATGCGCCCAAAACGAGTTACTATTACACACACACACACCACTGTGGTTCCTTATTGTTGAAGGATAACTTAGGTAAAGGGTTTAAAGTCGAAACAAAGACCTTAGCTTTATTCTAAAAAGGCAAAACTTTACCTGTTATCTGGTAAAATTATTCTTATGAATAAACTAATTCACATTGTTAGTATTTATAAAAATAGAAATTATGATATATTGGGAAGGAAAGTACTATCGGGCAAAGTAAACTCTACATTGAATTGTGTTTCAGGGAGTAATATAGATTTAACATATGCTAATACAGTTATTGGTTTTGATGTTAAAAACCTCAAGGAAGGATTTCATGGAAAAAGTCGTCACTTCTTTCGCATCCAAAAATAATTTAATTACAAATAAAATCTGTTTTATTATTAAAATGTCCACGGTTTAAATACGAAATTGCATACTTCCTATTTAAATTCTACAGTTATTGGGGCAGATATTTTTGTATTAACAGAAACCTGGTTGTCAGATAGAATTAGTTCCACAGAAATTTTCTCAGATAGTTATATTGTTTATAGGAAAGATCGTGATTTTATAAAATGTGATCGTCAAAATGGAGGTAGTATCATTGTAGCTATAAAAAATAATATCAAGTCGCCCCTAATCAATTTCGATTCTGATATTAGCATGCTTCTCGGTGTGGACATGATGGCTATAAATGTGACCTTGTTCAATCGAGTCCTTATCATTATGGGATAATATACCCCTCGATTTGCAGTCATCTATGGGTATTGTATTAAGACTTTTAGGTTTATGTCAGTTTCCATACAATATTTTGTTGTTGGGTGATTTTAATGTTGCGGATTATGGTAACAATTCTTTCAAGTGAAAAAATTGTATACTTCTTGATTTTCCGGCTGCATATAATTTTATTCAGTATAACAATATTAACAACTTCAATTCAAATATGCTAGATTTAGTACTTGGTAGATTTCAATCTAGTGCAATTTCTATAGAAATTAATAATACAGTTGAACCATTACTACTCGAGGACAAGTATCAACCAGCTTTAGATATATCCATTTGCTGTAGAAATGCTAAGCAAAGAGACTGTTCAATAAAAAAGGTTACTAAACGATTTAACTTTAAAAAATCTAACTATTTATTACAAATGCACAGACTTTTCTCTGACATGCAATTAAATGATTTACTAAACTGTTATGACCCAAATGCAGCTTGTAACTTACCATTAGATAAATTAATGCGTATTTTCAACAGCTCAGTTCCAATTTCAAAAATTAGTAAACGTACATATCCAGCGTGGTTCACTAGTGAAATTATAAAATGTATTAAACAAAAAACGATATTGCATAAATTATCAAACAGACACCCTTTCTCATCCAATTATAAAAATCAATTTAAAGATCTTAAAGCCTCGTTAAAAAAGGTTAAATAAATTAGAAAAAAGTTGTGCATTTGGGAGAACAGTTTGGGTCTTGGGAGGTCAGTCTGTTTTCGGGTTCCCGGATCAAAAAAGTGTGACCCAGGCCAACTCTGCTTGGGTGCTCGTTGTCATTGTAAATATGCCGCCCATGTTCTTTATCTGCATTTAGAAATTTTCCAGTTTCTACTAAGCATCTACAAGCATTTACTATTAATAATCTTTAAATGAATACATTCTCATAATAAACTTAAGCACATTATAAAATACTCAAATATTTGCCAGTTTTCTTTGAGGATATCTACTTTGATATTACATTCTAGCAGCAGGTGCGCTACCGTTACAATAACTACATACAACGTGTATATCCATATATTCTTGATTTAAAATAAAATTATAGCAAAATTACACACTAGCGGAATAACAATGCAGCTTACAGATGAATAAAACAATAGAACCGATCTTCACTTGTTATGTTAACCATCAGCATCATTTTGATCTATGTTTAATAACGCAATTTGAACATAGTACAAATGAATTCAACTAGAGATAAGAGATAGTATACAGAATAAAACTAAATATTTTTTAAAAGAGAAAGATTATGTACTGCAAATGAAGTAGGTAATTTTCCAAACTGTTATTAAATTAATTTTGAACACATTAATATAACTAAAGTTATAATCGTAATGTTAATTGAATAAAGATAAATTTAATAGTTTTGTATTTTATCAATTCTTGTCGACTTTTGACTATTTTCAATTTTTCTACAAGATATAATGTTTTTATAAAAAACTTTGTTATGGCGAAGTTGTACCTCATAAAATTTGCTATCCGGAATGGGCCGTTCGTTGTTTTCTAACTTTTGCCATTTGAAAGTTATCACGTATTCAAATATTACAAAAAAAAATAAATTTTGTGAATTTTTTTCATATAAATTTTTAGATAACTACTGTATCCTTTAGTTTAGACAAAAAATGATAAAAATGCAAACGTGTAGAAAATTTTACGCTGTTTAAAATGGTTTTAGATGATCAATACGCTAAGTTAATAGTTTTGATGCTATATCCATTTACAGAGAGACGCCCACAAAAATGCTATAAATTGACCCACTTTGTTCTTAGAAGTGTCCCCTATCACCACCCTGTATATAGCATATTAAAATTCATAAGGAATTAAATTTCCCCCGGGGCGTCAAAGTCTCTTAAAACAAAAACTTATTCCGTGGAGATCATCAGCCGGTTCATCTTTATCTCAGGGTGTGTCCCTAGTTCGGTTGTTGGTAGCTCCTTTTTTCGACAAAGCGCCGATATTTTTATATCGGTAGAGGAAAACGGTAACAAAGAAAAGTGGATCACTTTGCCGTCGCTTACTACTCTACCTAGCACATCCGCACTCGAGGAAGCCCAGTAATGAAATGATGCTTGTTTCGATGCTCGACTTCCATGAACCATTGTCCCCTCCAAGATAGTTTAATGTTTTCACCTAAACTTTTAAAGCATGGGAAATTGCAATCTTTGCAATTTCTTTACATCTTACATGTGATTTTCCAATGCTCCACCGAAGAACTACATTGGCCAGGAAGCGAGTTTTTTTTACCTGGAAAATTTTGGAATTTTGCCGAACCCTTGCTGTTCCAAGCAAGGACCTTTAAGGTGTGTGACAACACACACACGGGACCTCAATATTATCTCTCATTCGAACGAGAGTGTATTTTTGTGAAAAATGCTCGCCTAACATTTTTCAAGTGGACCGTGTCGAGATTTGAACCCGGGACCTTAGGCGTAGTAGTCACACACATACCATTACGCCACGGAGCCACCAGTTTCTTTACACCATGCATTTATATTTCCAATGCTCCACCAGAAGGTACTACATTGGCCAGGAGGCGAGTTTTTTGTTGCCTGGAAATTTTAGAATTTCTGCCGAACCCTTACCGTTCCAGGCAAGGTAGGGCTCTATAACGTGCGTGACAACACTCACACACTGGACCTCCATTTAACCTCTCATCCGAACGAGGGCGTAATTTTTGTGAAAAATGCTCACCTGTCATTTTTCAAGCAGTCGGTCGTGTCAGGATTTGAACCCAGGAACTTGGGATCCATAGTCTTACGCTTACTACATTGATCCACGACGACACCCAGTTTCTTTACACCGCAAACCATAGTTCAATGTCCTAAAATAAGTGAGAACCAAATCTTGTTTTACATGTAGAGCTTAAATTAAACATAATAATAATGGAGGATTTTCCCATGTGCACTTTAAAAATCCCCTGATCTTAGGTATCAAAATGAAAAGGTGAAACCTTGTAAGGGCGCTACATATGCTGATATACACCACCAAACCAAACCAATGCTCTTTAAGTTAGAAAAATTACAAAGAATTTATACTTATTTCATAACCGTTTGACATGTCCAATGAGTATCTATATCAACAAAACATGCACAAAGAGACACGTTTGTGTACAGATGTAAAATTTTATGCTGATACCAATAGATGCCACACATAATTTTGCAATCCTGTATTGTTTGTTGGGTAATTCCTAGTAAGCCACAACGATGTTTGGCGTGATTCCCACAGATGCATAGTTTGATACATTCAATTTATTATAATATTTACTGAGGCATGGATGATGTTCAGGGCCTCGCTGAGAAATATATTTGAGCATTGCAAGTGAGGCTCATGAACAGCGAATGCGTTAAACTTTCGAGCCCAACTAGATATCAATATCCTATTGAATAGTACTATTAAATTATGCGGAAACGTAAGGACATGGTTTTTAAATCAAATGCTAAATCATAATATATTTTTATTAACCCTAACATACATAATATGAACTCAAAAAATATATAACTAAACTGACAATTACAAGAAACTATAAAAGTAATCATGATTACTACAATAAACATTTTGATTTGATCAGTAGTATAATTAAAAACTGAAATCATCAGCAAATACTTTCACTGAATAATAGAAACAAAAATATATAAATGCAATGAAATAAAACTAAACCAAACCAATTTCTTTCACAGTAATTCAATATCATTAAGAAGCTCCTAAATTATCAGATAAACAAAAACTACAATATCATCCAAACCTATTAATATTAAAGAGAAAAGGCAACAATGGTGGTTTTTATCAACATTTAAAACCTTGTTTATTTATAATAATATAGGCAACTTGGTTTTATTTACTTAAATATATACAAATAAAGGGAAGCACCTGTTTCAGTATTTTAACAAACAGAAAAACTTGGCCTTATTTAAAAATGGCACACTAACTAAAATCTGTGGAATGATAAACGTGTTAATAAAAAAATTCAAGTGTTCCCACACTACAGTGAATATTATTAATTTGAAATAAATTTAGAAGACGTCAAATTTAATTTTTAAAATAAACCGTAATAGAATATAATACTTATCTTAATAAGTAGTATGCTAGCAAAAAATGCATTGAGCATAAATGAGTACATTTTATCAAAAATATTTACCTTTCTAGCCCAATGATAAATTTGAGTTATTTATGGAAATCAGATTATATAATAAAGTACGAGATTTACATATTTTCAAATTGGTCTACTCGACGTTTGGTGTTACCTTTACGAATTTCCCGTAGAGTTTTGTATTTATCTCGACCTTGACGAACGTTTTCTCTGTGGATTTTATCCATCTGTGTTTCCTTAGTTTCATCACGAGAATGTGCCAGATCTTGTTTTAGAGCCTGCAAAACAATTACAAATTAATTCATACAATCAATGATTTTTGTAGATTCACATTTGTATTAAGGAGTTCCTTCAACCATTCAAAGCATATAGAATTTTATAATTTTTTTTCTTAAAAGTTTATGCACCCTCAAATTTTTGTCAGAAATTGCATTACTTTCAAAAGAGAAATAAATCATTGATCAAGACTTTGATTTATGTATAGTACACATAATTAATGTACTTCTAGAATGATTTAATGTATAAATTTATGTATATACATAATCACACTGAACATATAAACAAAAACCAATTTTTCTTAACTCCAAACCAAATACTGGAACTGTTCATAGTTCCTTTGGCTTAATGTGTAAACAGATATGGACACTAAAACGGAGGAAACAATACTTGCACCACAGGAATGCAAGTATTACATTTTTGGTCCAAAGTGTGCATGCTTTAACATAGCAATTTGGTGCTCACATGTCACAATCCCGATCTATACAGTGTCATTTTATGATTTAACATTTTGACCAAATTCATTTTGTCCATCGCTCTCTTTTGGCATTTTGTCCATTCGGTGAGTCCCCTTCTAATTAAAGAATTAGAAATACTACTCGGAAAAGTAAGTATGACATTTTAATGGCACGAATATTTCAATGAGCAAAAGATAAAATCCATATTTTTGAAAGATATTGTAACAGTTGTAATTCTTTAATTAACTATTCCACTGACCTTAGTTCAATATTGCATTGTTTAATTTGAAACAGAAAAGATTTGTTAATGAGAATAATTTCAAAACACTTTTGCCATTTTGCTTTGCTCAATTTTATAGACATATAAATAACTGCTAATCATTGCTTCTGGTGGTAGAGTAGTTTCTTTCGATACCACCGACATTTGACATCACAATCTCCACACCATCAATGGTCTGCAGCAAAACGGTACCAGCACCGCATTGCCAGCATTGGTTTCAGTAACAAATGGAACAATAAAATCTTGTTACGAAAGCAACGGTTCAGAAGCAAAGTCCTCCTTGATATGAACAACTGACGACTTTGTCTCTAGGGTTCAAACCACTGACTACCTCTTCTTTTTTGATTAAATCATTTATAAACACTCTTTTCACGTTTTCCTCTTTTCGCGTCTTGCGCTTAGCACCGGGAAAATCTAGGAAAAGCCAAGAAAAATCAGGAAAAGGCGAGAAAAACAGGATAAAGCCAACGAAGTTCAAGTTATAGGTTATACGTTTACAGTTTCTTTGTTGTACTTCTTACTTTATAGTTTTTACGTTTATTTATTTATTTAATATTACACTAGTCTACAGGCAAAATACCCATTTACAAAATGGGAGCAACACACACGCACATGCATACAGATGAAACAATTGATAGTGTCAGTATACACAATATTAACTAAAAACAACCACACACAAGTTGTCTTAATAATGACCATCTGCAGTTGACGAAATCGATCTTCGTATGAACTTCGTTGTAGGTGTCACACATATGTACAATGCAGAGAATTTTAGCTTGTTAGTCCTAGGTGTCTGTAAATAGAATAGTACCACCTGTCTTGATGAAGGTCTTGGTGTATGGTGGATAAGCATTTGTTGTATATTAGCTTGGTTGATTTTATTGGTAAGTAATTTGTACAGAAACACCAGTACACAATATCGCCTTCTCATAGATAGGGTTTGAAAGCTTTGTCGTTCCACAGGATCATTGTATGGATAACCAATGGTAGGATAGAATACTTCAAATTTATGTGTTAAAAATTTCAGAAATCTGCGTTGTATTGCTTCAACGCTGCTAATATGTTTGTCATAGCATGGCTACCAATTATGACCGCACACTCAAGAATTGATCTTATATATGAATTATATAGTATAATCAATGTTACCTTATTTTGAAAATCATGAAAGTTCCTAATGATAAAACCAAGAGATTTATAGACCCTGCACACGGTCTAATTAATATGATCGATGAATGATAATTTTGTAAATAATCGAACTATTGAACCATGGAGGATAGCAACATGATTCGGCCTTTGCTTTGATATGGTGATGTCAAAGAGGTACACTAATGTGGCATGATAGTAAGTCACAAGCAGTGTTAACACCGTCATCACAATGTGTGATATCGTGCCAATCAGTATGCAGAAGCAGATCATATAGCATATTAAAATTGCCTTTTTTAAAATTCCAGTTATATGGCTTTGAATGGGATATAAGATTTGAGTTTGCCTGACGTACGTGGTAGTGTACAATAAACTATTAAAATGGGGTGGTAGGAGTATTCTTTTACCAATGTAATTACTGAATCTTGAACAGGATGTTTATTATTTGAGATGACTAAATACAAAACCCTACCCATCGCATTCAATACATAATTACACTTACATAATTGAAACATATCCAAAAAATCGTGAAGAGTCAAAATAGTAGTGGACGATACTGATGAGTTCTGTTGAGATATATAGTCTGTGAGGTTAAAATCTCCTAAAATAAGGATATCTGAGCCATATAAGTCTTGTATGGAGCAGAAAGAATTAAACAGCAAGTTGTATTGTGCTGAATTAAAGTTTGGAGGTAAGTATAACCAAAAGAATAGTAGTGTTCAAGTTCCTCTCTTAATTTTTGCAGAAACAATATCTACTTCTAGAATACTATAGAAATATTGGGTTCTCTATGCACACTGTTTCATACTTTATTTTGAATGCCAATAATACACCACCTCCTTTTGACAAACCTAGCTGTTGTTATATGTTGTTATATGTGCATGTAGAAAGTTCAGTGTCGCAGATATTACTATCTAACCATGTCTCTGTTAGTGCAATTATTTCAAAATCATTCATTGCAACGCCTTTGCGAAAGTGATTAAGTTCAGTATTGAGGCCACGTACATTTTGATAATATACGGCTATTATTTTAGTTGAAGATTGACAAGGTTCAGATAGAATCTGTGATTGCTATTGTATGCCATAAAGATCAGCTTTAATCTTTTTGACCGTTTGTTGGTAGACTGTACAGGAATTGTGATCCCAAGCAGTGTGTTTTAGGTCTAGAGACATATTAAATTTATCGTTAAAATTTTTACAATTAATACAGCATAGCTCAGTGTCATTTGCACAACAGTTCATGGTTTAATGCGCACCTTGGACAGCAGATATCATGCTTACATACATGTGAGGTATAATTATATCAGTTACATTTGAAACACTTTGTCATTTGCACAGCATCAAACACTCTACAAACGTCAAGACTGATTAGAATATGTCCTGCATCCAAGATTTTACCACATGTTAAATTATCTAGTTAGATGAGTACGTGACACTTTTGTGGCTGGGTTTTGACAGAGTCTAATTTTAATATTTTGTAGTTTGTACTATCAGAGAAGATGCGTTAATTTTGTTTTGTAATGTAACCTATTAACACCTCAGACTCCAATTTTACAGACAGTTTAAATATTCTTACTCTAGAGGAAGCTTTCTTCACACGGTAAATTATTATATTTTGAAGACAATTTTTCGCCAGCTAATTGGACAAGTTTATCTGCGTTTTCTGCATTATCACACCTGACAATGAGGCCTCCTTCCTGTATATGCATAACCATATTTATTTTAATATTCGTTTTGACAGGATTAACACCATCTACTGCATCGATTTTAGTTTGGATGTTCTTTTGAGTATTATCTTTTGGCTTTATAATTACTGATTGTTGTAGTGTTTTAGAGACAACTGTTGCATAAGTTGCTTGCATTGGAACGTTTGTAATTGGTGGAGTGGTCGAGAGTTTTGCTGATGCCATTTGCATGAACTCAGACTTAAATATTTCAAATAGAATGGTTAGTTCCTTCATTGTTTCTTGCATCTTAGTGTTTAATATAGATGGTATTACATCAGTGATATTTTCATTGCTCTGAGAAGTACAAGTGCTACAATAGAATAAGTGTTTTCTTTAATTCCACACACCTTATTTCGGAAGAGGTAAAGCTACTACAATCACTACAAACAAAATTTTCGGATTTATCACACAATAAGTTTTTTCTTTACACTTGCAGGTAATGCAATGACTGTATAACTATTTATAAATTATGTTCAGTATAATTCAATTAACAAGTTGCTGATAATACTTTTATCCAGTTGTACTAAACAAGTTAAATTGACGTTATAGTTTCTTCGTTATACTTCTTACATTATACTTTAAACGTTATAGTTCTTACATTATTGTTTATACATTAGAATTTTTACGTTATAGTTTTCCCGTTATAATTTTCACGTTATAGTTTGTAGGTAATACTGCTTACTTTGTAGTTTTTACGTTATTGTTTATACATTATAATTTTTTCGTTGTAGTTTGTACGTTATACTTTTTACATTGTTGTTTATATCTTACAGTTTCTATGTTATAGTCTTCACGTTATAGTTTTACGTTATAATATTTATGTTATACTTTTTATGTTATGGTTTTAATATTTTACTATTCACATTATAGTTTTGAGCTTATAGTTTTCACGTTATAGTTTTTACGTTACTGTTGTTACGTTATAACCCTTACGTTATACTTTTTTCGTTATTCGTATTTTCATTAATTATTAAAGAAATAATGTAAATAAGAAAATGTGAAAAAAATTATTTTTATTGGTTAAAAAGCCCATGTACTCTAAGCAAAGATTGTTGAATGCTTTACCTACAGTGTACAACAACTCTAGCCAAGTTTCTGAACGTACATTAGCTTGTCAAAGTTATTGAAATCAAAACAAACGTTCCTTTTCTTCTTTTGAGGTCGAAGACTTTCCTATTTCATCACAAGAAATATCCATCCTCCGACTTTTTTTAGTGTCAATACCGTTCCACCTTAGTCCTCGTTGCTTGTTTCCTTTCCTTCCTTTTTTCTCTCTTCTATTATCGGTCTTCGAGCCGGATAGGAATTCTTTTTTTTGCTGCTTTTGGAGAGAATTCCTTTGTTTTATTCCCTTTAAGCGAATTTTTTTTGTTTGGGTTTTCTTCTCTTTGCTTTTTTGGTCCTGCCCACTCCCATTACTTTTGTTTTCCTACCCAGACCTGTTAATTTTGCTGGGGAGGGGGATTTGTTACGTTTATTTTCAACATAATTAATAATACACCTTCTCGAATAAATTCCTCAACTCAAATCCCTTTTGCTTTTAAAACAAAAATTTATTCGATAAGTTAAATAGTTATATCATGTTTTTAGGAACCTGTTATCTTGGCATACCTTACGACCGCCGTATAATGGTTTTCTCTATTGTTCCAATGTAACGACTTGTTGAAATAAGATCGTGCACTATCCGATATAAGCAGGGTTTTTCAGTTTTAGCCACGCTTCGATAAGCGAGGATTTGCAATTAGACTCCTGTGTTATTGGAACCATTGTTAAATTTAATTCCACAGCACGATTTTCTGTTCGACAACTAGGAGGTGTCTTGCATGTATTTGCTTTTTCTAGTTGGAGGCCACATGGGTTCTTTCGTTGTGTAGGCCCACCTGTTCGTTGCCGTGGGCCAGCTGCCTTTTGTCTTTGAATCGTTGCTGTAATTAGGATGGCAGGATCAATGAACTCTGACGACCATGGCATTGCTGTGCTGACACACACCCGGCGGCTTGCAAGATATGCATCCCGACGCATACAGGTATGTGACTAGTTTTCTTTTACGTACATCGAAGATCCTTATTTATCTGCGGTTCATGTTGTGAAACCAGTTCACCATCCAGGTTTAGAAGCTAGCTTCGCTAGTGCTTCTGGTTATCTTTCTTTAATTCTTACTACACTTTGGCTTACACTTAATACTTTTAATTTAACCCACTTGCTATGGAGAAAAACTACCTTTAATACTTTAATTTAACACACGTGCTATTGAGGAAATCTACATTGAATACTTTAATGTAACACACTTGCTATTGAGAAAATCTAAGCATTACTTTTTTTTAATGACTTTTATTACCTGTTAGCTACGAAACGCGCACTTCATGGATCCTTTATAAAATTTGTTCTTTAAAATATAACTTAAATTTAATACTTTTCGTTGTACCTGTGAATCAATCGAAGTGTTTTTCTGTTTCTTTTTAGTATGTAGGCGAATGCCCCCACTCTCTGAGGTTGGTAGTTAGCCTGGTATTTGCTTTTCTTCCGGCTATGTCTAGGTACATAGCAGGGTGTTAGGACTTAATTCGCTTAACGCAAAACAATTTTTATAAATGGTGTTGATTTTATACAACTAAAAATTTCTAAACTTCAGTTTCACACATAATTTCAGTTGCTGTACATATACAATTTAAATAATTATGTGCTTCTTCAAAAATATTTCTATTAATTACTGTTCTAATGATCAAGCAATATTAACCACAACCTTCAAAATAGTCTTCCAAGATACTACCAATGATAGTTTCTTTACAAAAATTTAAAATAATAATATCAACATGTTATAACTGACAAATATTTACCAAAAGCTGATTCTGTAGATGTTCATTACGTTCAGCTAAAGTACGTCGCTCATTAATAGGATCGATTATATTTTCATCAGTATCAAGATCCCTACTTACATCACCATTTACCATTTCATTTTCATCATCATCCTCATGATTATTTTCTTCCTGTAGGTGACCTTTAGTAGCATTAGCAAGTTGTTGAACTCTAAGTTCTTCTTCTTTGTGACGCACAGCTTCCACTTCTTCTTGAAGCCTGCGACTTTCAGTATCTTTAGCCTCAACCTCCATTTGAATACGTAAAACTTCTTCACGTTTAGCAAGAATTTCATCTTCAAGTTTCTGTCGTTCGGCAGCCTCCATTGATTTGCTTTCCTCCAATCGTTCCATCATCATCTGCAATTCATTTTGTCGCATTTCCAATTCTTCCTTGGCAAGTTGTAACAATTTCAGCTGTTCTTCCAACCGTTTTATGATTTCTTGAGCTTCTTGTAAACTTGCTTGATTACGTTCCATTTCCTCCTGCATCGATTTGATTCTGTCCTCATATTCCTGTTGCTTCTTTTCTGCACGTTCTCGAGCAGCTATTTCTTGCTGCAATTTTTCTCTTTGTTGTTGTTTCGCTAGTTTCTCATCGCGTGCTTGTGCTTTCATTTGTTGCACATCAATTGTGTCTGGTTTACGCCTTCGCATGTATAACTCATGATTGCCCATACATAAAGCTAAAATTCGTTTATTTATTCGAACACGTGGTGCAAAGAAAACAAAATCTGGGGCTTTCTTATCAATTGGTTTAATTATAAACTTTCGATCATTGAATGAAATATTTCTTATTTCGGACCAGGGAAAACCAATCTTTGGTGTTAACCTATATAAAAAAAAATTAAAATAGTAATTTAAACGTGAAACAGTAACACTTACTTGTCATCTTTTTCGTATATATTAAGACCAAGAGCATCAACTCCTAAAAATAATTCGGTGCCCTTCTTATTTCTAATATCAAAATAATTTACTCCATACATTTCCAGATCTTGTGCTATTTTTAAATATTCCATCATAGCATCTTCTCTTAACATACCACGATGCTCGTGCCACCATGTTGTAATACTTTGTTCCCATTCATCTTTCGACATCTTATGCTGATCCAATACTCTAAAAACATAGAACATTAAACACATTACCGGAGTAAAAAATCGATAAGCATGTTACGCTTTTTTTTGGCGTCACAAGCCTTATTTTAATAATTAATTGTAGGGGGATTCCTACTTATTGATTTAAAGTGCATGACACATATTTGTGTATGATAGTTTTAGTATCTAGGGGTATTCCACATGTGATTTGGCAGAAAATAGGCCGTGTAATTATTTTTGAGGCTTTTTAGAATAAGGTGTTATTAGTAAGTAAATGCGGTTTTAAATTTCCAGCATTACTGGAAAGTGTTAATTACAATTCTTGTTCTGTGTGTGTGGTATAAACATTTGTGCACGTTTCTAAAATGTGCATTGTTCTCTTCAACCAAGGAGAAAGCGTTACATACAAGAAGTGGTGGAGAAGTTAAGTAAAAGAACAACTGCCATAATGGCATTGTAAATGCAGCTATCGTACCTAAAGGCAGAGTGAAATAGTGTTTAGCAATTGTTACGTTTATATTGTAAATTTACTGTAATTTTATTAATGCATCAAGTTTGTTGATTATTTTTAATTTGCCGCGGTATATTTAAATTTATTAGAGTGGAATTTCCTTGGTTTACTGAAGCACGCGCCAACAAGTGCCGTGAGCGGTGAACGTTGTTATTTCGCATGTGCAAACAGTGTATTAATTGGAAAATCCACGAAGCTCAAGAGAGAATCGATTCGTCGTTCGAACGGGCCGCATCGCTTTACACACACGTCCACATAGAACAAATGAGATGAACCGCTTTGCTACAGAACCGCTATCGTTATAAATGTGCTTCGCTTCACCCGCAAAAAGAAGAGTAGTAGTTGTTACATCGTTTTTTTCGTAGGCACGGATGCATAATTAACAAGGTGAGTGAGTGCTTTAAAGTAAACGCTTTGATTTGATGAAAAAACATTAATTATTTGTTGTTTATTTAACTATCACTTTTAAATTTTATACAGTCCACATCTCTCTACCAAAGAGTTATTCGTTATTTGTTAAATTATCATTTTACATTCACCGCAATTATTTTACATTTGGTAAGCTTATCGCTGGATTTTGAGTAAACAACAAACTCAGATAATTAATTGTATCGCTCGTCAAAGCATTGACAGTTAATTAGCATAATTTGTATCGTTGAGTTGTTTACGAGTATTTGTTATCTGCCGTGCAGTGGGCATACGTGTTTGTTATCGCCGATAGGCTATTATAAATTGTCAAGATTTCGTTCTTATCTCATCCGCGTTTGTATTCAATTTATATTTAATTATGGCAGAAAAGTTAAAACATAATTGTTTTCTACGGAACATCGCCATCAATTCGCTAGAGGAAATGTTTGAAATTGCTCAAAAATGTACAGTTGAAACCGCTTTTTTAGATTTATTTCGCGCTCAGTATGAATCTTTGGAAACCGTTAAACAAAATTTCTTCACACATCATAATTGGATAGTAGTAAGGGCAATTTCTTCCGCCGGTGACGCTGATGAAAAATTTGAATTGGAAGACGTTGTACGTAAACGTTTTGATAATAACTATTTTAAAATAAAAGCGCTCTATTTCAAGCTGTTTACCAGCCAATCTTCGCCTCGAGCTGATGTCCCCGCCGCTACATAACTTAAAGTTGAAAGTATCACTCCCTCCGCTGTCGCCGCCTACGTTTGATGGGGAAAGTTGTTTATTTGAGTGTTTTATTGATCGTCTTGATAGTCTAGTTCATCTTAATAACGATTTGTTGGACGTATATAAATTTTCGTATCTTCAATCAGCACTAAAAAGTTCTGCATTTCTAACCATTAAAAACTTTGACCTCACGGAAGCCAATTACGCTCTTGCATACACAAAACTTCGTGAAAAATATCGTAATATTCGTCACATTTTACCTCTACTCTATGTAACAATATTGAAAAATTTCCCAAATTAAACTCCCATAACCCCGTCGGTTTGCAAAAATTAGTTGATACTTTTGTGGATAATTTACAAGCGCTTAAAAAAATTGATTTACCCATAAAGCAATGGAATTTTATTCTTGTACAAATGATTTTAAATCGCTTGGATGTACACACTGCTCGTAGTTTTGAAATGCATCAAGATCCTACCACTATCTCATCTTATAAAAAGTTAATTGCTTATCTGAAAAATACGTGTAAATCCTTATCAAATTTGTCAGTAAATCATAAAACTGATTTCAACAAAGTTATTCATTCCAGCAATCCGTCTAAACCTCGATACGCCGTTTCCATGTTAGTTCAGACAAAATCTAGTGATAATAAATGTCCGCTTTGCAAACAAGATCACAATCTTTATCGCTGTAATGATTTCGTTAAACTTACGTCGCAAGATCGCTACAACTTTGCAAAAAACCAACATCTTTGTATTAATTGCCTTAGTAATTCTCACATTTTAAATAAATGCCGGTCTACTTTTGCGTGCTGCCAATGCAATCAATGTCATCATTCGTTATTGCACTTCGATCGCGTTTCGTTTAAACCCGCTTTCGCTGCTAGTAGCCAGGCTCGCCTGAGCCCGGACACCGCCGCCTCTAAGGTATTACCTCGCTCTATTCCCGCTATTCAAGACCGCCACAAGCCTTCCGTTCCTCGTGCCTCTGAGGAATCATCAACTTCGTTTAGCTGTAGTGGTCCGTCAACTTCGAATGTCGTTTTATTTAATTCTTTAGCTAAACCTTCAGTTGTTTTGCTTTCCACCATTCAAGTAGAAATTGCTGATTGCTCTGGTTATTTCCAAAAATTTCGCACTATACTCGATTCGGGTTTCACGACTTCGTTTATTTCGCAAAGTAGTGTGATACGTCTAGGTTTTTGTACTATTCCACATTCTCTTACCCTTAGTGGTTTAGGCTCCATGCGCTCAGCTGCTCAGCATGGCATAGTCGCCGTTTCGCTCAAACCAATAGGTGTTTCTTCACCGATTATTAATTTTCAAGCTGTAGTACTTCCCAAACTTTGTGAAAATTTACCTACTTCTAATATTTCTTTACAACATTTCAATCATCTGGCTAACCTCAAGCTAGCTGATCC
Source organism: Platerodrilus igneus (assembly GCA_036346225.1). Classification (NCBI taxonomy): domain Eukaryota; kingdom Metazoa; phylum Arthropoda; class Insecta; order Coleoptera; family Lycidae; genus Platerodrilus; species Platerodrilus igneus. Next base: position 4,009,092 of record JARFIW010001182.1, read on the forward strand.
GCTGTTTGCTCAATCTGGACCCATTGATTTCTTACCTGGCGCGGATATTTTCCCCCAGGTTTTATTAGACGGTCGCATCCAGGGTGATAGCGATCAACCTATTGCTATTAATACCATCTTCGGATATGTTTTAATGGGAAACATACCTTCTTCGCCAGCTTCTGAAATAACTAGCTTGTTTTGTATGACAGATTCTACTTCCCCATTGGAAGATATTGTCGCTAAATTCTGGGAAGTCGAAGCTGTCCCAGCCGCTCAATCTTTCGCGCCTGAAGAAACTCTTGTTGAAAAACATTTTGTCGATACGTTTCGCCGCAATGAACAAGGTCGCTATGTCGTCTCATTGCCGTTTAGAGATCAAGAACCATTTTTTCCAGGTAGTCGTGATCTTGCCTTACAACGATTTGTCGCTTTAGAAAATCGTCTACTTAAGCAACCTCGTGTTTACGAATAATACGTTTCGTTCATGCGTGAATATCTTGATTCTCAACATATGCAATCTGTTGTTATTGGGTCTCATTCAGACTTTTCTTATTACATCCCGCATCATTGCATTGTGAAACCCCAAAGCGTAAGTATGAAATTACGAGTTGTTTTCAACGCTTCCGCTAAAACTCTGTCTCAATCGTCCTTAAACGATCACTTGTTTGTTGGGCCGAAGATGCAACCCGATATAGCCGCAATTTTGTTACAATTTCGTTTACATCCTTATGTTGTCACTGCCGATATTCGTCAGATGTACAGACAAATTCTTGTAAATCCCGCTCAGTGTGACTATCAACGAATTGTTTGACGCTTCTCCCCTGAGGAGCCCATTCAGGATTTTAAATTAAATACCGTTACGTATGGAATCAATTGTGCTCCCTTTCTTGCCATACGCACACTTCAGCAGTTGGCCGTGGATGAAGGGAATTCTTATCCGTTAGCCGCTTTCGCACTTCGCCACCATACTTATATTGATGACATCGCTACTGGTGGAGATTCTATTGAATCAACCCTCGCTGTACGTAATCAACTAATTGCTCTTTTAAAACTTGAAGGTTTCGAACTTCATAAATGGTCAAGTAACCATCCCGAATTGTTCAAAGATCTTTCTAACTTAGCCCGTATTTTCGACCCCATGGGACTTTTATCCCCCCTTACTTTTCTGGTAAAACACTTAATTCAACGTTTATGGTCGTTAAAATTAGACTGGAATGCTCCTCCTCCCCGATCTCCCTGTTTGTAGGAGAGATACTTGCATGAGTTACCGTTTCTTTCGGATTTCGCTTTACCCCACTTGCTTATCCCGCCACAGTTTACTACGTGCGAAGTTCGCTGCTTTGCTGACGCTTCCGAACAAGGCTACTGTGCTGTTGTTTATTTTCGCTTTTTTACCCCTTCCGCCGTTGAGGTTCGCTTAGTGTGCGCTAAGTTTAAGGTCGCACCTCTTCGTACAATCTCTTTACCCTGTCTAGAATTGTTGGCCGCCACATTGGCATCCAAATTATTAGTCTTTGTGCTTAAAACTTTTGATTCGAACCTTACTTTTCATAAAATTTACTGTTGGCCTGACTCCAGGATAGTACTTTCGTGGATTTGTTCCCTGCCACAGCGTTGGAAGACTTTCGTCGCCAATCGTGTTTATTACATTCAGAAAAACACGTCTCGCGCCTCATGGCATCACATCCCCTCCACCGAGAATCCTGCCGATGTCGGGTCACGTGGTTTACTCCCTACCGACTTGTGCCAATGTTCTGTATGGTGGGCGGCTTCACCAACTTTGTATCGGTCTTTCGAAAACTCCAGTCCATATATTCCGCCTTCAGATATTCCTGAAGTTCTCACTGAACAATGCTCTATTGTTTTATCCGCTGTCGTAACATCCTCTTGGATTCAATCAATTCTAGAAAATCACTCCTCCTTTCCATTTATTACGTGCATTTTAGCTTGGATTTTCCGTTTTCGTCATCATCTTCGTAACCCACTCGAAATGTACTCAGGACCTTTGTCATCTTCTGAGTTGCACAATGCTTTGCTCCCGTTGCTTGCGTATACTCAACAATCTTATTTTGCTATCGAGCTTGAAGCCTTTTATTCTGGATCCCCTTGAAAAAGGAGTTTTCGCAAGCTGTCCCCTTTTATTCGTGATGGAATCTTGCACGTCGGAGGTCGCCTGGCTCACGCGCCTTTGTCCTCTGACCGTAAATTTCCCGCTTTGTTATCTAGCAAAAGTCGATTCACCGATCTGTATGTTACTTATGTTCATTTAAAATTCCACGCGAGTGCTCAAATGGTCCATTTTCTCAACAGTCAGCACTTCTGGATTATTTCTGGAAGGCGATCTATCCGTCGTATTTTGAGTCACTGTCTAACGTGCTGGAAGACCAATCCTGTCGCATTGCAACCTCTCATGGGCAATCTGCCTTCATGTCGAGTTACTCAAGTCAAACCTTTTTTGTGTTCGGACGTCGACTTCGCTGGTCCCTTTTCTAGTACTATGCATTGACTACGGGGCGCTAAAGTTTTCAAATCATATTTGTCTTTTTGTCTATATGGCTACCAAGACGCTGCACCTTAAAGTCGTATCTGACTTGTCAACAGACGCCTTACTAGCGGCTCTGCACCGATTTATTGTCGGGCATGGCCGTTGTGTTCACCTTGAAGACGGCCAATGATGGTCAGGCCAGTGAGACTCTTATTTTTTTTTTTATTGGTTTCAGCACAGGGGTGGATTGACAAATAAGACGCAGGTCGGAACATTTTAAAAATAACTCTATTTCTCGTTTGCAAAACTAACAACAAACCTTAAATATAATCGCACATTGCTTATGTTATTTGAACTATAATCAGACAATTTATTGCTAAGAACTAAACTACTCCCGTGCCGCGTAATTCCGAACCCCAGTTTCCGAACACGCTGCGTGAAAAGTACTTGAAATCCTATGAATTCTCTACGAGAGACACTTCCCGGTGACACGTCAAAGTTAATTAGGGAACAATAGTTCATAAACCAACATAATTTTAATACTAACACTTACTTGAATAGTTAGAAGAACCTGCAGGTTACAAGCGTCCATTCAAATGTTGAATGAAGTTTGTTTTTTGTTACCTTTATGACCGGTACCTGTGTAATAGCCGGCTGGAATTACAATGTGGTGCCGTGCATGACTAAGCGCCCTGTTGTTTACGTATTTTCTGGCTGCCTTTAGAATGGCCGTGATACACACGGTGTCGGCTATACTTCCTCCTATCTCCTAAAACAAGATTTAAACACCACAACAATATGACCTTTCACTATAGGTTAAACTACCATTGTTATTAATGTTTTTCATTCACTTTCTAAACGTCAAGTGCCGCTTCCTGTTAAAAGTGTCCATCATCCCACCACCGTATATTCGAACGACCACGAAAATCGACGAATCATTTAAAATTAAATATTCTAATACTAGGAAAATTAGGCGGGCCTACTACATTACCCCCCTATTGAATTAATTAACAATGGAAATAAATTCAATATTGATACTAGGTATAATAATTCCTATCACTATCCCTTCAACTTATAACTCCCCACTACCCCTCACAAAGTCAGACTTACAACTGGAGGCACATACCTTTTAAATTATACACGTTCTGTACCCCTAACTTATCGCCTCCTTCATCAACTTCCACCGTAAGAATTTGCTCCTTCTTAGTTACTATTGTGCAGGGACCTCGAAAAGCAGAAAAACTTTTTATTTCCTTTGACTCTAACTCCGATTGCGGATGAGTACGGACCCACACCTTCTCTCCAACCTCAAAATTGACTACTGGCTTCTTCCTACCCTCATGCCTAATTTTACGTTTTCTGCTTTCGTTAACAGACAGTCCCGTGCTAGAAATACCCTATATTCCCTACTCATTCTAGGAAACTCGTCCTTCGGTAGTTCAAAATCTCACTAAATCGACTCGATCGCTCAACCCCAAAATGAAGCATATTAGGCGTAAAATTGGTACTCCCGTGATAAACTTCATTTAACCATATTTGAATTTTTCAATATGATAAGCCCATCGTGAATGTTTACTATAACACATAGTCCTTAAAGGCGCCCTATCTCTCTGTTTATCGTTCAGTCATGTTACCCTGAGGGTAGTACACTGGCGTATGTAGAACTTTAACCCCCAATTCTTTAACGTTGATAACCATAACTGGCTCGTAAATTGACTGCCGTTGTCAGTTAATACCGCTTCAGGTTTACCTATATTTTCCATATACCCTTTAATTTTCTTAAAATTATTGCCGCCGTAGCCCTCTTAAGCGAAAACATGGTAACTAACTTGCTGAACCCATCAATAAATACCAACAGGTATTGACTCCCGAATCTAGAACTAGGTAAAGGACCCATTAAGTCGAGACAGACAATTTGGTTGATATCCTTAGGCAAAACACTATTCATTTCTCCAACCAACCGAGGAGACGCTTTGGTCTGTTGGCACAAGCCACAACCGGCAACAATTCTACGGACTCGACGTCGCATTCGTGGAAAATAGTAAAAATCCCTTAAGGACCGGTATACTTTTTCTGCTCCAAAATGACCATTTTCTTCGTGTTCCTGTTGAACCAATGACACGATATCTCTTAAAGGGATATAAACTTTAGATCCCGGACAATGCTGACTACCTTTACGATACACAATTCCATCTAATAGCATATACCACTTCCCCACTTCAGCCCCAATCACTTGCTCTAACTGACGCCTAATGGTTTGGCAGGCCTCATCATCTTGTTGAGACAGTCTTATGTCTTTGAAATTATCTAACACCTTCTTATACAACTCAGATCGTTTAACCACAGCCGCTACCTCTAAATACGTCTGCTCCGAATTTCAATCTCCTCTTTATCGTCTTTAAGTGGGTATCTAGACAACGCGTCCGCTATCACATTCTCGAACCACGACAATATTCAAACTTAACATCGTATTCCTGACTTAATAAGGCCCAGCGCGTAAGACGCGCATTCAGGAGCCTGCGCTCTTATAAAAGCCAGAGATTTATGATCGCTGATCACAATCACCCGTCTTCCCAAAATAAACACCCGCCATTTTGCAGAGCAAATATTACAGCAAGAGCCTCCTTTTCTGTCACTGCATAACGTAACTCCGGCCCATGCAGGGACCTACTATAACGCTATTATACCGGGACTCCCTCAGAATCCCTCTGAAACAAACATGCACCCAAAGCATACCCTGAAGCATCCGTCTGTACGTAGAATGCTTTTCCATATCAGGATGCCTGAGAAAGCGTGGCATCCACAAACGCCCTTTCATATTCCTGACGGCAGCAGCTTCCTGCTCACCCCAAACCCATGGCTGACCTTTCTTTAGCAATTTTAAAAGCGGCACTGATAATTCCGCAAACTTAGGACAAAACCGCCGGTCGAAATTTACCACACCCAAGAAGGATTTCAAGTGCTTGACATTTCTAGGTTCCGGAAACTTGAGTATCGCCTCCACCGTTCTGGGTCCACTGAAACTCCTTCTGGCGATATAAAGTGACCCAGAAATCGCACCGAATTTCTAGCAAAACAGCACTTCTTTAACTTGACTGTAATCCCCGCCACTCTGAATTTATGAAAGATTTTTCAAGATGTTCTAGGTGAGTGTTGGTATCAGGTGAGTATACCAGCAAGTCGTCTACATAGGAATTACCCACTCGCCTACTTCTGACCCTAAGACCATATGAAGTGCCGGATAAAACTTCCTACCGATGTGGAAAGTCCAAAAGGAAGTACCGAAACACATAAGTATGCCCTTGAAAGCAAAACCTGTATATTTCTGATCACTGGCCCTTATCGGGACTTGCCAATAACTCGCTGTCAGGTCAATAGTGCTCAAACACTGACCTGGCGAAAATTCAAACAACAGTTCACCCGGATTGGGTGGTGTAACCCTATCCTTTTCCATCCTTTTATTCAAATGGGTAGCATCAAGACAAACCCTCACCGACCCATCCTTTTTCTTTACTGTAACTAAGGGGCTAACGTACTCTGTCTGGCACATCTCAATGACCCCCCAATCTAACATCTCTTTTACTTGTCGTCTGGCCTCCTCGCGAAACACATAAGGGATCGGATATTGCTTGCGATAAAAGGGTGTTTCATCCTTCAAATGTATCTCATGACAATAATCCTTCATCAAACCCGGCTGATTTGAAAAAATATCCCGATACCGAATTAATAAATTATTTAACAATTCCCTCTCGGAGCTCGTAAAAGACTCAGCTTTATTCGCCGCTTCAGCTATCTCCTGTTTAGAATACCCCACTGGTATAGGCCTTGAACGGCTTATGTCCCACTCTTCCTCCATTATTTCGTTTATCGCAATACCTGCATCCTCGTTACTTTCTCCTGCAAAACTAAATTGTTGGAGCACCCCATCAAAAGACCCCCCAAGAGTTCTAGACAAAAAGTCGACAACCACTGCGTGGTCTCGCATCCAATCGCACCCCAAAACCATATCCCGTACTAAATTCGGGACAATTAAGAACGGGCAATCAATTTCCACATCGCCTATCCTTATTGTTAGATAGACCTGCTTATTAACCACTACACTCTTATTTCCCCAGGCGCCTATAAGCACAACATTCCTACCGGGTATACTAGGAATTTTCACATCAAGCTCAGCCAACCTTTTCCACAACCTATCTGAAATTCCGTAACTTGGGACCCAGAGTCCACCAATGCTCCTACTTCAATTGAACCACACAAAACTACCCTGATAGTGGGCACAACTACCACCGATTTCAAACTAACATTTTCCATTTCTCCTTCATCGAATTCCAACTTGAATTAAAAATTGTGGCTACTTCTCTCGAATCAGATTGACCACCTTGATGCGAACAGGTTCGCTACGATTTTCCTGCCTCAATCTTCCCTCGGCGTTCCCTCGGTGATCCTGAACTTGACTCACGTTTCTACTAACCTGCATTCCACGGTTTCCTGGTGACCTAAAATTCCTATTATTGCTACTACTTTCCTGCCCTGACCTAAATTACTCGATCGTTCAACGTATGTCGAATCAATTCGCCTTAAGTGGGCCTCTACATCTTCGACCGTGCAAAACCCCGAATTTAAAATTCCCGTTTGGTTTCAAGATCAAAATGTCCTATAACCATATCGATAATTTCTTTATCGGTCAACGGCTGTGTTAGATATTTGGCCTCTTTAACAGTACGTAAAAATAATCCACGAGAACCCCTTTCAGTATACTCCGTGCTTTACCCTACAAAATGTTTCCCTTTCCTGGTCTCCATTCCAATAACGTGCTAAAAATTGGGTTTTAAATACCTCAAAAGATGCAAACTCTTTAATTTCTGCCCAATCTTGTGCAGATCCCCTGAGACAATTAACTGCTAGGAATAACCTTTTCGCCTGGGGTACTCCCGCTTCTTCAAACATACCCTCTAATTTCTTTATGAATACTATAGGGTGCAATATCCCATTAGGAGAGAAATGTAGGTTGGTACCCCCCACATCCTTCCAAACTGAAATATATCCTCTATTATTATCAGAAAACACAGGTTCTGCATATTCCGAGGTACTAGAATTCCCTCTATCTCCTACTTCTGCTTTTTCAAAATGTCCCTTTTTATCTGCTAAAACTGAAGACAATTTGAGAAACCCTTGATTTAAATTTACATTTAAATTCCTAAATGCATCATCTAAACAATGCCCTACAACACTGGATAAATTGCTATTAACTTCTTTCATAAATTTCTTAAGGGATTTATCCCCATCACATTCTTCACTATCACTCATCTTACTATAACTTAAATGTGTAAATGAATATGAATGTTCTTACACCCTAACCTAACTATTAATTAAATTATGCGATATTCTCAACCCTCGTACTTATTCGCCCCACGTTGGGCGCCAATTGAAGACGGCCAATGATGGTCAGGCCAGTGAGACTCTTATTTTTTTTTTTATTGGTTTCAGCACAGGGGTGGATTGACAAATAAGACGCAGGTCGGAACATTTTAAAAATAACTCTATTTCTCGTTTGCAAAACTAACAACAAACCTTAAATATAATCGCACATTGCTTATGTTATTTGAACTATAATCAGACAATTTATTGCTAAGAACTAAACTACTCCCGTGCCGCGTAATTCCGAACCCCAGTTTCCGAACACGCTGCGTGAAAAGTACTTGAAATCCTATGAATTCTCTCGAGACACTTCCGGTGACACGTCAAAGTTAATTAGGGAACAATAGTTCATAAACCAACATAATTTTAATACTAACACTTACTTGAATAGTTAGAAGAACCTGCAGGTTACAAGCGTCCATTCAAATGTTGAATGAAGTTTGTTTTTTGTTACCTTTATGACCGGTACCTGTGTAATAGCCGGCTGGAATTACAATGTGGTGCCGTGCATGACTAAGCGCCCTGTTGTTTACGTATTTTCTGGCTGCCTTTAGAATGGCCGTGATACACACGGTGTCGGCTATACTTCCTCCTATCTCCTAAAACAAGATTTAAACACCACAACAATATGACCTTTCACTATAGGTTAAACTACCATTGTTATTAATGTTTTTCATTCACTTTCTAAACGTCAAGTGCCGCTTCCTGTTAAAAGTGTCCATCATCCCACCACCGTATATTCGAACGACCACGAAAATCGACGAATCATTTAAAATTAAATATTCTAATACTAGGAAAATTAGGCGGGCCTACTACAACCTCTATAGTGATTGCGGCACAAATTTTGTGGGTGCTCATAAACAGTTAATTCATCTCGCCAGGCTTGCTGCTTCTAAGGACCATATCTCGTGGCTTTTTATACCGCCAGCTTCACCTCATTTTGGTGGCTTATGGGAAGCAGGAGTGAAATCTGTTAAGACAATGATACTACGTACTATTGGCGAGCAAGTGTTAACTCTTGAGGAGTTGGCCACTGTTTTTATCCAAATTGAGGCCATCTTGAACTCACGTCCCCCCACACCTTTGAGCACTGACCCCAATGATTTGAGCTGTCTTACGCCCGGTCATTTTTTAACTTTGGCCCCTTTAACCGCCATTCCAGGGTCCGCACTTTCTCACCTACCGCGCCTCTCTCGCTGGCAACTGCTCCAGCGCATTCACTAAAATTTTTGGTCCCGTTGGTCCAAAGAATACTTACACTCGCTACAACAGCGCTCAAAGTGGCACACCCCGTCTCCTCAAGTTCATTTGGGCACCTTAGTACTAATTAAGGCTGCTAATGTTCCTCCCCTTCGTTGGTCCCTCGGCCGTGTTGTGGCTGTGCATCCTGGGGCAGATGGTGTTGCTATGGTGGTCACACTTAAAACCGCTCATGGCGAGCTGAAACATCCTGTGTCAAAGCTCTGCCCTTTGCCCACAATGTAGAACAAAAAATTCTTCTTTTTTCCCCCTTGTTTTTGTAGATCCCTTTTTTTTCTATTTCGCTTTTTTCGCTTGGTCATCCCCCCCCCTCGCATTATAATTTTTTTTAAATGCCTTGCATTTTGGTGGGCGGTAGGTTCCGTTTATATTGTAAATTTTACTGCCAATTTTATTAATGCATCAAGTTTGTTGATTATTTTTAATTCGCCGCGGTATATTTAAATTTATTAGAGTGGAATTTCCTTGGTTTACTGAAGCACGCGCCAACACGTGCCGTGAATGGTGAACGTTGTTATTTCGCATGTGCAAACAGTGTATTGATTGGAAAATCCACGAAGCTCAAGAGGGAATCGATTCGTCGTTCGAACGGGACGCATCGCTTTTACACACACGTCCACATAGAACAAATGAGATGAACTGCTTTGCTACAGAACCGCTATCGTTATAAATGTGCTTCGCTTCACCCGCAAAAAGAAGAGTAGTAGTTGTTACATCGTTTTTTTCGTCGGCACGGATGCATAATTAACAAGGTGAGTGCTTTAAAGTAAACGCTTTGATTTGATGTAAAAACATTAATTAATTGTTGTTTGTTTAACTATCACTTTTAAATTTTATACAGTCCAGATCTCTCTACCAAAGAGTTATTCCTTATTATCATTTTACATTCACTGCAAATATTTTACATTTGGGAATGGTGGAGTGAATCCATACGCCATTCCTTTGTCTTTATTAATGTTGTAGATTGTTAGCAAACTCCACCGTAATTTGAACGAGAGAAACCACTGAAACCCCCAAGACTTGTAGAACTAAGAAAAGAAAAATCACAGCACTGGTACTTTGTATGGCCATGTCGTAATCAAGACTTCCTTTATTGCTTTACCTTAATCATTTGGGACTCTAGTATACTTGACTTATGCTCACTCTGTAATTTATCTCGATAAGGTTGTAAACGGCATGTGAAAATTTGTGTACAAATGGTTTTGAAAAATCTCGTGAATAACACTACATTTGATTTTCCAATGCTCAACCCGAAGGTACTACATTGGCCAGGAAGCAAGTGTTTTCTAACACAAAATTTTGAATTTTGATGAACTCGTGCTGTTCCAAGCAAGGTAGGGATCTTTAATGTGCGTGAAAACACTCGTATACAACACCTGCATTTTGCTTTTCATCTAAACGAGGGCATATTTTTGTGAAAATGCTCGCCTAACATTTTCCATGTGAACCGTATTGGGATCCAAATCCGGGACCTTGGGCTTAGTAGTAATATACATACCAACTAAGGCACAGAGCCGTATACTCATGGAACAACAGCGAGATGCATAGGAAAGTATGGCAGCCGATCTGTTGGAACAAGTGCAAATCAATCCCCTTATTGAATCATGTAATAACCAGTGATGAGAGTTAGTTTTTCAATATGATCAGACACAAAACGCCAAAGTTGGCAATGGTGTTTAATGGAATCATCCAAACAAAAAAAAAGCTCATATGTGAAAGTCAAAAATGAAATGCACGCTGGCACCTTTCGATTGCAAAGGCATTGTTAATAAAGAGTGGTAGCCTTCTGGAAAAACCGCAAATCAATATTTTTACACAGAGGTTCTAAAAAGACTTCAAAAACGAGCCCGTGTGCGTGCAAACATTGCTAGTAATTGGATTCATCATCACAATAATGTGCTATCTCATTCTGCATTGTCTTCATAACAATTAGCCTAAAAAGGCATTTAATTGTTACAACAGCCATCGTATTCATCTATCTCCTATAAATTTTCTTATTCTCTAAAGTCAAATAGCAGGCCAAGAGATTTTCGAATAAAGGAAAAAGTTCAAAATGCTGTGCTAAAGTCTTAGACAGAGTGGCAGCATAAATCAGGTTTGCGCATGACTGCTGATCCCATGGTACTGGGCTCGAATCCCAACACAGACCGCTTGAAAAAGTTAGACGAGCGTTTTTCACAAAAATACACCCTCGTTTGGATGAGAGGTAAAATGTAGGTCCCGTGAGTGTTCTCGGACACGTTAAAGATCCTTACCTTACTTGGAACATCAAGGGTTCGGCAAAATTCAAAATTTCCAGGTAAAAAACTCACTTTTTGGTTAACGTATTACCTTCGGGTGGAGCATTGGAAAGTCAAATGTAGGGGTACGGTCTTAGACAATCATAAATGTTACCAGCAGTGACAGAACCGTTAAGACTTAGTGTGTGCAAAGTAAAGGAAATTACTTTAAAAGAGATGAGCCTGACGCTGACTAAAAACGTAACCGAAAATTGTTGCAACATCAATCTAATTATATTATTGCCTGACCTTGTATAATGTATAAATTTTAAGAAATACCTTATATTATTTAAACACATTATACCCTACTGAGAAAATAATCATACCTCTGTGGTAAAAGTCTGTCATTGGCCAAAAATCCCGCTCCATGTAAGCCTTTATTAAAATCGCCATGTCTTGCTTGAACAGCATATGATGCTAAGAGAACTGACGTCTCTGGAGGGCAGTAAATTTCATCGGATAATATACCATTTTTAACTTGTAAATAGAATAACCGCAAAGTGATATCTTGTATAAGTTCTTCAGCTACATCTTCTGGATAGAATTTGGCTCTGAATTTGAATTGCAGTGGATTTTCCTTTTTGACATCTTGATTCATAACCTGTACAAATTCAAAATTAATATTAAAAATGTGTAAGTATGTCTAACTAAGTAATATACACAAATAAAATGATTCGTTTTTTATTGGGTTAGTATAAGTAGTTTTTGTTCAACTTCTCTGTTTTGTTTTTAAATTCCACTACTAAATATTTCTTGGTGAGGCTATACGCCAGTTTTAATTTATCAAATTAAGATTCATAATAATAATAGTATATCACATATGTAACAACATAAGTAGAATGTATATGGATGAGACTAGTTTGCAACTCACACAAAGTGAAGCATCGAAAATCTCTACGTCCCACAATATATACATTATATTTTCTACCTCTAAACTATTAAAAATCATTTCAAAATAAATTTAAAGTTCAAATAAGAGCCAAAGAATTATTCGATGTAGATTAGACACATTGTTAAGAGTTTGTAACCACGACTTCAGATTAGTAATTAAATAAGTTCTATAGATAGTGATCAAACCACTGATGATGCGGCAAAAATACGTACACAAAAACTGTTTCGTTAAAAATTGCAGTTACGAACTTGGTAGGCTCAGAAAAATGTGCTGAATGAAAAGAAAATACATGGCTGGCCTTTTTTGAAAAGGCCACACAATAATATTCCAACAAGCTTGTGAAGTGAGTATTTCACACAAAAGAGCACGCCAGCAATACAACGTTGATCTTTCACAGCATAGAAAACTGCATGCATTTTTGAGAAGATAAAATGACAATGATACAGTGCAGAAGTCAAAAGTGTTTGAAGAAATGTTGTCTGCCTTATAACCAATGCATCAAATGAGACCTATATGATATTAAAGCCAGGATGGTTTTTCAATTAAAACATAATAACATTTTCTAACGTGTAGGGTTTTAAACAGTAACGTAAGTGGTATTGTTGAAGCATGTAACGCTATGTTACTTAATGAAATATTAGGTAGCAGAAATGAGTTTGTTAGTTTCAGTTAGTTAAATAAACTTTTAGTATAAAATCAGCCTGTGCAATTTAGACGCTTTGATAGTGTATATTTAATAACATGGTTATTCCAATATGATATTAAAATAGGATAAAGAATTAAAATAGTAACGTGCTCAGTACATTAAATACAAACGGTAATAAATATTGAGACTTTACACAGTTCGCATTAAACCTAGAAAAATACAGATGGATACCCGAGAAATAACCGGCATAGGAAACTTTAGTTGTACACATTCATACAAGTTCAAAAACAAACCATTGAAACATGAAATTGAATCGACATCCTGTAATTACAATAATAGTAAAATCAGTCATGAAAATTAATGTGTTACATGTAAACCGTGAGACGAATTAAGAGTCCACACAGATTCAAAGAAAGCGCAACCATGCTATATTACTCCCAATAATCATATACTCGTAAATTACAGTCATAAACAATACATTGCAAACGTAAACAAATGAAGTTGCTCTCGGGTATCCAATGTAAAGGTGTGAGAACAAGATCACATAAATAAAATTACATTAACGTCAAAAATCAAGCAGTTAGACGCACTACACTGCGAGAATGAAAAATAGCATGCTATCACCTTAGGATGAAAACTTTTATAACCACGGATAATAAAAGAGGGAACCTATCTTTCTTTCATCTATCTTCAGTTATTCGAGAACAGAGATCAGAGCAGAGTTACGATTCGATTGACAAGCAACCATTGCTGTATGAGATAAAGTTGATTATCAAGAAATTCCAGTGACGGCAAACATCGGGATTGTTAGTGCACAGGTTTCCAAACGTGAGTCAAAGCATGGAATTAAAAATACCGTTAAATGTGAAAGTGCCCTGTGCTGGAAGCTTTTTAATTCAACGATATGTTGGAGTAATTAATTACCCTGTACTGTACTGTAATTAATTATCCTGTACTAAAAGGTTGTTCGAAACTTTGTAAAGGACCAACAAAACCTGTAATTTATTGAATTTTTGCTTTCTGCCTGCGAAACATTACATGCTATTTACAATTTATAATGGTGGTTAGTGGTAATAGTAAGAATGAGTAAAACCTATTAGGATTTTTTACGTTGGTGTGTACTTATTTAAAGAGGATTGTAAACACAGAAATTCTCATAGAGAGAAGTTCACAAGTGAATCTGCATAATTCATATGTCAATGTTAAATTGGTTGAATATCTATATTTGATAAATTTAAGTTGTTCTTTCTTAGATGCACACATATTTGGTCAATTATAAGTGGATTTTAGTTTTTTCTTTTCGGTTGTTATTTACTATAATATTCATGTTTGATAATGTAGATTAGGTGAACAAGATTTTGAGTTTTTTATTATTTGTAATTATTTTAAATTAGTAGATGGCGATAAACATGTACAGAAGGCACCATCAATCTCTACTGCAAAAAGAACTGTTAAACCGTCTCTCAGAACACCAGCCTTCCAAGAAGGCTTTGATCAGCGGGTTTCCTCAGGTGGGTTGGTGCCCAAAGGCTTTACTATATAAAGGGAGTTTAAAGATCTGTCAAGGAAGGTGTAAAAGTATTTAGTAGAAGTGTTATAGAAGTTGCATTTGCTTTTTGAGAATCCATCTGCACCACTGAAAACTAGCTGGTGCAGTAATTCACTGCTATCACTTCCTTCCCGGCACAATAAAATTAATTCAGGTACTTAACGTCAATTCAGCACGTAACAGCATACCTGCCATTCGGACGAATTTTTGAAATTGAACTGAAAAATGTCCAAGAACACTGATTTGATTGTTATCAACCTACGTGAAAGTAACAAGGAACATTTTTACACCTTTACCATTGTCAATGATATATATGGAGTTGGAAATCTTCAAATTGTAAATAAATACTTCGATGCTAGAAATATATGCTACGTAAAAGCGTTAAAGCAATCTAAATTTTTTCCTGTGATTATCCTCAGAAAGATATTTCAAACATCCTGTGGAAAATAGTACGCTTTCCATGCTAATAAATATTGTCAGAACTTAGAACAAAGAGTTACTTATAACAAAAATAAGGGAATGTTTACATGTGGTATCTGCCTGCTTAATGACAATGCTTGTCCACAGCTGGACAAATTCAGTCATCATTCAGAATGTCCATTTTTAAAAACATGCTCGATGGGTTAATTATGTAGCTATTCTACAACCAAATTACCAGAGTTTTCGAAAAGTGTTACGTTAAACATGCAGTAACGTCTTTTTCTATATATGATGATGTAAGGAAACTAAATTCATTTTCTTCTTGCATATATACACAAGTAGTATCAAGGTTTTTGGATTGAAAGAGCAAGCCCTGTGACATGGTCTCCCAGATACTCATGTTGTATTATTTTTGCTTATGACGAAATGTTCAAACAAAGTATATTTTAAGTCAATTCCCAACATGCACGTTATTGTTAAAGCAAATAATTTGCACTTTGGGATCAGATTTGAAATATTTCCCCCAATTTTTGAAAAACTAAAGCATTTAATGTGATGGTATATAGAGGCAAGTATTGCTACAAGTTGTACTCTCGGGTATACACTTTTAGAAGTAAACTACGACTTTAAAAATTTGCAATATACTAAGTAGCAATAGAATCTGTAGCGATTTTTTGGTGCCACTTCTATAAGATCATAGTTCAACATAAGACACGATATTTTGTATTATTTAAAATTTACGGAGTTCAATCACATTGATAAATACTATACAAGAATAAATAAAACAAACACATTCTACTACCATTAAATAAAACAACAAAATAACTTACCCAATCTGAAAAAGGCATCGATCCTGTCTTTATCCAAAAGCAAGCACAAAAAGACGGTAAAATACTAATCAGATTTACAGTAAAATTTATTACCTAATACAATTTTTCAGCAACTATGCATTTAACTTTATTAAATAATTAATTTAAACGTGTTTAACAAACAATTAGAAGAATTATAAAATTTGGATACGTTAGCACTCACTGATGCTGATACTACTAATATTTTTGAGTATACCTTGTAGTTTTTTGATAAACTTGTTTTATACATAAAGTTCAACCATAGACTAAATCTACACTAACACGTTGACTATCAAGACGATGTATGATGGTAAAAGTTTTATTTTTACTTTTATCACGGTACAGAGGTTCCTTGGAACTTATATTGATGATTGCTGTGATGGCTTAGAATTAAAAACTACTCCATCTGATGAGGCCCAACAGGTTGAAAGAGTCAAGTGGATGTTTCTGCTCCTTATGAAACAATCAAGTAATTGTTTTGTTAATGGCTTTGCAAATATTAGTTCGATTTGTGTAGGTGTAGGTAAATTCGCCTTTATGATTTTCATAAAAGAGAATTTACAGATACATCTTATTTTACTTTGTTTACTCGATTTAAATTGCAGACTACAAAAAGAATTGTTTCGTATTATCTATTACGCTAGGACAGGAAACGAACGACCCACGGAATTTGGTGGTATTTGATTCTATATTTGATGAGCTAGTTGAGAGGCATATATAGAAATGCAAAGTAGGTATTGACGTTCAACAAAAGAGTTATTCAACACAGAATTTAGCAGAACGAAATATTGTGTAATTTGCAGCTTAAAATTAAATAAGTAGGTCATGGGTCAAGCAGAAGTGTGCAGCCACAATCTATGGAAAAGTTTATTAGGTATTTTAGATAATTAAAATAGCACTTGTACACTGTAAGTTAGGAATTTAGAGTTAATTTGATTGCAGCTTTGCATTTATTTAGTAAGGAAATAGGATGATTAAGGATTAAAGGCAACAAGATGAAAATACCACAATTATTATAATTTAAGATAGTGTAGAAGGATGTAAAAGCTTTTCAGGTTATGTAGCATAGGATCGGTATCTTTAGTTAACAAGAAACGTTGCAATATAGCATTTAAAACACAAGCTTGGTAGTGGTAGATAAGAAAATCAATAATTTCTAAGAATGTAAATGGATGTTGAAACGCAGGCACGGATCGATATTAGAAACGAAGACGGACTTTATCACATCATATGAAAGACAAAGATGCAAATGTTAAGTATCAGTTAGACTTTATAACAAACAAGGGAACAAAGACAATTCTGTAGCTTGTAGATAGAGTAAGACGAAAGATATTTGTACCGATCGAAAGTATGGAGAGAAATTGAGTAATCTAATGAGACGTTACAGGTATACACGTAACAGTCTTAATATGAAAGAGGACAGATCTCCAACTAGGGGTTCATAAGAATACAGCATGAGTGGAACGAAGCGATATACGAGAATAAGTGAGAAGAAATATGTGTGGTTGAGTTGAGAGGCGTGAAGTAGCGAGAATCCATGTTCGTTGAGGCTAGTTTTCTTCGAACCCACGGACGGATGGCGGTTTTCGAACGAATATTATGTTTGTACGTTGTATTTCAGGGAAAATGTAGAACCGTTGGTGTTTTAACTTGAAATTGGCGACAGTTATGCCTGTAATTTCTGGAAGCAAGCAGATGGTTGGCGGTTTACTTGGAATAGTTGTTTGTACGTTGTTGAATATGTGCGAATTTAGAAAAGGAGGGTACGGTTTGTCCTTATATAAACACCCTGGAGGAGGGTGACTCTCTTACTTTTCCTTCGCTCATCTTCGATGGTAACTCTAGTAGTGAATACTCGTAAGAGTTTGTATATAATTATTTGTAATTGCACACAAGTTAGTGTGTTGTGATGATAAGGTGATATTATTGAAAATCTTCCAATAAACATGGAGTTGTGAGTGAAGCATGTATTACGCATGTAAGTACCAACTGCAGTTTTTGGGTGTTGGAACGTACAAAAAGTTTCTAAATTTGGAATTTAATGGTGAATGCAGCAATTATTGATTGGTTATTTATAAATGGAAGTATAATGGAAAATGTGGAAGTTTGGATGCATTTTACTTATGGTAAATGAGGAAAGATTTGGATAGTAGCGTGTCGGGAAGAATGGTGATTCAACCTGGAGAGCAGCTCGATAGCCGAGAATTGTTGTAGACGGAACCATCGTCGAGGGCTAGTTTGCTGATACCTGCAGGAGAATAGTTATCAGGTAACGAATTTTATAAAACATCTTTGTGGTGGTGATTGGCTGTGTGTTTATGTTAATTTTTTTGTGCTTTGGAGTGATAATTCTTTATGAAATTTATGAACAGAAAATTTTATGGAACTTTATATGTAGATGAAATCTTGTTTAGGTAGTAAGGGATAATTAAAGTAAAGATAACCAGGTTATGTTGTACAAAGTAAAGGGGACTTTTTATTTTCGCAGTGCTATAATTTTGCACTCAAGTTTAAAGAGTTTTACTATGAATTCATATTAGGGACAAGGGTTAAAGTCAGAGATAGGGTTAGCCCTCTTACTTTAATAGGGTATTTGTGTGATGAGATTATTGAATTCAAATACATTTTTGAAAAGGAATTGTTGAGATCCTAGTGATATTATTGTATATAATAAAAAGAGTTTTTAAAATTGTAATATTTATTTCATGCAAATAGAGTGTGAAGTATCTTGTGAGTTGTGTTATTTTGAGTATGATGGAGGGTAGTGATATGCTTTAAGATTACAGCGTGGAGGCAGTGAGCGGGAGTTTTTAGTTTCAACAGTCCAGGTAAGCGTTTTTGGTGGTATATTATGCATAGTAGAGTGCCCTAGGAGCAGACGAGGTAAACTTCACAATATTTATGGCATCCAAATTGTAGGGTTCGAATTAATTTTAGGTTCGAGACAATCCAAAGAAGACTCCACAATATTTATGACGAGCCCACAGTGGGGTACGATTTAGCGATCTGGCGATTTACAGAGAATTTTCACTCTATTATGGCACCCAATTTATGGGGCCCGATTTTATTTTAGGTATTTTTATAGGGCAATCGAAGGGAACTACACAGTATTATGACGACCCAATTGTGGGGCTTGAATTAACGATCAGGTGATTTCAAGAGAAACCACACAAATATATATATATATATATATATATATATATATATATATTGCTGTGAAACCTACAAAAAGCCTCACCAGAGTAAAAAAAAACATTCGAGCACCAACGTTGGGCCGTCAAGATTTGCTGTGATTCTCGCCCTGTTGAATCTCTTCTGATAGTCGCCTTTTTACTCTTTCCGCCTCGGCTGCTCACCTAGTTAAAACTTTCATCCTCATTCATAAATAAAACAAACACATTCCTACCACAAACATCAACGTTAACTCTATTTACATCAATATTCATAATACATTAAAATTTCAAAATTAAATTTCAGCATAAATTTCAGTATCATAAAATTTCGAGTTTAAATTTGTCATCATTTTTAATTTGCATCCTGAATTAAAGTCCTGGTAGGATGCATACTAATTAAGTTACAATATGTGCAGACCTAAGTCTGAATAAAAGGGAGCATCTCCCATCCCTTTACGTTAATTTAACAGGTTAGTCTAATTGAGCTCAAAGACAGGCCCAAATTTTCATCATAATCAAAAACATAAACCTGATAAATACTCCTTTCTACTTATACAAGAAAATTTTACCTTAAAACTAAAAATTTGTTGTTTATACAAATTTACTACTGTCCATTTTTTATCAAACAAATTATAAAGATATTCAACACACACCAAAACATCTAAGATCGAACAAAATGCATTATTTACCTGAAGGTTACTGCACTCGTGGCTTCAATGTACATCGGACTTGCTCATCCCACCATTCCAGCTGGTTTATGTTTACGGCTTCAGCTTCTGACCGCTTTTAAAATTTTTCTACACCACCATTCATCTAAATTGTTTCAGGGCTTCTCAGGAACTCATCTACGTATATCTAAATCTTGTTTTGTGGATCCAATCACGTTTACGAATAACACTTGATCACTCACTCCCGAACAAAATAGCAAAGAAATTCATAATTCGTTCACGCTATACAAAACAGCATACTTCAATGTATTTATTTATCGCTACTACTTTAGATAATTGGTACAGTAATACCCGCAAATATAACTAGACTTTATTACCTTATCTATCTTCTGTAAGTGCACTAATGCATAATAATTTGTATCGTAGCACGTATTCTGCTTGAAGTATGGTATAAAATAAAGAGCAAAACTGTTTAAAGTATCGAATCAAATCAAAAATCTAAGAGAGCGATACACCTTTAAGTCCGGGTTTATATAACGGTCCGCCCGCAAGTCGAATTTGTCCCGCAACGGACAATTTTTAGAATTTCGCATTCTATGTTCCCTTTCGACAGTCCGGCACAGCGATTCTACAAAATTTGCACACGTCCAAGTTGAAAATCTAAGAATTTTTCACACGCCTCGCAACGCGTCTGCGAACAACTAATTAATTTTGTATAGCAATTGTTATGTTTTCACCTTACACATCTGCAACTTATTTCAACCAATCGCAAACCTAGTGACGTTCAAATCACGCCTTTTATTATCCGTGTTTCTGCTTTGAGCATTTTATCCGTCTCTTTCTACCCTGGTCTGAGTGGTACAAATCGATATTCTTTACTATCGGTTATTTCAATCCACGTGGATTCTTATTTGAGTTAAATAACCGCTCAACTAACCTTCCCGTTAATATAAGCTACGGTTTATCCGACCGTTTGCAATATACGCAGAATTTTCATGTTTATCCAAACAAATTAAACTGAAATTGACTTTTAAAAATACGCAGGTGTTCAATCGTAATACTTCTACGATTTGGATATTCCACGTATTTTAATCCTCTTGATAGATTTGTATGCTAGCAACGCGTCTCATATTTGGTATTATTGGGTTTTTAAAAGCTTTTATGCATATTATACCTCAATAATCGTTTAATTAACTCCAATTAAAATAATAATGAATGGCATTGACTTCTACCCTTTAATTTTTAGCGAATACTAATTAAATATTAATTATTATTTGTACACTTTGTTTAATACCCGTTACTTAAAAATTGAATTAATTAATATAAATTTCGCACGTAATTTCTATTTGTTTCTTTATACAAGGCGATTAAAATTGTTTGATGTCATTAACTAATTTTCTACCCTGGTCTAAATTTGAGTAATATATATGTATATATATATAGGAACAATTTAGCTACACGCCAAATTAATCAATTTAGATAGTGAAGACGGACAGTTATTTACATATTTTGTATTTCTAATTCAGAAGGTTAAAATTGCATAAAGGGAAGAAGCTTTAGGGTACATGAAAACTCAAGGATACGCATAAATTAGTTGTAATAGTTTAAATCAAGCGCATGGGATAAGAAACGGAGCTTTCAAGTATAGAAAATCAATAATTTAAACGCATATTTCCATCTAAATAAACAAAAACGTTCGGTATACAAATCCTAAGAAGTGGTTAAACTCGGAATTATTATGTTAAACGAACAAGTTGCTTCAAAGAAACACCTGTTAGTTAAATGTCGAGTTCAAAGAACTGAATTGTACGTTGAGACAGAATTTCTATGGAATTGGTTGTAATGATTGGTCTGACAAAAGCTGCAAAAATAACAAATGCTTTAAAGACTAAGTGAAATGAGAGATCTATTATGTAAAATAGACAGAGAATACGTATAAGAAAACGTTGGTTGTAACAAATGTCTAAAATACACGGAAGACTTGACGGCCAACAACAATATCGATTTTCTGTAGATTGAGAGGGGTTCTGAAAGAGACAATAAATATGGGTGAAACAAAGAGAGGTAGCTAAGAGGTGGAACGTTATAACGGGGGAAAGCATTATCACTGGTCTAAGGCTAGCAGTTTTGAGAAGCTCGCGCCCGTTGATGTTATTGAACGAATTTCAGGGTAACAGCCTGGTAAACTCGGAATTTTTCAGACGTTACGATCAAAATTTTGAGAATTGGTTTTAAAAATAAGCTTTTCGATGAAAAGAGGTTCCGTGAGGCGTATTGCAAAGCGTATAAATACATTGGGAGAAATCATTAAAGCACTCTTGTTCTTAGATCTTATATCGCTTAGATAACTAACATAATTGCTATTACGTGCTCTTACGTTGTATTGATGGTTGTTTATTCATTGAAGTAGCATACCACATCCTATTTTAAAGTGTGTAAAGCTGTTAGTAACGTACCGGAATGTATTAAAAGTGATTTGCACAAGTGGGTGCTAGCGTTACAAAAGATGCTGTTACTACACGATACAATCTAATGATAGGATGGTACTTGGGTAAGCGAATCGAAAAGCTTAACCAGTATGCGTGAAGTGTAGTGGTATGTAAGGTTAAGTTTGTTCAAGACAATTATCCGGGTAGAATATTAAAGGTGGTTGCAGAGATTTGGATAGTGAGTGGGGATCAGTTGGATCCAGGCATAATCACGAAGTATATGGACACAACGACGAGGGTTTTTGATACACATCTTCAGAGATAACGAGGGACGAAGCTTACTCCAAGTAAAGAAAATTAATTTCTTGCTTTTTACTTGAACATTTGTGCTGATATTTTTGTGTTTGAGTGTTTTGACTTATTGGGAGTGTATTTATTACCATAAAAACTCATTTAAAGGGGTATATGTACATGACAATTAATATTTAAAAATGTTTATTGATGAATAAAATGTTGTTGTAAGGAGTAAACGGGTCTTTAGCTTTATTTTAAATAAAAATGCGAGGTTTAAAAGCATTTAGAGTAACTGGGTTATACTGAGCTCAAAATAGACCAGATTAAAAATCAATTTAGGGTTGTACAACAGGCACATCTACTCGTCTAAGATAAAATTGTTGAAATATGCTAAAATCATGAAACTTTAAAAAGATTTAAAGATTGAGATGGTAACAGTTTTTATCAAACTGGATGTACCAATGTGTAAATAAAAAATTGTATGTCTTGTTGCATTATTTGAGTGGTAATTTCATTTGACTGTGTTTGTGAGAAAGGAATGTACTTAGGATGGTAGGTATTCAAGAAGAAGCAGATTGCTGAGCTAGCCAGGGTGTGCAGAAATCAGGAGCCGTTCCAAAGGTAGTGTAAGAATTTTTTTTTAATTTTTATTTTCAGAGAATCTTATCATGGCCCAACAGAGACGATCCCGTTTGTTCCCGATATTTTTTGAGATCCACAGCAATTTTATGATGCCCAATCCGTAGAGTAAGAATTGTTGTTATTTGCAGAAAATTTTACGACGCTCAATCCGTGGGGCGAGAATTTTTGTAAGTTCCACTGCAATAAATAAATAAATAAATATATATATATATATATATATATATATATAAGCTAATAAGATGAAATAATAACTTACGACTTTTATGCAAGGCCTAAATGATTATTTAAAATTGAGCTAGTAATTAAAATGATTATATAGGCTTCTCATAAAAGTCAGCGTTATTATTTCATTTTATTAACCAACATAACATTGAAAATCACTTTGCCTAGTGAAATTACTAAAGTATATAAGGACTTGATCCAAAGCAAGTATTAACTATTAATAAATGCAGGCTATAAAATTGAAAATTAATTCAGTATATATTCTTATAAAAATAAAACAAGTACTTTTATAGTTGAGTATTGAGTAGTTTATGTATTACTGTATTTTGATGTAGGTAAGGGGAATGTCCGTCCTCTGGTGTGTGTCATGTAATAAGAAATATGGAATTTATAGCCACACCTGAAACCAAATTAATACAAATTAGTTTAATTATTACCGGTACAGGTTTGCAAATAACTTTCTTATTATTGGAATTATTTGCATATTACACATACTGAACGTGTCCTGGTTAAATATTAGTCTAACCTAGTTAAAATAGATCTATTGGTTGCAGTTACTCAACCCAACATTTTACAATATAAATGTATTAGTTGGAAAATACTTTTAGTTCAAGTATTAAGTATATATTGACTTTCAATTACAGTATCTAAATATGGTCAATATGCAAATATACTGTAATACAATTTCTCCTTTTTGCAACTAAATACACGTCCTTTCAAAGGTTTTAGTTTTGTTGATGTCTTGTAATTTTAACATTAAAGACACATACACACGCATCGACAGAAACAACAGGTACCGGGCTCAGTGGGAGAGTAGGGATAGGTCGTAGGAGATGAGCGACATTCTCTGGTGCATGACTGTAAAAAAAGTCGTATTGTGGTAAATATCTAAAATAAAATAAATAGTAAAACAACATAATAATCATGTAGGACATTACTCCTACTACTCAGTAAAGTAATAAAAAAATATCAACTCCACATGCACCAAAAGGCCATAATTCAAAGTTCAAACTAATACTAACTATGTACATATAGGAGTATGCAATATGGCAATATTTTACCAGTACTAATGGAAAGTTGAACCAAGAAGATAACCGCAGACTTGGCAAGTATCACTAGAATGAACAGTATAAAATTTGTTCAAATACAGAAACCACACACTAAAATTTGTGAACCAATCCTGTATAGGCTACTCGTTTCGTGGAGTCTTTCGATAAGACGATTCCTTGGAGTAGGTTTAATTATATTTACCCCTTAATTTGAGGTAGCAGAATAAATAAATTCTCCCTGCAGTGACTATAAATAGCCTGTCGCGTAGAGTACAAGGCTAAAACAAAGCGGTAATATAGGTACAACTCACCAAATGAACTTATAAGGTGGATTCACTGCACGCATCGATAAAACGGACAGCTGGACCCAGTGAATATCAACCATCTATACGCCCACGGAAGCAGTTGGATAGCAAATATGAGCGAATTGAGGAATGTACAAGTAAATTTACAATTTAAAAACTGCAGATGCACTTAACACATGAGAAGATTATCGCTCCAAAGACACTCACAGGGTCAACTTCACCGTGTGCAAATCCGACAGGAAACATCTATAGTAAGACTGTGACAAACAAGGAATTTGCTTTTGTAGAAACATGAATATTGTTCGTTATATATCTTTAGCAAAAGAATGAGAATGTTTTTTCATGACAAGCAAAGTCTAATTCAACACGTTATCAAAACAAGGTGTATGTAGAATTCTTGCAAGTCTTTATCAAATGATAAAGCCAATCAACATTTCAAAGAGCTGAATGTAATCATGTAATGTAAGTAAACCAATACAAAGTATATTAATACAGCCTTTTATTAAACAAGATACGGACCACAATCAATTTTAACAAACTTTCAAATTTGCGGTGAAGCTGGTTTGAATAACTAGTTGAAGTACACAATGTCTATAGTAACGTATCATATACGAGGTCGTATTGGAATATAAAGAGCGAAATCTGTACAAATAGATACTTGAAAAAGTACTGTACAAACGACTACGCCTTTGGCAGCAGCACATAACAAGCTGACATATAATGGCATCACCATAGATCTCAAGTCGTAATTATTTTTGCTAGATATTTTATGCAATTTAATTGAATGAATATGTTAAAGCGCATTATTATTTGAAATTAAATTGCCAAATATTAAAATTTAGTATTTTATTCATACATGAAACAACTGTATATTGTTTAATTCTCGTAATTTAATGCATTTCATTATCATAATATTATCTAAAAGACATCATTTTAGTATAAATTAAACGCCTTTATTAGGAATTTAATAGACATTCATTGTTTTGTGATGTGGGTTTGAGTTAATTCCCTCCAAGAAACGCCGATCTGTATATTTTAATTGTGACACAGACTTGGTGCAAAAAGGTATACATTTTGTATAAACTTATTGTTTTGAGATTTTTCTCCAAGTAAAGATATATATGTGTTGAAGCATCAATTTTTCTCATCTACAAATGGTGGAGATTTTTGTTAGAAACTATATAAGGAACTGCAACGGTTAGTATGGTAATTATTGTTCATTGCTTGTCGATCCGTGCAGAACTCTGTGTTAGTAATTTATAAATAATTAAATGTAATTTAAAATAAGTTAAATTAATAAAATAAAAGGGATGAAAGTGTAGTGACTTCAAAGTAATAGCAAAGTAACGAAAAATAGTCAAGTAAATAAATTTATCGAATACAGACCAGCGAATTGAAAGTAATCTATTAGTTTGCAAAATTAACAGTATAACAACAAAATTATAGAAATTCAACGCATTCTACGATCAAAATTAAAACGACATGATTTTAACTTTAAAAACTGTTAGCCATTATTAAACGTAAATCTTAACAAATCTAGTAAAACAAAATATTTAATAAAGGTTCGTTTTACTTGCTCACTTTGGTTGTTAGATATTCTTCTAGATTTAAGTACACATACAATTTTTATTACTACCAGAAATCCGCGTTGGCATTAAACAAAGGTGGTGGAATTTTAACATAAGCACGAGAGGTGTTTTGAGATTTTACAAGACGGTTAAATAAGGTCAAGAACAAGCTAATTTATTCTACCCAAATTTCAGTTACTGTGATTTAATTTTTAATTTGTTTGTTTAATTATTTGCAGCAGCACTAAAACGCACAAACAGCTACTCGTGTTGTTACGTTTCATTTCGTATTTGTAAATTTACTGCCTCCTTAATTTAAAAACCATTACAATTTCTATTAGTTTGAATATACGAATTAACTACACTTTTATTACTTCAAGTTAGTTCAGTTAGGCAACCAACGTTGCTCCCCCTTTATTTCATCTACAAGTCCACCTGTTTATATTACGCTTTCTGGTTTCTTGTCTAGACGAGTGTTCGATAAGAATTTCCTGAATGTTACTAGTTTAAAATATGCTATAGAAAATTATTATCGGTTCTGTTGCTCTGTTATAACAATAATTTCATGTGTTAGATTTTGCAGCGTAGCGTTCTTACTAAGCCATGGTTAAAAATTTCTATATAGAGTATACTTGGCATTTGTCATATATAGAACGAGTGGTTTAAATAAATATCGTAACTTGTTTCTTCACTACTATGTTATTTTATCGACTACAAACCCAACAAGGCAGTTTAGCAAGGAAAATCTGGATGCTTTGATGAAGTGTAATGCACAAGTTTGGTTTCGATACCATTAAAATAAGTCACAGATACTTTTCGCAGCCTGTGTGAGGGTATGTTATATTATGGTGACCAATAACTGGTTCCTTGACGATATGCATATTACCTGCATTTTAGTAATGTTAAAAAAAACACCTAATGAATGCGATAAGATTTCTCAATAGTTTGATGTTTTGTATTTAAATGTATTATTGTACATACGTAATTTTTTGTGTGCTTTTATATTTCAGTAGCTTCTATTCAGAACAAGCTCGGTCTGCAGCAATATAGTAAGTAATTAAATTTGCGTCAATACAACATAAGTAATTAAGATTTCGCCCATATTTATTATATGTATGTTTAGGTAATCGTGTAAATATGATTAAATTAGTATATATCCTAAATTATTCAGCAATATTTAAGGAGTGTAGAATGGAGTAGTTCTTTTATTTACAAAACACCCTTCAGTTAGTTTGTTACGATATGATTACTATTTCACATTAGTACATGAGAGGTGAAGAATTCAGTAATATAACATTGTTGTGCCATTTAAATTAAATGAAAGTTATGTATTAGAGTTATATTTTATATGTGTTTTGTAATTAATTATCATTTTAGGTACAGATGTTCTAAGAAAAAGGAGAATTGGTTCGTGTGTACGGTAGTTTTGTTCCTTAGATCCCCAATTTCTGGCAGTGGTTAGCGCGGCATTTGTTATCTTTCTCTTTCTCTCATCACCTTTGTTGCATGAAATTCGAGCAAGTATTCCATTAATGATTTCGTTATTTTCTAACTGGCCCGCTCGTCTTACGGGTAGCACAGTGCATAAAATTTATATCTTAATATATAATTAAAATTAAATTAATAAATGACAACAATTTAAAAATGAAATTTCAACAGTTCGAGGAGTTTTAATGTATTTTTAATTAAAGTTTGCGTGTTGTGATAGTCCTCGCACTAACGGAAATAAAATGTACAATTCGAGATGCAATGTGCTTGAAGAGCTAATGTGTTGGATAATTTCAGAAAACTGCTTCAAAGTGCTAAAGTTTAACTATGTAGACACTATGTTGAGACAGTTGTGTCCGGATGGTGGCATTAAGTTCTTGTAAATACAAACCAATGCATGCATCGACGATCACTGAAATGTAATGAAGTAAGAAGGTTCTTTGAAAGACCAAGCACTTTTGAGAAGTTGGTGCTGATAAAGGATAGTAACGCTCCAGATCATTGTTATGCCTAATATGGCTCCACAAAGAATTAATCAAAGGGGATTTTTAATCATTAAATTAAAATATATTATACATAGTTGTGTAAAATAATTTTAGCATCTAGGGGCATTACATCTGTAATTCCGCAGAAAATAAGTTGTGTATTTACTATCCTCGTGACTTTTTAAAATTAGTTATTATTGGATAAATGCGGTTTGGAGTTCCCCAGGACTGCTCAAGGAATCAATTATAATTATTAATTTGTATTTTGCGGCATAGACATTTTTTCGCAGTTAAAAATAAATGTACGTTACCGTTTTGACCAATGTAACGCGATATGTACAAGAAGTGATGGAGAGTTAACCAGAGAAACGGCGACCATGATGGCATTCTACCGATAATTATCTTATCTAAAAGACTGTGCAGTAGTGCCTGTGTGCGTGGAGTTCGCCCGTCCATTTCTTTTATTGTGTTCTGTTTAATGTTGTAGGTACAATAGACTAACTAAATTGGTATACAAAAGAGGCGAACATATTTCATAAAAATACGCCTTCGTTCGGATGAAACGTAAAATGTAAGTTCCCGTATATAAGTGTTGTCACGCACGTTAAAAATCCCTATCTTGCTTAGAATAGTAAGGGGTTGGCAAAACTCAAAATTTTCTGCTTAAAAAAAGCTCGCCTCCTGGCCAATGTAGTACATTTGAGTGGAGCATTGGGAAATCAAATGTAGGGGATACGGACGTGTTCGCGGTCCACGGCTGTTGGAACGTATTGTAGTAATTTTCATCCCAAATGTAATCACATCTTTCTTAAATCAACTTGGTCTAGGTTTGGCAATATTCGCAAGCCAGGAAACGAGTCTTTTATAATAAATGCACAACCTGAGGGGATGGTGTTTGTCTTTGCTTTTTCCGGGTCTAGCCCGACTCCCTTGGGTGAAACTACGTGATCTAGGTATTTCACCCCTTGGTCTACCAAGTGACACTTCTTTGGATTGCGCTTTAAATTGGCTTCTCTGAGTTTTCAAAACACTTGTAAATTACCCGTGTTCCCCAAACGACTTCCCGATCACCATCACGTCATCCAAATGCACAAGACACGTTTTCCACAATAGCCTATGCAAGATCAATTAGACGCTTGAAAGTGGCAGGAGCACTGCGGAGCCCAAATGGCATGACTGTAAATTGCCATAAGCCAATACCAATAGTGAAAGCAGTATTTTCCCGATCTTTAGGTTGCATATCCACTTGCCAGTAGCTACTCTCTAAATTCAAGGTTGAGAACCATCGCGACCCTGAAAGTGTATCTAGGGTGTCGTCAATCCTTGGAAGGGGTAGCTATCGTTTTTGGTCACGTCATTCAATCGTCTGTAGTCCAAACAAAATCTTGTCGACCCGTCCTTCTACTTTACAAGTATAACAGGCAATATCCTCGAGCAATCAGAGTGCTCAATCACTCCTTGCCCTTACATATATCCAATAATTTGTCGTTCTCCTCGCCTTTAACCAATGGGTGTCTTCTCGGCTGAGTACACCTACATTTGACTTTCCAATGCTCCACCCAAATGTACTACATTGGTCAAGGAGCGAGTTTTTTTTTTACCTAGAAATTTTGAATTTTACCGAGCACTTGCTATTGCAAGCAAAGTAGGTGTCACTCCTTGCCCTTCCATATATCCAATAATTTGTCGGCCTCCTCACGTTTAGTCAATGGGTGTCTTCTTGGCTGAGTACACCTACATTTGACTTTCCAATGCTCCACCCGAGGTACTACATTGGCCAGGGAGCGAGTTTTCTTACCTATAAATTTTGAATTTTACCGAGCACTTGCTATTCCAAGCAAAGTAGGTGTTACTCTTTGCCCTTCCATATATCCAACAAATCGCCGGCCTACTCGCGTTTAGCCAATGGGTGTCTTTTCGGCTGAGTACACCTACATTTGACTTTCCAATACTCCACCCGAGGTACTACATTGGCCAGCAAGCGAGTTTTTTACCTAAAAATTTTGAATTTTACCAAACATTTGCAATTCCAAGCAAAATAGGTGTCTTTAACGTGCGTGACAGCACACACACGCGCCCGCGCAACACGCGCGCGCACACACACATGGGACAAACTCGCAAAGGCGTTAACTGTTTCGTAAAACGGCACTTTCTCGTTTTCTACTCTCAAGACGTCCTCTTTCATCTCTAAATGGAATTCATACTTCATCAGATGTTCATTCCCAAGAGAATTTCTTCGGCGATGTTCGCTATTACTACGATGGTCAAATATTTTACTCCCCGCTGATTTTTACATCTAGCTTTCCGTGTGTTTGAATTTCCTCACCAGACACGGTTCGAATACGCACCGTCGTGGGTGAGACTACACCAAGGTCGCGCACTGTATCCGGATTAGCGATTGTTCTAGTGGTTCCGGTATCAACTAAGAACTTAATAGTTTTGCCGTTAAACTGTTTGCATGCTTATATTCCTTTCGATGCGCATGATGGTCTCCGGGACAGAATCTGTGCAGTTGTCCGATGTTGTTGAGTTGACTAGTATCACCAAGCGAGCAATATTTCAAATTGGAAAATTTTCGTTGGCCTTTTGGTAATGGTTCTTCACTTGATCGTGGTACACTTGTTGCAAATGAGAGTCGCCGTATCTGATTTCTAGTCTCGATTTTAAGACCGTGTAGCTTCTTTGGTCATGGTCTGGTATAGTTTGCACAATTATACCAGTGCATCTCGTAACGCGGCAATCAACGCGGTTGCTCTTTTACCATCATTCCAGCCGTTAGCTCTCGCGGCAGCCTCGAATTGCTTGACATGTCTGCCAAGGTGACTTTAGATCACATGTGGATGGTTTTAATCTGAACCTCGACATCAGTACGCTTTTCCCTGGGTGTTCTGTTGCATCACTGTTGCTCAGAGTGCTGGTGGTTGTGCTGTTAGTAAATTAATTCGTTCTTCCATCTTCGGCATCATTCCATTCACTTTACGTGTTTTCGACAATTTTTCTGAGTCTCGCTTCCAGCTAAGGTGAATCATTTAAAAACTTGGTTTCAATTTTTGCAAACCGCCGGAAAATTTTGCTTCCAGATTTTCCGCAGGTTTTGGTTATAAAACTCCTCATTTAATCGTTTAACCGCTTTTGCGGTTTGTGTAGTTTCTTGTATAAACTCTTCTTTCTAATTTCGCTGCCTGTAATTTTTCTGTAATGCTTGCAAAATTTTCATTTAATTTTTGAATGAAATCCGCACAGTTAAGTCAAGTTCTCCGCAATGCTCAATTTGAACTCCTTCAAAAAGGAAAAAATTCACCAACCATTTTTTCTTAGTGTACAAATATACGTTGTTCAAATGTCTTTTTCACTATAATCCCACCTCTGATACCAGTGTAACAAAATCTCTTGTAAAACAACAGTTCGTTATTATTAACTGAATGTGCAATCCTTTACAACTCGTAGCTACAGTGAAATTCTTAAAGCACACATGACAATTTATTTCCAGCAGTACAAAGCTTATGTTGTCTTCTTAATTACTATCGAAGCACTGTAATTAATTTATATCGATCACTACAATAATTTATATCACATAGGGCAACTTATATTAACAGTATGTACCACTAATTTATTTTATATCACAAATTTATAGCTCAAATAAAGACGCAATATTAAAATAAAAACTTTAAATTAGAACTGAACGTCAAAACCCATTGCGGCAATTTATACCTTATTCAACTGTTCTAAATTATTTCAAAAATGTACCAGAAATTATGCAAATAACATTCTAGAAGTTTTCTATGGTATGGTTAATAAAGTTCTTAAATGCAAACTCTTCTAAACTAACGATCAAGTACATCTAAAGATGTTGCGCCGCAGGGCGAATATCAATTATTCATTATGTACAAATGACTCGTTTACGTTCTGATGAATTATTCTGGTCAAAGATAGACTAAACGGCGCTCGTTACGATACATATAAGGCCCAATCATAATATTTTGGTGTCTAATATCACCAATTTAGAAAGCCCATTCCTAATGAATCACCTCTCGTATATTGGTGTAGATAAAATTCGGTATTAGTTATCCAATCAATACATTTAAACAAAGCGCTATTTAATGTGTTATCACGAACTAGATACCAGCACCGGAAATACTTACTTCCTTGAAAAGTTTTCCTATATTTAACCTTTAACCAAACATATCGGCATAGTAGAGAAACACGATAAGAATATAAATATCGATTAACGCATTTATTTATCAACGATTGGAAAATTTTCAATGCCAGTACAAAATACTTAAATTTTTTTTTACAAAAAAGACGTTTATAAATACTCCATATTTTTAAGTAGAAGAAAAATGTGTAGAAAATTAATCGTGCATGAATAATAAATAGAATTTTTATTAATTTTTTTTAAAAAGCGATTTCTATCGGAGAATATATACTTCGTACTTGTTTTGCGAAGTTAAAAAAAACACGGAAAAATCTCGAAAAGACCTCGAAACGACAATCATGAATGGTCAGCAAAATTTTGTGGTAAGAATTTTTTAGTCTATACTCAAAAAGGTATAGAACTACCTGTCAAACTTCCACTAAAATACCCGTTCCTCATACAACAAATACTACTACTCGTATGAAAAAAAAACGTTATATTATACTGCCATCTATAATCAATTATATAACACTTTTTTAATAACCAATTTTAAATTTCATTATACATCTAAGGTAGAATATTATTTACAATGACAATTAAATAGAGAAACGGAGGTCATCAGAGAATACATCACGCGATAACGCTCATTTTTATCAGAATGCTGTGAGAAATCCCAGGAAATGGAATTATCCAACATAATAGAAAATTATCTAACATGTAAAGAGCATGTCGCGTTACAAATATACTCATCACTAACAATTTAAAGAGTAAATAATGATTTTGCGGTTTATAGTGTGAAGGTTGCTGTTTATTTGCAAACTATTTCAAAGACTAATGAATGCATGCAGATGAACTAACGTTTTGTATATACAGGGTGTTCTGGATGCACTCGGAAAAACATCTGCTCCCTAAATTAGCGTACAACTATATTATTTTCATGGTAGTGTGTAAGATTTGACACTAATAGACGGTTTCCGTACAAGTATTCGCCACAAATCGTCATGACATACTGCGGAGGGCGGGGAGGGAATAGAACATGTTACACGCCAAAACCCGCTCTACCATTTTTGTACTAATTATTTAGGGAATTATGCATAGACATGTGATCTAGGTATTCCCCGGCAATCTTAAAAATGAATAGTTTTTACTATTGTGTGATTTTGTGGTAACAACGGTTTTCACGGGCCGTAAAACGGAGACTTGACGTTTCTCGACTAATGAGGACGAACAGCGGCAGTGGTTTACAAAGTAGTAGGAAGCGCCGCTATGATGGGCGTTCCCGAAGTGATCACCTATCTTGGAAGACATGTGGGAGTGCATTATAAAATTGGAAGTTTTCTTTACTAATTTAATATCGTACCTTTGTCTTGTTCACGTTTATATTGTAAGAAATAGCAACGGGCTCAATCACAGAATTTGAGCTAGAGCAGCAAATCGCATCCATGATGAACCCCTATTGATTTATAAATATCTTACTAAAACACAGCCTGCTAATACGAACTAAATTAGAAGTTAAGCAGTGTTCTTAATTAATTACATTGTTAATTTAAAATGTAAATTACTTTCTTTTAACATTTGTAAATTTTGTGTATTATATCACGCTCTCCGTTCAGACAAGCGAGTAACTAAACCTGTACCCACCAAAGTGGAAGGAATAATGAGTCACGGCAATGAAAAATGTCTTAAAAACAAAGAGAATAAGAAAAGTGCACGCTTCACTTTATATGAACTTTATATGAGCATAAGAGAGGTAGACATATTGTAAATGCATTTGGTTATCTATATCACACCTACTTATTTGTATATCTTGTGATCACTAGTCCATGCTTTTATCAAACTTTTTACTAAACCCTGTAACCTACACCTATGTTACTCAATCCGCAAAGATATACTAGGATGTTCCGATAAGTACTTAGCCTACAAAAGAAAAACAAAAATTTTGGAAAAGTGGCGATTTATTTTTCAACAGTCTCCTCCTTTTAGCTCGATACATTTGGCCCAGCGATGCTCCAACTTCTTTAACTTGTCTGAAAAATGCGTTTTCTCGAGGTCTGCAAAGTAAGCCTCCGTGGCGGCGATGGCCTCCTTCCTCAGTCGACTCAAATTTCTGTCCAGCGAGTGACTTTTTCAAGTTTGGAAACAAAAAGAAGTCGCACGGGACCAAATCTGGAGAATACGGTGGACGAGGCAGCAGTTCGTAGCCCAATTCGACCAATTTGGCCGTGGCCAGGGCGGTTGCGCTTGTTTCCGGAGTGAGCAAACGCGGCACCCATCGCGCGGACAGCTTTCTCATGCCTGAAATTTTATGCAGGATATGACCCACGCGGTCTTTTGAGATGCCTACTGTCTCAGCTATCTCGCGCACTTTCAATCGGCGGCCTGCCAATACTAGGCGTCGCCGTGGATCAATGTAGTAAGCGTAAGACTACGGATTCCAAGGTCCCGGGTTCAAATCCCGACACGGCCGACTGCTTGAAAAATGGCAGGTGAGCATTTTCCACAAATATTACGCCCTCGTTCGAATGAGAGGTTAAATGGAGGTCCCGTGTGTGAGTGTTGTCACGCACGTTAAAGATCCCTACCTTGCCTGGAACGGCAAGGGTTCGGCAAAATTCTAAATTTCCAGGCAACAAAAAACTCGCCTCCTGGCCAATGTAGTCCCTTCGGGTGGAGCATTGGAAATGTAAATGAACGGTCTGCCAATACTGGCGGCTCCGTGGCGTGGTTGGTGTGCGTGTGACTACTACGCCCAAGGTCCCGGGTTCGAATCCTGACACGGTCCACTTGAAAAATGTTAGGCGAGCATTTTTCATTAAAATACGCCCTCGTTCGGATGAGAGGTAAAAAGGAGGTCCCGTGTGTGAGTGTTGTCACGCACGTTAAAGATGCATACCTTTGCTTGGAAGAGCAAGGGTTCGGCAAAATTCAAAATTTTTCAGGTAAAAAAAACTCGCTTCCTGGCCAATGAGTGTACTTTCGGGTGGAGCATTGGAAAAATCACATGTAAGGTCTGCCAATACTTTTGGCGGCTCCGTGGCGTAGTTGGTATGTGTGTGACTACTACGCCCAAGGCCCCGGGTTCGAATCCCGACACGGTCCGCTTGAAAAATGTTAGGCGTGCATTTTTCACAAAAATACACCCTCGTTCGGATGAGAGATAAAATGGAGGTCCCGTGTGTGTGTTGTCATCCATATCTTGCTTGGAACAGCAAGGGTTCAGCAAAATTCCAAATTCTCCAGGTAAAAAAAACTCGCTTCCTGGCCAATGTAGTACCTTCGGGTGGAGCATTGGAAAATCAGACTAAAGTCTGGCAATACGAGATCGTGGATTTTTTTCATGTTATCCTCCGTGGTAGCCGTTTTCGGGGCACCTGTGCTTGACTCAACAAAAACCGGCATGCGACCACGTTGAAACTCGTTAAACCAATTTTTGAAGGTCGGCATTGAAGGAGAAGAGTCACCGCACACAGCATCCAAGCGCTCTTTGATTTCGCTATGCGATTTCCCTTCCAAAAACAAGAATAGAATCACCGACCGATATTGCTTTTTCCTTTTTTCTAAAATCTGCGGACACGCCCGCTTCCACATGCGGTCAAAATAAAACTACGATTCGATTCGGCTGAAATTTCGACAGTAGCCGTCGACGAGAATGTACACGATAGTAAATTTCTTTTGCGATAGTGGCGCCATCGGGCGGTGAGGCTAAGTACTTATCGGATCACTCGTATATTGATGTGATATTGACGTCACGCGAGGTCGTTGAACACCCAAATTCTATGAAGAAAATACCACCCAAAAAGAAGAAAACGGAAAAAATTAAAATTGACCTATATTTAATTTTTCCACCCTGTATAAACATAAGGGTATTTGATTAGCACAAAATAAAAAGCCCAATTTTTAGATTAATTCATTTGAGTCGTGTGTATAAATAATTATTCTGTAAATACTAAAAATAACTTAGATGTAAGCTTATCTTCTTTAAGGTATGCGAAACTAAAATCAACACCCCGTTCAATCATTAAGAATGCAAATTGCCAGCTTTAATCAATTATGTAATTAATTTCTGTGTGTAGATATACCCTTTAAAACAAAAATAAAAAACATTCTCGTTAAAAATACCAATCCATGATTTTTAAATAAAACGTATTAATTCCAGAATTTTGGAATGTTTAAGTTATTTAATAAGAGAATACGTCATTTTAGTAGAAATGTTCTGAAAGTCATGTTCGCGCCGTTCCCGGTTCAACGCGTATATCCACGAAGTTGTCCGATCATATCGCTCGGTTAGCGTATTTATTAGTTCGACAGACGTTCGCGATCGCTCTCACAATTAGGTTGTATATCATTATGCATTGCTAATTATTTTCCTCTTACTCCTCACCTATTCAGCCTTGTGGATTTTTGGTTAGTGCTACTCATAAACAAAGATTAGTGCTACTCATGGACAAAAGCTAGTGTTACTCATAAACAGTACCGGTCCGCTGTTCCAGTGGTGCATCACGATAAACTAAACTTCAGTGCAGCAGTTTTGGCGAGTGTCTTTTTTTCGTACAAATTATTATCAATGTTTACACATCTACCTCTCATCCCTATACTATCAATGTTTATATCGCTACCTCACTCCTAAACTACAGTCCATACATTTCCCTCTGAAACACCATTAAATAAGCCAATTACTTTGTGTCAATGAATAAACACCACGATTCAAGAAACGCGCGTCTATTAAAAAGTTATAAAAAATAAAATAAGCAAGTTTAATAGCTTTAAGTATTACAAAGAGAATGAGGCAGCGACCACCGACTCCGTTTATTAGCAAAGAAGGGAATATTTTACGACCGTGATAACCGCAATTAATTAGTTCATTAAAACGTGAAATTCGCATACTTCTACATCACCCAGGTTTGTCATGCTTCGAAATAGTGCTGGAAGAATCAAGAGTATGACGTATTGAGTTAATTTTGTATATAAATACGGAAGTGAATTAGATCGAGATTTATTCTTTTTACGACATCGAACATGTAGGTCTTGAGTAAAGATTAATTCAAGAAAATTCAGTCATTCATTCTAAAGCCAAATAACATGTAAGATTCAAGCAAAGTTTCATGCTTTAAATTATTTTATCACATAAAACATATACGTTTCGAGTTATTTGAAATCTATTTGATCGGCGTTTCACCAGTAACAAACAAGCTATCAAACGTAATTATTTGATGAAGAATAAGGAAGATTTATCACAATAATATGAATAATCTTTGTACAAGATCACAACTGATGATTTTAATCGATTAACAATAAATGCACTTTGTAAACAGGTATTTTAACGTCAAATGGAGATTTGAAATGGAACCAGGAAGTATTGAATGCTGTCAAATACGACGGAAATGAGATTTTGATAAGCGCTATTTGACAATAACAAAAGTAAGTATAAATTTCGATTTTCTCGTAACTTATAAGAATATTTAAGTATTCGTACTTAAGTTAGACTTAGTTCTAAATTTTATAAAAATTATTTATTAAGGGGATAATTTCCAGCAAATTTTGAGGTCACAGTTCAAAGCATTTTGATCTTTACTAATTATCTGTGCAGGGTCGTTGACCAATTCCACTGACAGTCCGGAGAAATAAAAAGGCTAAGAAATAATCCCAAGAATTATAAAGAGAATTTGTGTAACTCACAGGGAAGAGGTTTGGGTTATGTAATTGTTGACGAGGATATAGGTGAGGATTATTTTAATAAGGAAATAACGGATTAGGTAAGATTTTCGGTATAAGCTTAAGTTGTAAACTGTTTTATAAGCCATTTAGATTTGTTCTTTAGATAATGTGTACAAAAGAAATCGTTTTTAAATGCATATATGTCTTGAAATTTGTTTTATTTCATTTTTGTAAATTCCACAGCATAATTTCTGCTGAGCTAGGCAGGCAAGGGAAGAACACCATAAGATAGTAATTCCATATTTGCATCCTCATTAATGCAATTCGCTGTACCTAAGTCACGGCAATATAAATATATATATATATATATATATATATAAATATTTTAGGTGGTTAATTACACAAGGTAAGTTGATAAATACTATCATATTACAGTGAATAAGATAAAATAATAACTTAAGACTTTTATGCAAAGCCCAAATGATTATTTCAAATCGAGCTAGTAATTGAAAGATGGAAAATACAAGGTCTTGGACAGGACTTGAATCTGTATCCTGGTTTTGCCGGAACCATGCGTTTACCAATTACACCACCGAGACCGATGACGACAATTTGGAAATTTACAAATTTAAATCATGTGGATTGCCTGGGGTTCACCTGATAAAAAATGCTAGACGTTCCTAATTGCATGTCTAATTATTTTTACTAGCTCTCTGATTAATAAAACCACTGTCATCATACACCAGGTTTATACCAATCAGAAATAATCATCTTACAAACAACCTTTCAAATACCAAATAATGCATCCACAACAACTCCCCCTTACAAACACTATCTCAATTACAAAATTAATGAAAAATAGCTTCCTTTCCACACATGTCTTATATACTACATATAGAGTCCAAAATATCTCTTTAAAACTAAGATCATCACTCATTCTAAACAAATCTTAAACACGAGATTATCATTCATAAATAGCTCCACAATTACATCCTCCTTAATAGGTACAAAATTTATCTTAATAAGTAGTGTAATTTAACATCCTTCCCCTTTGAACCGCATTAAACATATGAATTCAGTTAGCTTCAAATGTTACCTTGTGTAATGGCGAAAACCTGTAGAGTAGGTTTTCCCAATCCTTAGAATTAAATTACATTGACTTTTACACACAATTTCTACTCTAAAACTTAAACTAATCAATGGAAATCGCTTAAAATAAATTAATTTATATTTTACAGTTACAGACCTTTTAATTTACCAGTTTTGATTTTTCCCAGAACGTAATTACCAATCCATGCTCCAAAATCGTTTAATCGTTTTAAAAAGTAAACATTTTTATGCAAATCTATCCATTTCACATATAACAAACCATTCGAAATTATATATGTCTATTCTAATTTAGAAAACTTTATCCTGCAGTAGTTTTAATTATTTTTAATTAACTATTTTCCATTTCGAGACCTTTAAATAATTATCGCCCCTAAACATTATACATTTCGTGTAGGCAATTAGTTACGTATCATTGTAAGTACGTCAAATAATCTACTCACATCGGCGATTCGAGTAACACTCCTAATATTCGTTCGTTATTGGATTTTATAACAAAACCTCCCCCGTAATTTAATCTAGTGGTCCTGTTTCTTGAACCTTCGATTCGTTTCGCTATGTATTGTATCTATATTAGAATTTGTTAGAGAATGTAGGTGTGTTATGCTATCAGCGTTCCCGTTTGTTCGGGAATGATATGTATCATTTAGATATGCTATCAACATTCGAGAATTTATTGTTTTACTGTCACTTCGGGCTATCTAATAATGGGTCGCGTTGTTTTTGTATGCTTACCAGTATTCGAGATTTGAAGCTCATCGATTCTCTACCGATTCAGGCTATCAAATAATTGTACGCCATCACTTACACATGTTTTAACTCAACGTTTGATCGCTCTAAAACATGGGGTCAGTAAACACGCCTTTCCTTTAATTAAACATACGTATTTTCAATTGAAATACTAAGGTACTTTTGCTATTAAATGAAATTTTCTTTTAAAGTATGCAATTTTACATAAACTTGACATAAACTGATACTGAAATTTCTTTTAAAATATTTATGCATTTGAACAGGATGGGAACTCTTTTATAACATATGATTGAATATTTAAAATCATTTGAATGTAATAGATATAGTTATTTTGATCTAAAACACGATTATACTATCTAACAATCACGGTTTCCTGCGTCAAACATAATTGATATCTTTTATACTACGCATTTCATATAAGATTTCTATACAAATCTAGATAATTTGGGCCTTTTCTCGAATTTTTTTAAATTTTCTCGCATTTATGAAGTCAGATTTTTATCATGTGATGAAATATGACCTCTCTTTGACCTTTAGTCACATAAATATATATTGTAGCCCCGATCGGTCTGCTTCGAACAAGATGTTTGTGCACAAAATATGACTGATAGGTGCCAGTGGCACCTCATCTTTCAGATGGTTTTGATTGATAAGTACAAGAGTTTTGTATTTAAGAGTATTTTTAGCAAAATTTCTGGTACTTAAAATAATCTAAACGTTTTGAATATGTATAAATTCCTCGTTGCGAATATTAGAGTTCAGTTCGGACTGAAGCTTCAATTACAATATGTTCTAGTTTAAAGTTTTGAAAGATGATATAAATTACTGTAGTAATTATATACATTAACAATTAGTATTTGGTTAGTATATTGTAGTGCGTTAGTAAGTTAATTAAGAAGATAGCATCATAGTTTAAGAAGCTAGTAATTGCATTGCTAGCGATTAGCTGAAAATAAAGCGTTGGGAGAGCTTTTATCAAATTCCATTGTACTGCGAGTTGTTGAAAAGGCTTTTCTAATCAGTTTGAAAATAAAGAACAGTTATTCCAAATAAAAGTTTTCTTTACAATATAATAACTTATACTTGATACTCTCGTTATTTATCTTTATTCTTTTATTGTTTAACAATTAATACAGGGTATACTTTATTTTCATCCATTTTCTTTGTTTTCAGCCAAAACTATTGTTTTTATTAATTTTCTTCATTTATTATGTTGTATATTCTACTTCAATTTTCTACATCGACTTGTCGTAGATAACTGTTGAATATGTACATCGCAAACACTTCCAGTATTTTTTAGTTTATCTTTGTTATTATTTTAGATTTTCAAAATTGAATTT
The DNA here is from genome assembly GCA_036346225.1 of Platerodrilus igneus. NCBI lineage: Eukaryota > Metazoa > Arthropoda > Insecta > Coleoptera > Lycidae > Platerodrilus > Platerodrilus igneus. The sequence goes on from JARFIW010001182.1 coordinate 4,050,181, forward strand.
ATGATTTAGCAAGAGTTGTTTGATTTTTGTGTTATTATTAATTTTACACAACTACTGCAAGTTACATACCAGGTTCACTCTCGGTGGGGTGGCTAACAGCCTGAAATCAGGCACGAAAGTTCCGATCCGACAGAAACAAAGAACACGAAACTCAAATTTTTCTACGGGCAACGTAGGCATTTACTATTCAGAGAATGATGCGAAATTTATTTACAACTTTGAGACATCCTACCATAATATTTTCATCATGAAACAAATATTGAAAATATATTACGAATATCAAATACTATTAACAAACTCAAAATATGTTATTTACAAAACTAATCACCATTTTTCTTTATAAGGTCAACATTATATACGTAAATACTTTACACAATATAATATAAAGAACAAATATTCCACGCTCACCCATTTCTGAAACACGCTCATTAAGTATTTGATTAATTGTCAGAATAAGGCATGCATGTTATTATAAACTACCTGCAACTTAAAATCGATTAATAATTTATTCCTGTCACATCCGAAAATAAAATATCTTATCTACTAAACAAAAAACATCTATTTAGGAATTGAGGGTTGAACACCCTTCATATAAAAATCACATAACGAGAAGCGCTCTGCAATGTATTACCTGACTGCTATCTAAAATCGTAATGCAGCCAGTGACCTACACTTTAGCTGTTTCTAATTAAATTTTATTTTATAAACTTATTTCTGAACTATAACAAAACCATTAAAATTTAGTCTTTATATAAAATTAAATTCATACAAATCGATACACTCCAATCTGCATTTCAATTTATTAACACAAACAAGCTGCAATCCACGATATATAAAATTTTATTATTTATTTCGTTTAGTGTACAGCAAGCGGTGCTGCTAAAAACTTACCACTTCAACATTGTGAGCTATTAAAAGCTCAAAGTTAACAAGCTCGAAGACTAACGAGAACCAAGAGAGAGCAAAACTCAAATTTTCTTTCATTTAACTCCAAACAGACCTAATGCTGCAAACATTTGTTGTATTCCAAATTCTACTTAGAATTGTTAAGTATAATCGGTCACCTGCAGTTTAAAAATCTCAGAATTCCAATCGAAATGTTCCGTGTTGGCAATCAAATATTAAACCTGCCTGACTTGTCTCGCACACGAGTTTTTTTAAATTAATTCTTCGAATTTTTAAAATAAAATCTGCTCTTATCTCTGCTATGAAATTTTGCTGGAAATTTTTAAGTGTGTGGTATTGTAATTCTCACAGCTTGTAAATTTGTGCATGTGAAACGGTTCAATTGGTAGTTTCTAGGAAAGTTTATAAATTTTCTTTTTGAGGTTGTTCACTTGATAAATTCGAAGAATGACACAAGAACAAAATATACACACTTTATTTAAACAATGAAAATCTCCAGTGATAGCTTTTCAAGCAACAGGCAGCATGTTTCCTATGGTGTACAGTTGACGACATAAACTGTACGCATTCACAAAAGGTTTCATCAGCAAGCCACTATATTAAAATTTCTGTTATAAAACAATCAAGGGTAAAGATTGTACTCATTTATAAAATAAAATTTCTAAAAAGTTTGAAGTTGAGAACAATGGTCGTATTTCTGTATAAGGTTGGATGTATGAAATTTTAACTCTTTTGTAAAATAAAATTGTGAAAGTCCGTTTAAAACAATCTATTAGATATTGTCTTATATTATAACAAACTTCGACCAATTTCCAAGTTATAAATCAAGATAAGAATTCAGAAGAAATATTTTAATCAGATAACAACACAGGTTTACACGACATCCTGGTGTTCTAGAAATGTAAAATAAGAAAATCTCTTTCTGCTATCTTATCTTCTATGCTATTTTTAATAATTCTGCTAATTGCATACAAAGTATAATTTTAAACGGTAGATACCCTACAAAATAAGAACATTTGATAATGTAAATGGAAACTCCAGAATATTAATCGGGTACTTTGAAAGACATTTTTTTAACAATCTAAATTATAAAAACTTGGCATCTGAAAAGGATTTTCTACAACAATCTATTTTAATTTCGAAAAACATTTCAAGGATAATTATGGTGCAATTGAATATATTTCGTAAGTCAAAGAACAAATTTATTAAGGTGGAACATTTTCTGATTACTTTGGCGGGGAGAATCTGATTCTTTTAAATTATAATTTGACGCAATAAAGAATTAATGTATGAAAACTTTTGTAAATAATTTAGTAGGGAAAACTTGATGTTTTAAATTATTAATTGCAGTAAAAATTTGTGTTGGAAATTATTCTTAAATAAAAAAATATTTTTAACAAAGCTAAATTAAATTCTAATGGTTAATTTTAATGAAGATAACTGAAAATTAAAAATTTTACAATTTATTATGAAGCCTGATTCTAGGTATTAAACAATTCTGAATTACTTACAGAATATAGCAAAATCAGTTTAAAGTGAGTTGTTCCGTTTGTAAAAATTAATTTTAATTATAGTATAAGATGTAGCTAGCTTGTAGATCAATTCCCCTCCGTCATGTAGATGGTATAATCTATGGTTTTACCGTGATTAACCTTCAAGTACTTCGTGTTGTGTGTGCCGCATTGTTGTACAGTAAAGTTGTAAGAAGGCAGGTGTTCGTAGCTATGGTGCTCTAAACATTTGAGATCTGCAATTGGTCGATCTCTTATAGTCCTACCACCGCCGTCGCCGCTAAAAATTGCAGTTTATTACTGGTAAGTACTTGAAGGTGCCACTTTTTAAACTTTGCTCATATTTATATGTTCACTTTCTTCACCATCTGTGGTAATCGAAGTTAATGCATGCAAAACAAGAATAGTAAATACCATCTGCTTTGGTACTGGTCAATACTAAGATAGTAGAATCAAGTCAAGGTGTTTGCGGATAATATACAGAGTACATAAAATTTTATCAATTCAATGTGTGTGATGTGTTTCGCATTAATCATCAATTTATTTAAATGGGTTATATTGAACCTGGTAATGACTAATGTGAAAAAAATTAGATTGTTATAAAATGAACTCTTAAAGTTCTTCTGGTTAATAAACTGTGCCATACCTAAAACCTAAAATATAATCGCACAAACAAAAGGTTTCCCCACAGGATTTTCAACTTTACAGAGCAGTATTGTATGTAATTTTTATAAGGTGTAAGTATGTTAAATAGGCATGTAGGTACAATTTCAGTAATGAACCATTTACAAAGTTACAGTAATCTTTAACGGTTAAAGCATACACACTTAAAAAAGTTTGTAAATGTTTCAAGGGCAAATGGAGGCTTGCTTAAGCAAATGACATAAAAGTAATCGAAATTTCCGTTTTCTTATCCATCGGCCTTTCTTTTTCCCACAAGTCTTGACCAATCCGATAGCAACATAAATAGTAGAAAATATCCTCAGTCTAAACCACGTTCAACTTTACATCATGCAAATGAGTGATGCTTAAAAGATATAAAAATTTATAAATGAAGCCTAAGTTTTCTTAAGGAAATCTACATTAAAAAACACAACTTAGTTCATGTAATCATTTTGCATATCAACTAGAATAAAATTAATTTTAGATAAAATTAAATATTTGTTTGCATTAATCAAACCCTCCCAAAAAACACCGTTTAATAAAATTTGATGACTGTTAACAACCTTCTGAAATAAACAACTGCACAGGCTGTTAATTGCATATGTGATTTAACTTCAAATGCCAAAAAACAAAGTCTTTGAAGAAACTAAGAGAACGTATTGTTATGGCTTACGGAGTTGGAAGCTTGCACCCTTCCTTTTTACAGGTAGGAATGGGTGTAGAACAGTCTACACAAAACTCTGGCGGAACTAGCATCGACCTTTTGTGGCTGCGGTAGATTGCAAAAGACTATATCTCAGGGGTTTTTACTCTTAGATATTTTGAGAACAAAGTTAAATTTTTACCCAGGCAAGTTTAGTGGTTAACCTCAAACTTCAAATTTGTAAAAAGCAATCCTTTTGTTACACAACCATATGTTTTTGCTAACGGACATTTAATTTATTTTAGAAGGTAAATAAATGGCATCATGAAATTCTTGTACGATAGTAGATAATATTTGTAAGGTAGTAGAATCAATGCATTAGGCCTAGATAGCCTAGCATGCATAGTTAAATACTTCACCAGAGAATATTCACCAGAGATTACTTCGCCAGAGAATATTTTACCAGAGAATACTTCACCAGAGAATATTTGACTGAGGGATATATCACCGGAGGACTCTAGAAAATAAACGTGTTACAAAAACGAAGTATTGTAATATGCCATGAAAAACGAACTGAAAGTTTATCCGTTAACAGCTTACCATTCGTGCTCATTTTGAACGGGTAATTCAGGTAGACGTTCTTCGTACACATTTTGCTAGTATTCTAAAACGATATTTTTGTATTTCAAGAAGAATAAAAGAAAAAGACACCTTTTACATACCAGGTACGACATCTTGACCTTAGAAAGGCCATCTTTATCGGGAAACAGCATGTGCACTCGAAGGCAGGTTTGAAGATAACCACACATTTTGAGAGAGGGACAAACAAGAAAACCATCCTAAATGATTCATGTATACATCAGTTGTGTATTTATGGACATTATTCAGAGGTTTACCAATTAGAAAATTACATATGATCATAATTATTTATATTATTTATACTAAAGGGAACATAAAATTAAAACTAAAGATCAACGTATTTAGTGTATTCTTTTATAATACTAAAGGAAAATGTTACACAAACCAAAACTAACTTGTGATTGTAAATGGTATTAATATAAAATTATAATAAAGAAATACTTGTATAAGGAAGGAAGTGGGACCTCAATGTAACATGGCGAGGCAATGGCGAATTGATATGTTACAAGCTTGCTTTTGAGTAACAGTTTTTATTGTAACATTAGGATATGGACAAAGTCATTAAGCGAACAATGGTATAATTGACAGGTAGAAGGGTGTGTTTAAAGAACCAATAGAAAGTGGAAAAACGGAATATGTTGTAGAACATTCTAGAAGAATATGGAAGACATAGGAACAGATATAAATACAGTTACTCTGGTGGTCAGGTTTAATTTGGTCGATCTCTTATTCCACAAGCGATATGAAATAAATTGTTTGATCGAGATTAAAGTAAATATTTTTATTGGCTATGTAAACTAGTTGATTAGTGATTGTGTAAATACAATACAATGCATGCAATCGGATTAGTAGTAAATAAAGTACTCATCATTTTAAGGAAGGCCTGTAACGAGCATTTTTATAGTTTTAACCTTTTTACGCTTTTATACTCAATTCGTAAGTACCTTTCTACAATGACTAGTTCTAGATTTAATATTTATTAACTCGTTGACGAATGTGTCGTGTTATAATGAATAGATTGCATAGTTCTTGTCTTGCCGTAAATATAAATTGTGTTCCTTATGTGGATTATTCGTAAATTGCTTTCCGGCTTATAGAAAATGATAAACCGCTGTAATTAATTATTATATATGATTGCGGCATTCACGTTTTTGGATGTTCCTGATGTTATTAACAAGTCTAGATAAGATACGATAAGCGGTTGTAATAGAACGAGTTGAATAAACAGACGAAGAGTCGAGTTTTGTTCTTGGTTCCGATATATTAAGTACTGTGGAATCGACTTTGGCTACCTTTTAAAAGCGGTACAGCTTGTTAAACTCGAGGCACGTGTGTTTTACGGAACATTTGACGGACGGTTTTTATTGCTTACGCGTGCCTACTAATTGTTTTTTTGTTGTTTTCTTGTGAAATAAAAATTGTATATTAACTGTACAAAAGTGTTTTACGGAACATTTTGACGGACGTACTTAAGTGATACACGTGCTTTACCCATTATGGTTCTTGTTAGTTGTTTTGTCTTTTAATATTGAAACGTTGCAAATTAAACTAGTTTCGCGGTCTTTTTCTTTTCAGAGTAGCGCATACTTTGGATTATTTAAATACAGTAATACTGTAGTTTCTGAATTTTCTAACAACAAAAAATCTAAAATAGATCATTGCTTGCGCAAATTTCGTTATTTGTGAAATATAACAGATTACCGGCTTACAAAGGTATTGGTTGAAATTTCTCACTGCTTTTTGGGATGTTTATGAAAATAATATACCTTTGGTCCCAGTTGAAATTAAACTAGTGCTTCAGAATATTTCGAAATTGTTGTCTTAGGAAATAGAATTACCAAGAAATTTATCAAGGCTACATAGTTCCGACGCGTGATAATGTCTGCTGCTAACACCAGTAAAATACATAGGTGTGATTAGTATAAAGTGTAAGAAATTCCATCAACACCCTCACAGTCAAGGGTGAAGTGCTTCGTTAGTGCAGGACATCGTTGAATCTCACACTTCCGTTGCAAGGAAGCGTTGCTGAAGGACTTTTTGTAAGTTGAACTATTTCCTACTTATTATTACTTTAAATATCTATCCGTGGTTTTGCCATATCTTCGTCGTTCTGATACCTTTTACAATAGACTTGCCTGCGATTGAGAAAAAAAAAAGAAAGAAAAAAAAATCAATACTGCTGAATTACTCATACCAATTGTGTCTTATCTATTTATCTTTTGTCAACATTTTATCTGATTTATGTTTAATTGGTGTGTGAGGAAACGTTTCTGCTACTCCCCAATATTACCTCACTTTGTAATAAAAATTTTTATAATGCTTTTACCGTTGTTATATTATATAGTTTATCTAAACAGTTTCTTTTATTTACATTCTACAAAGTACTGAATAACTTAGACGTTTCATTGCTGCTATGCTTATTCTTTTTTTTTCAGGTTTGCTTAACTAATTTTTTTATTGCAGGTTTTATCACTAACTCCTTACAGCCGCGTACATTGTATGTTGGTCTGCTTTCTACGACCCCCCCTACTCTCCGATTCATCCCGGTCATTTCTTCTTTGATTTTTCTTTGTGTTACGCACGAATTACGTAACGTAACATTTTTGGCGCCCAACGTGGCTGCCACGAAAAATAAACGTAGCAGGCCTTGGTGTAATAATTATTGTTTGTAACTATTATCAGTGATTTCTACAATGGAGTTTTGGTAGATTAAAAGATTATCTGTAAATATTTGTGAATAAATAGATATATTGAACTGAATAAAAAGGTACGTTAGAATGGTGTTGAGAACGTAACATTATATTTAATACTTGAGAACGAAAAAATATCACTCAGAGAGTCATTGTGTTTAGACATTTCTACAGTAGTTATCAAGTACCAACTAAAATAAAATAAATATGGTGCATCTAACGTGCAAGAATTCATAAGTATCAACCCTCCAAAATATGTAACAAAAGAAGAAGATTAATAGAATTACCTTGTCTGCAAAAGCAAGGTTATTAGCAAAAATAAGCATGTAGTTCCCAAATATTGCTCTTAATATATTTGTGGTTTAAAAAGTGTGGAATATCTGACCACAACTTATCCTTCTATAGTACATCTGAGAACAAACTCCTATTCCTATGTGGAGAACACCTTACAGTTCACTCTAATATCGTACTTACCATATCATCTTCATCATCTGAATTACTTTCATAATGATCTTGCCTACGCTTCAATTCTTTGAAACATTTGATTAAAGTTCCTTTTACTAAAGACTTTGGCTGCATGCAATTTACAATTTGTTACAGTAAAAATTAACAATATTGGCAAATTCTACATATAACTACAAGCTTGTACTATACCAAGGTAAAATCTACTGATAGAAAAAGCCCCAGCAAGCGTTGTTATTAGTGTTATAAGTTAACTAAATGTAAAAGACCACCAAAGAATATGTTATAGCATAAAAATTAGTTCAAACAATTTTCCAGTAGCTGTGACAGTGTCATCATGAAGAGCGCTAATTACAAGTAGCTTAATTACCATAAAATTAAATAGATTGTGGCGTATTTTCCTATCGCCCGTTGTTTGCTTAAAATTTTTGAATGTAACAAATCCTTGAACTACTTTAATTTAAACAACTGAAATTTATTCAATTTCCTTGCTTTTGAACCTGTTATCTTGTTCGTTAATTTGTGACATCGTATTTTTGAGCTTGTGTTGTTTGCAAAATGTTCATTGTGGTTTTGGAGTCACTTAAAAATTTTAGAACCAGCCAAAATGATTTTGCACTTGGTGGTGAGAAGGATGCCTAGAATGCCCTTAGTGGCAGCTTCTGGTCTTTGTTTTAAGTAATGGCTGTGAATCTTCATTGATCACAGTACTCCGACCAATAAGATCACATTTTACCCGCGCAACGCAAATGACATTTTCGTGGCAGAATCTGTGCAGGTCGACCTTCACCCGGTTTCGTCGATTCATCCTCTCTATTAATTTCAGCTTCTCATGTAATTTCGTAAACCATTTACATCGGCTCTGCATATGCCTAAGTCCACGGTTAGGGCTTCGTGGCTCCGTTTTCTCCGACTGCCGGTCACGCAGTACTCGTCGAATCACCTCCTCCACATTTTCTTGGCTCCATTTTTCGCCTAAGTGTCCTACCTTGCCATAGATTAAATGCGTCGTTAGCTTTGCCGTCTCAAACTCTAAGGCATGAACCAACGTATTACGTGGTCTTTGACATGGCCAGTCGTAGTGCTTGCTTGACCTCCTCGTCGTGTATTCCATCAATGAAGATCTGCAATACCATCGACTATAGAAAGCTATACTGTTGGATAGGCTAGAATCACCAATCGATCAATATCTGCTTCAAACTCTTCCAAGTTTTCAATGGCCTTTTGGTATCGGTTCGTCACTTGAGCGCGGTATATTTGTTGCAGATGACAGTCGCGGTGCCTCATTTCCGGCCTCGATGTAAACGCCCCGTAGCTTATTTGGTCATGGTCTGGTATGGCCTGTAGAATACTCAAGAGTTCACCTCGTAACGCGACCATCAGCGCGGTAGCCCTTTCACCATCGTTGCAGCCGTTAACACTCAGGGCAACCTCGAATTGCTTGACAAATGTCTGTCAAGGTGATTTCCCACCAAATGAAAGTGGTTTTACTCTGAACCTTGACGTTGGTTCGCATTTCTCGACATTTTTAAATTCCGAAGCGTACTACTGTATCACTGGAACTGTGGGCTCCTTCGTTTGTACTGTTGGGAAATAAATCCGTTTTTCCATTTTACGCCAAGTCTTTAAAAGTTTTTTTGAAAGATTTGTGACCGTTTGTTCTTGTTTTTCCGCAATTTCGTTCAGTTTTTTTCGAAAATTCTTCTAACTTCGCTCCCAGTCTTGCAAAATTTTGGTCTTGTTTCTCTGGGTGTTCTTCTAATTTTTCTCTGAAACTTTCCTGTAGTTTTACGGAATTTTCAATCAAGCTCTCTGCAATGCTAGGCAAACTCCTTCAAGAAATAATTTCGCTATCCATTTTCTGTTGAACATCTTGATGTAAATAGAATCTTTCAAGTGTTTGTATTTCCACTAACAGCCCATCGCTTGACGAAAACTCTATTTGCAATAACAGCAGCTTTTTATTGTGAAATCGATTAGAAAAGCTTTTTTAATGATTCGCGGCTACAATGAAGTATTCTAAAATCTCTCACAATTGATTACCAGCTAATCACTAACGGCAAAAGTATTATGTTCTTAAAACTACAATCCTATATTCTTAATTACTTACTATCCAAGTCCTATAATTAACTATCTAAGTACTAATTATTAATTTATATTAAAGCACTATAATTATTTTATCTCATAACGCAATTTATGTCGACAGTAATTTATATCACATATATGCCACTAATTTACATCACGACTTTCAAAACTTTAAATTAGAACTTATTGTAATCAAAGCTCCAATTAGAACTGATCTCCAGTATTCACGTTGACAATTTACATACATTATTTAATTGCACTAGCTGTGTCGAGAACATACCAGAAATTATGCAAATAACATCTCGAAGGTATTGCAATCTAAATAACTCTTAAATGCAAAACTCTTGTACCTCTTAATTAAGTTCAGAAAGATGTGGTGCCGCAAAGACCTATCCATCATTTTTTATGTACAAACCCTCGCCTACATTCCAATAGGATTATTCAGGTCATAGGTAAACTATACGGCGCTACACTGTTTCTTATTAACAAAATTTCCAGAAATTGGAATTTATAAATATCATGTAATTTAATATGGGAAACGGGAAAATGTGTACCGATGATAGGAATATTGATGGATTAGATTTAGGACCCTTCTAGGATTTTTTTTAGCAATTCATGGCCAGAGTGAGGTTAAGGAATTTAGGCCTTTCTTTTAAGAAACGAATATCTGTATGTATATTAAAATTATTTTATTTTAATAGAGCTAAGTTAAGCTTAAGTTGAATTTATTTAAGAACTAAGTAATCAGACACATTTGTAAAGGATATCCAGCTACTGCAGTGACGGATTTGTACTTTGAAAACATTTTATTTTACAAATTATTTAATTGAACCAAAAATTTAATAAGCGTTTTACGGTAGTTTAGAGAACGTTAAAGTACAATGAGAAAAATTAAAAAAATCGAAGCAAGAGAGACCTGTGCGGAATAACCGTCTTCCGTGTAGGCATAATATCAAAAGGGATTGCTGTGACTATATGGTTAGACGCCCCTTAATGATGACAAGTAGAAAAAGCCTTTCGGGGTAAGCAATAGTGTAACGTAGTTGATTTCATCAGCTATTTTGTAATTTTTATTTCGAATTTTTTCCATAGAAACCCAGTCCTGCGCCACTGCAATTAGTCGATATATTGTTAGTGTCCCCGACCCTTTAGGACAAATCAAAATTTAGCAATATAACGCTCATTTTACTAACAGGTGTTGAGATTAAAATAACAAAGAGGGTCCATGTTTTCGGGAAAACGGCCCACTTGGTGATAGCATAAATAACAAAACGGAGATCGCCATATTCTTGAACCGGCACATCCCAAATTTTGTACATTTCTGGTAACCCGTTTTCGGAAGTTTCCGGACTTCTTCCCCTCTGTATTTAATCCTTAAACAAATGCGATTAGCAATATAATGATGTCATAGGTACAGGTGTTGAGACTAAAATACCAAAGTGACTCATGTTTACGGAAAAACAGTCAACCTGGTAATAGAGTAAATAATGAAACGGAAATCGTCATATTCTTGAACAGGCATACCTCAAATTTTGCACATTTCTGGTAACCCGTTTTCGGGCGTTCTCGGACTTTTCTGCCCCTCTATATTCAATTCTTAAACAAATTTAATTAACAATATAATGATGTCATTGATATTGCATAGGACTATCTTCTTTAAATATATTCAATCGGTCGCAAATACCTGCTAGAATTTTTCTTGATACAGATGACTCATCTATTTGGAATTTACCGCTTTCTTCTATTATTAACTTTTATCCTGTTTTTGATTCCTATGACGCAATTTATATACCAAATATTTTTTAATTAAATAAACGTATATCAAAATTTTTGCTGTAAATGCGCTCGAGGTTATATAGAAAAAAATGTAGGGTATCGTAGTGTAATTGTAAGACATGTGGGTACTTCTTCATGCAAGTCTTGAGAACAAACCGGATTCTGATCCTTGAAGCACATCATGTGTATTACGTTCTTGCATAATAAAATATAAAGTCTTCTGTGAATAACCAATACACATTTTATTGGTGTATGTTGTAATTGCAATAAATTTTTACTCTGAGCGTCATAAAACTGCTCGATTTAGTGCCATTTTACTTATAGATAAGTGGTAATAATGGGTAATTAGTTATAATGGGATTGATTGTATTCCACTGCCAATCTTTATTTCGTATCGGTGTATATTCTATTGATATAAGGTTAAATGATTATAAATAGAAATCTATTGCAAAAGCTGCTAGAATTGTGTTAAATGTAAGAGTGGCAATTTTTAATAATTTAATATCTTATAACCTTCTAAATCCAGTTAATACATAAACTATTTGTGTTAATCGCTTATGAACAATTTTATTAAAAAACCTAGTTTTGCTCTTGTCACAGTTTGTCAAATTGGTGCAGATCTTTCCAACATATGGTTAGTATTAACAAAAGTGCCGCCGAAGGGTCTTTAATCCAAAAGGACAAACTCATTAAACCAACAATGGATTGATTGACAGCAGCTAGGGCGCATTTAAAGAACCAATAAAAAAGCATACAAAAACCAATAATATAGAACAAATCTCAAAATTCCCGTTAACCTTCCAGCGGGCGCGCTGTTTAATTTCCCTTGAGCGGGCGCTTGTCGTAAACTTCACATCATCAAGTATTTTCAATTTAAATGGTGTTTTCTTTATATAAATGTTAGGGAATTGCTGCAAGGTTATAAAAGTTATAAATGACAGCACTTTTAAAAAAATATATTTGACTTTATTAAACAAAAACTAAGCAACACTTAATAATATTTTATCGACCTATTAGTCAGAATCGATACTCTCATCCTTACAATTGTTGCAAACTACCTCAACTGCAGAATAGTTCTTGCATGTAAAGGACTGGCAACGACAACACTTCATTGATGCTAAGGATCTTTACTTCTCCAATGCCCATGACCGACAAACACTGCGTTTTGGAGGACTTGTTTTTTCTTCTGTTCTTGGTTCAACTTTCCGATCGTAATTCACTTTGAAAAAAGCACATACATATCTTGCTGTAAATGTTTGACATGCGATCTGAAGATAAGATGCTCTTTCGCCATGGCCAATGCCAATTCATTTATGAAAATTCTTTGATGCTTTGGAGTCTATCCTGGACAGGCAAATTCGTATAAAATTTAAGCATTTATGCCGCCAATATTCATTGGAGTGTAAAAAACTACGCACGGTCATTTGTTTGTTATTCGAAAGACCGAGTAAGCGGCACACATTTTGTCGACTGTGTCCATCCCGCCTTTGGTTTTGTTATAGTCCGGTATAACCTGAAGCTTTCTGGTGTCAGGATCCATTTCGTTGTCGTCATGTAATGTTGAGAGCAATATTACAATTTTTTTCCGAGGTACATACGAAAGCATTATTTTTTCCATTTTAGAAACCAAAAAGAGTGTATCCAAGCTCTGCTATTGTCCGGCAAGAATTCATTTGGGATTTATACTTTGTTCTTTTTAATTGTGCCCAAAACAGTTATTTTTTTCGTAAGCAAATAATTAGCGAGTGGTACACTTGTGTACTAATTATCAATGACCAAATTCCAGTTTGAGTTTTCTATCGCAGTGACTAGACGATTTACAATGTCTTTGGAGTATTAGAGGCCGCAAATAGTTCATCGTGTTGTTTTCCGCAGTATATTTCCAGATTGGATGTTTAAAAACTTTTGGCATCTTCACCCCGTATTTTGCTGGTTTGCTAGGAATATACTGTATGAAGCTACAACGACCTATAAATGGATGCAGCATCTCATCGATTGTAGTATATTTGCTCAAATTGAATGATGACCTGCAGTTGTTGACGAAAGCTTAGAAAAGTAGCGTATCGCTCCAAGTTTGTCAACTTTTCTCCTTTCAACTCGGGTATTCTCGTCATCAAATCTCAGGGAGCGGGTGATGAAGAAAATCTCTTGTAACTCATGACAGCTCTTGCTATTTCAATTCCGGTACCGTCACACCTCCAGACACGCCTGGGGTGTGCCGTACAAAGTTGTCAAGGATAAGATAAGACCACCAATGACATACTCAACACTGACCAAACCGGACGGAACAGAAACAATGGACTGGGCAGAAACACCATCATTACTACCCCAGACATTGCTACCAGACGACGACACACGAGTAAACACGTAAAAGACAACAAATAGTGGATTGAAATAACCAAGGTAATCTACCTTGGAACAGACAAGACGAGGACTTGCAACCATTCACGGAAGACGAGGTGAAATTCGCCCTAACTCGGCCAAGGACAAGAAAGCATCCGGACAGGACAATATCCCCGCAGAGGTCATTGTAGCCTGCGGCGTATGAGAGCACCGACTCAGCATATTCGAACCCAGACAGAAAACAAACGCGACACAAAGAGGAGTACCGCTGAGAATCACGGGAGCGTATAGAACCACCCCGCATAACGCACTTTGCGTTGTGGTTGGATTGATACCTCTAGACCTACGCATCAAACAACGCGCAGTCCTATATCTCCTCACACATGACGACAACGAAGGGTTACAACAACTCTCTAACACGAAAAACCCACTCACAACCAACACAAAAATCAAAAACAGCATATTAGTTGAATGACAAAGACGATGGGATCGGAGCATAACCGGTAGAAGGGTTTATGCACTGACACCAAACATCAACGATAGACTAAAAATGAAACACATCATAGTTACACCAGGACTAATACATTACCTGCAGTCACGGACCATACCCAACATACAGACTGAGAATGAGACTAAAAGACAGTGACACATGCACTTGTGGAGAGACAGGGTCACCCGAACACCTAGTGTTTAATTGCACAGACTTGTATCATGAACTCAACACACACAGACTAACACTACAAGATAAAACACTGCAGGAATTGATGTGGAGAGAGGACCTCTTTCCATATCTAAACGCAATCGCACAGAAAATCACGACAACACTATATAAAAGATATCTCGACGGGCGAAAATAACTAAACCAGAACATCGACACACGAGACAACGATTAAAACATAATTTTTGGAATTCCATGAGCATCCGCTCCTGATGACCAAAGACATCCCACCCCATCCCAAACATCAATCCCTAATATGTGGAATGCATGCACCACATATTAGAATCCCAACCCGTCTAATCATAAGGACTAACATTAGATTTAAGATAGGTTAAGGGTAGATTACGTAGTAAAATAAGTCGTTCATTTCTAACACTAATTTTAAAATAGCAATAAGTGGCAATGTAAGAATATATCCAAAACTTTCACCCTTCTTGTAACCGAAAACGGGTCGTACACACATAACACACTTGCCACTTTCAAAAGCTGGGTATCCGGCAGCCGACGGTACTTGCTAAAGGGGGCAACGGGCGGCGTGGCGTCTCTCTCGATGTACTGGGATTTCCGGCTGCTAATGGTGTCGGTGCAGAGGGAGAAGGCGACACTGCCACTACACACAAACAAACCCACACACACACACTCACACTACTCGCATGCAAACACACATGCGCGCAAACGCACGAACACATACACAAACACAACCACCCATCCAACACTACACCCAAGGGGTGTCCGAGAGTGCTTCGCGGTTTCTGGCTGCCGATGGTTGCAGTGTACGCTCGGTGGGAAGATGATTTATCTGCGTCTCATTTGCAGCCTAGTTGTTTTTAAGTATTACGTAGTGGTTTACGTTTTATCTTGTCGTTAACATTGCAGGTGGTCTATTAGACCAATCTGTCTTGTAGGGATTTTGCATTTCTCGTGATTAAAGGCGCAGCTGTGTCTAACAGTTTGCGTCAGACCATTAATCTATCTTGAGGAGGGGATGAAGGGGAGCGGGGGGGTCATGAAAGCCGTTGCGTCTAATCGAATAGACTTTACAATCGGCGTTCCTCGAGTACAGACGTATTTTGTACAGATCGGAGAATCGGAGAAGGTACCTTTTCTTTCGTTACCTTTAAATACAACATATTTGCGCTTCGTCGGTAGGAGAGCTACCTTATATTTGATTTTCGAACGCTTCATCCGAAGGTACTACACTGGCCAGGAAGAGAGTTTTTTTTACCTGGAAATATTTGGAATTTTGCCGAACGCTTGCTGTTTCAAACAAGGTAGGGATCTTTAACGTGCATGACAACACTCACACACGGGACCTCTATTTTACCTCTCATTCGAACGAGGGCATATTTTTGTGAAAAACACTCGCCTAACATTTTTCAAGTGAACCGTGTCGGGATTTGAATCGGCGACCTTGGACATAGTAGTCACACGCATACCAACAATGCCACGGAGCCGCCTGGTGAGAGATCTACCTAACATGTGATTTTCCAATGCTCCACCCGAAGGTACTACATTGGCCAAAAAGCGAGTTTTTTTTTACCTGAAAAATTTTGAATTTTGCCGAACCCTTGCTGTTCCAAGCAAGGTAGGGATCTTTAACGTGCGTGACAACACACACACGGGACCTCCATTTTACCTCTCATCTGAACGAGGGTGTATTTTTGTGAAAAATGCTCGCCTAACATTTTTCAATCGGACCGTGTCGGGATTCGAATCCGGGACCTTGAGCGTAGTTGTCATACACATACCACTTGGCCACGGAGCCGCCCGGTATGAGAGCTACCTTACATGTGATTTTTCAATGCTCCACCCGAAGGTACTACATTGGCCAGGAAGCGAGTTTTTTTTTACCTGAAAAATTTTGAATTATGCCGAACCCTTGCTGTTCCAAGCAAGGTAGGGATCTTTAACGTGCGTGACAACACTCACACACGGGACCTCCATTTTACCTCTCATCCAAACGAGGGCGTATTTTTTGAAAAATGTTTGCCTAACATTTTTCAGGCGGACCGTGTCGGGATTCAAACCCGGGACCTTGAGCGTAGTTGTCACACACATACCACTACGCCACGGAGCCGCCCGGTAGGAGAGCTACCGTTAACCAAATGAAGGGACATCTGGACACTCCCTAAGATGACGCTCCGGGATTAGGGTGACGACGGGGTGTTAGTTTCAAAATTTGAGAGGCATTTGACGCCCCGGTGAAATTTTATCCCGTGGAAATTTGAATATATTTATATTAACATATTATTTAGTAAAAATGAACGTTATATGGCTAAAACGAAAAATGTAAATCATAATTACGAGTGGTCTTGTTCACATTAAATTAGTGATATGCTAAACCTATAGATGGTGATTCGCTAGAAGGAACGTCATGTCACTAGTTTCACTAAGATAGTTTTGCCTCTTTCTTTAAAAATCGTATATTGGAGAGGTGTAGAGGATGTTCGTCAATACCGTTTCAGCGTTTTCAATGTATATCCCGAGAGGATTTAAAAGGTGTAAACGTAGTCATGTAAGCAAGTTTGCACACACATCTCCAAAACCACTGTAAATTCCTTTTCTGTCCATCTCCCTCCTAGAGGACAACCGACAATGAAAGGTTTTTCCGCCGCTTAAGTTAGTAGTACCAGAATCAGCATCTCATTGAGTACGCAATTGATATGTACTCCATTGCGGTCCCTGGCAGGCGCGAACACCAGCTCCAGCAATCCCATGCAGTTTCAGACCCACCAGAGATCTTATACCTATTTCTCCGAGCTTAAGGACCCCATAGAATACGGCTTCTGCGATGTTGCCAGTGCTTACGGTAGATTCGTATAGCGTCATAGTCGCGGTCGTGTTTCAACTGTCGCTGATGCTCAGAAGCCGAACGTAGTTTGGTCATTCGTATTATTTTTGCAAAATTTTAGTAGAACGTATTGTTATCGTTCATGTTTTTCATTCGTCATTTTATAATCCTTAATGCGGATTGTGACGATAGTTACCTGCTTTGTAGCTAACTCAAACAATATAATGCCCTCTCCTAATCTTTATAAACGTCCCTTAATCGCGTATATAGAAAAGTGCAACCGCTTAAAGTACACTAAACGAAGATTTTCTATTTTGTAGTTTTAACAAAAATTGCCGTTTTAGCAAAGAACGATTCTTTAAGAGCCATTGGACGAAAATATTTCACGTTTACGCAATGTTCAAAAAATTCACTCGAGTTTACCGAAATAATGGAAGTGCAATAATTAGTAATGGCGAATAAATCACTTCAAAAATGATGCGCACACACGTACGCACTCGACTGTACACATATTCCTTAAAACAAATTTTTTTATGCCATGATCTGTTATAAATTCCAACTCGACCTTTAGACAATACTCTCTATATTTGCTAGATTGCTTGAAAGAGAAAGCAAGGGTAAACTAAGTTAATCTGGTTAAATAGGCAAAATAGAAAACATCATTTTAACTTATCAACATTACAACGTAAACGAGGCATTTGTGCACAAAGGTTGATTGATGGCCCCTGCGACGTTACACCTTTCGGATGAACTTGATTGACGGATACAAGGATTTTGCATTTAAGTGTTGTTTAGAGTACAATAGGGAATCTCCAGAATATTATTTGCATAATTCCATTATGTTTTAGAATAGTCTAGGTTTTAAAATGTATATAAATTGCCGGCGTATATATTGAAGTTCAGTTCTGATCGAAGCTTTAATTAAGATACCAGTCCCAATTTATAGCTCTAAAAATCGTGATGTGATATTCTGTTAATTGTCCTATTTGATATATATTACTGTAATGATCATAATGATATAAATTAATATAAGTTAATAATTAGTACTTCGATAGTTAATTACTGTGCTATGATAGTAATTAAGAAGATAGCATCGTAGTTTACGAAGATAGTAATTGTACTGTTAGCGATTAGCTGAAAATAAATTGTTGGGAGAGCTTTTAGAAATTTTAGTGTAGCTGCGAGCTGAATGCTTGTATACTTAATTTGAAAGTAAAGAACTGTTGTTTGTGCAAATAGTATTTAATGAGAAAAAATTCCTCGCCCATAAATCATATTTAGTAACACTATCACGATAAACAGCTCACTGATATATATGTATGGATTTGTAATTATTAAAGAATGCACTAAAACATTTCCTTACGTTTCCAGACTTGTAAATAAATAGTGCAAACACTACTCAAAACTGATAAATAGTTTATTATCTTCAAGAACACCATGATTCAGTTTCAAGGCCAGTTTACTGATTCACCATTAAAACTGTCAGTTAGTAACCTGTTAGTTAACGGTAACCAAGGGCTAATGTATTAGTTAAATTGAACGTCGTTTATCAATACGGAATATAGCTTTAGTTTAATAATTTTCAGTTAGTTTTAAGTTAGCTGCATTATAATTAGATGAATGGATTCTACTGGCTAAAATTACAACCACAAATTGAAGTAATAGCCTTAAAACCTAAGTGTAAAGTTAAACCTTATTGTCAGTTGGATATTTAAGAAATAACAGATCTATAACGCCACACAATCACGTAAGATTTAATTAAAAGTTACAAATAGAACAGAGTAACTACGTGCTAACTCGATTTCTCGCCAGTAAAAATATATCTTAGTCCTCAGCAAAGCTTCCGAACTGACTGTTCCTTAGCGCAAAATGCGTCACTCCTACCTGAAACAACCCTGGTAGAACGGATTAGTGCTTATATCTTAAAAATTTCGGTATCATCCTCCAACAGCGGTTAATCCACAATAATCAGAATTGGAACTATTCCTTACATTCGACCATCTTCTACGTCGGACTGTCCCAGGCCGTCAAGCCATGTGACAAGGAAAACTAATAAGCAAGTCACCACCACACACGCAGTGGCTACTACCACCCCGTGCAGTGATTATATTTCGCAGTGATTACTGTCATTGTTTGCAGCGGCTACTGCCATACTTTTCAGTAGCTACTATCATAACGCTAGGCCTGGCCCGTGGACTAACATCCCAATTTCTCTACGGCTACAACCGTTCGTCTCTTATTACGTCCCTCCCTAAGATCTTCTACCGTGCGTTTATATTTCCAATGCTCCACCAGAAGGTACCACATTGGACAGGAGGCGAGTTTTTTGTTACCTGGAAATTTAGAATTTTGCCGAACCCTTGCCGTTCCAGGCAAGGTAGGGATCTTTAACGTGCGTGACAACACTCACACACGGGACCTCCATTTAACCTCTCATCCGAACGAAGGCGTAATTTTTGTGAAAAATGCTCACCTGGCAATTTTCAAGCAGTCGGCCGTGTCGGGATTTGAACCCAGGACCTTGGGATCTGTAGTCTTACGCTTACTACATTGATCCACGGCGACGCCTCAGATCTTCTACCTCGTACCGGTAACTGGTTACAACAGTAATCACCTTAAACGGTCTACGATATTTCGGCAACAATTTCTTACTGTTTCCAGAGTTTGACACACTGGCAATAAAAATATATACTAAATCCCCCTCCATTATTTTTATCAGCTTCACGCTTAGGCCTATCATAATATTCTTTTAGGCATGCCTGTTCGGTCGTTGCGTGTTCCATTATCTTGGACTGCAGGCGCTTTAGGTTGAGACGTTCAATACTGCACTGGATATCGGCAAAGACATTTGCTCCCGCTAGAGATTTCGGCCGTCGCGTTTCTTTTATATTGGACAGCATGTGCTTTAGGTCGGCACTGGATATCAGCAAGGGCATTTTCTCCAGCTAGAGATTTAGGTTTATATCCTAGTACAATTTCTGCCGCCGTAGTGTTAATCGCTTTGTTAAAAGCGGTACTCATAGCTCATTGCACTTGCGTCACGTGGGTGTCTCACTCTGTTTCGTTAGTGCCTGCACTACTAGTAGCCAACGCAACAAACAATTACCAAGAGAGAATTGTTTCCGTAACTACTTGTTTCTAAAGAACCGACATGGTCCAAGTGGATTGTGTGGAAGGACACTGGTGTTTTCAATAACATTCAGCTTCCTTGCTTTTGCCAGAACAGTATTTACAATACGAGCAGTTTAAACAGGTGCGGTGCATACATTTTAGTAACGATTTTTCTCATTTTGCAAAACCAATAATTTTCCTGCATTCTCATAATCGTGTTTTCGACACTCATGCGCCCTGCCTTGTCGTGATAAAACCTGCACCTCCCACGCAATTCTGTTCTCGCTTAACCATCTATAACCTTGTCATTCTTCAACACCTATTCATCAAAATATCCTTTGGTTTCATTAGTCCTCGCCGTTATCTGCAGAATCTGGCAAATCTTGGCAACTGAACGTTGTTTAGTTTCAACGTTATTACGTTAACCCCCAGGCGTATTTTATTACGGTCCAAATGTGGTCGCAAATTGTCGTCGTCAAACGGTTAGATTACCATACGAAGAAAACAATTAAAAAATAAGCAAAAGGCTTACCTCGATTAATAGTAGTGGTTAAGGTATATCTCGGCGCTCGTTTAAATATAGAGCAGGATTTCGTGAGGCCCGCTTCTTCAAATTCCTGCAGTGAAGTGTACTCTTAGACCTACAAGTTTAGGGAACACGCGATATTAATGGGTATAAATGTTTACATAGAGTTATTTAGATTACAATAGGTACATTCGGGAATTTAATTTACATAATTTCTAGTATATTTTAGAATAATCTAAAAGTTTTTGAATATGTACGTAAATACTGTCGTAGGTATATATTGGAGTTTAATTCTAATTGCAGCTTTGATTATAATATTAGTTCTAATGTAAAGCTAAGATTACAATTTCTTCTAGTTGAAAGCTTTCGAAGTCGTGACGTAATATAAATTAATGTTAGTTGATCATATAAATTAATACTTCGATATAAATTCATACAATGCTTAGATAGTAATTTAGAAGATGGCATTGTAGTTTTAGTGTTAAGAAAATAATACTGGTACTGTTAGCGATTAGTTCAGAAAAGGAATAATTGTGAGAGCTTTTGGAAAACATTGTAACTATGAGTTGCTAAAAGGTTTGTATAACCAGTTTAAAAATAAAAAACTTGTTAACCAAATAGAGTTTTCGTTACATTGATGTCAAGTAGTGGACTTTTAGTGATAAAAAAATTGAATGATTTCTATTTGCATTCTAAAAACTCGTACTTGACAGAAAATGGATAATAAAATTCTTTTATTTTTGATGGACTTCATGTCAGGCGTGGAGAAAATCTTTGCAAGCTTGGCAGCCAAGTTAGAAGAATTTTCGAAGAAAATAAATTTAAATGCGGAAAAACAAGAACAAATTAATTTCATAACAGTACGCGCGCCGGAGTCCATTATTTCAGTGATACAACAATACGCTCCACAATTTAAAAATGTCAGGAAAGTAAACCCACCCACACTTGATGGAAAAATCACCTTGGCAGACACGTTTCAAACAATTTGAGACTACCGCGAGAGCTAACGGCTGGAATAATAGTGAAAGATCAACTGCGTTAATTGCCGCGTTACGAGGTTGGGTATTGAATATTCTGCAAACCGTACCAAACCATGACCAAAGAAGCTACGGAGCCTCAACATCAAGGCTGGAAATGAGGTACGGCGACTCTCATCTATAACAAATGTACCACACTCTAACGAAGAAGCGTTACCAAATGACGAACGAAAATTTGCAGTAATTTGAAGCAAATATTGCTCGCTTGGCGAGAAGAGCCTACCTTAAGGCACCGGATAGCATTCTGAAGTTGGTGGCAGTGCATGCCTTCATTGCTGGAATACGATACGAGATTGATCAAACATTACGGCTGAGCCGGCCAAAGGCTTTACGTGATGCGTTGCCTCATGCACTAGAGTTCGATGCGGCAAAGCAAGCGGTGCGTTTAATCTGTGAGAGGAACGGAACCAAGAGAACATGGAGGAGGTGATTCGACAAGTACTGGGAATGAGCAATCGAAGAAAAGGAGCAATGACGCCAGAACCACGGATTTAGGCACAGATAGAACAGATGTGCGCGGCTTAAGAAAAAGCAAAAGAAGTCGAAATTAATAACGGGGTCGGAGGAACGCACAGGTTTTGCCCCGAAAATGGTAGTCCGCGCGCGCGGGTAAACTGTGATCTCGTTGGTAGGAGTACAATGACCAATGACGATTGGAGACCTCTACAGATGCGAACGGAACAAAAGAATTACAAAGACCTAGGTGTCATTTTGAGTTGGAAAGTCAGAAGAGAACGTACCTCCTGGCAGTACGTTAGTGCGTTGAGTAACACCCTAAAGTAGTTCTGGGCACAATGGAATTCCCTGGAAGTAGAGAATGTATTCTTGGTGCGATCCTTGGAGAATTGAGATGGATCCGTGGATACGCCTCAGATGCTGGTTCCTACAAGCCGAGTGTTGGAGGTGTTAGGTCATCTGCATAGTTGGACCTTGGTAGGACACTTCAGCGTTAAGAGAACTCTGAAGAAAGTCGTGCGAGCAAGCTTTCACTAGGTAGGCTGCAAGGACGATGTAAAAGAGTGATGCCGTGCCATAAGTGTCAGCTGTGTGCATCACTGGAAAACTGCGACTCCAACGAGGCAATACAACGTGGGAGAGGGGGGAGGCTTTGAGAGAGTGACAGTCGATATTGCCGGTCCATTCCCTGAACCCCTCTGGAAATAAGTACATATTGGTAGCCATGAACTATTTTACGAAGTGGACCGATGCGTTTGCCGTACCAAACCAAGAAGCAACAACCGTCCCTGACCTGCTGGTAAAAGAATTGATCTGCCGTTTTGGAGTTCCCAGAGAGTTGCACGCCGATTAGAGTTGAGATTTTGAGTTAGCGGTATTCCAAAAAGTTTGCCGGTTGCTGAGGATGAGAAATGCCCGAACAATACCACTGCACCTGCAATAGAATGGTATTGCACCTTGGGCAAGTATCTTTCCAAGGTCTCTCAACAATAGAGAGACTGGAATCGATATTTGCATCTATTTTTATTGGCCTATCGGTCTTCGGTTCAGTGCTTAATGGTAAGCGAGATTGTTTACCATGTAATCTTAAATTGAGAGTAAGACCGGGGATGACATCGTTGGCGAGAGCTACGTTGAAAAGCTCCAACTCAATATGCACGACATCCATGGTGACGTTAGGAAAAATGTCTGGATCGCACGCGATCTAGTGAAGACCAAGTATGACATCAAGGTGCACGGGTCTGGTTTTCAATAGGGCCCCGCGGCTGGCTATACAACCTCAGACGGAAACGTGAAATGTTGCCAACGTTACAAAGACATTGGGAAGGTCGGTACGAATTTGTAAAAAGGATCAACGACGTGGTATATCGAATTCACATGTTTCCAAAACGAAGAACAATATGGTTCACGTTAACGGGTTAGCACCCTACGATACTGATGATGCCAGTAATGCCGAAGCACGACAGCAATGAGACGATTAACAGTTACGTTTCTGGGGATAAACGAAAGTCTGAACCGAGCTATGATAGGATCGTATTTCTGTACAGCGGTACAAGGAAAGCGAGATTTTGGGGTCACGGAAGAGATTCAAGATCTTACATGTGACTTTTTTCCAATGCTCCACCCGAAGGTACTACATTGACCAGGAAGCGAGTTTTTTTACCTGGAAAACCCTTGCTGTTCCAAGCAAGGTAGAGATTTTTAACGTGCGTGACAACACTCACACACGGAACCTTAATTTAACTCTCATCCGAACGAGGACGTATTTTTGTGAAAAATGCTCGCCCAACATTTTTCAAGCGGTACGTGCCGGGGTTTGAACCCGGGACCTTGGCGTAGTAGTCACACACATACCAACTACGCCACGGAGCCGCCTAGAAATTCAAGATCACCGGAATACTCCCTGGCGCATTGCATAGCGACGGACCTTAATGTCTACCGAGGACTCGCTCGGTGGTTTAAAAATAGATTTGGTGGTCTTGATCAACTTCGCCGACAACAACCAGACGTGGGAAAAACCATAGGGCTAAAGGACCAACATCATGGCGTCTCACTACTTGAAACTAAGTATCAGCCTTTTGGTAAAATGGATTAGCAAGAACTGTGGAACGCGTTAGTGGACCTCAATGGTAAGTCAGATGATCGAATTTGAAAACAAGAAGTTGGCTATACCCAGGATCGGCTATGGGCTCGATGAATTGGACTAGAGGGTGGTACGAAATATGCTAGAGTTACTGTTTCAGAAAAGCGGGGTCCAGATTTTGGTGTGTGGTTAAAATCCAAATGCTACGGCGCCTGCTATGAAAAGTGTAGATTGTTACTATCGACATGGGAACTGCAGAAATAGTTTCGACTGTCCTTACCGCCACAGGGACTTCTAACGTTCTGATCACGGTGTTCTGCGACAGGACAGCTTTAAGAAGAAACCGGGCAGTGTATCGCTTATTGGTCTGCCTGTGACCAGAATAATTAGAACGTAAACGAAGCGTTTGTGGACAAAGGATGATCGATTTCCCCCTGCGGCGTTACACCTATCGAATGAATTTTTTGACGGGTACAAGAGTTATTTAGATTACAATAAGTGCATTCGAGAATGTCATTTGAATAATTTCTTATGTTTTAGAATTATCTAGAAGTTATTGAATATGGTTGTTGCCATCGTGGGTATTGGAGGTCAGTTCTAATTGCAATTTTTATTATAATACTAGTTATAATGTAAAGCTTTGATTACAATAGGTTGTAATTGTAAGCTTAGGAAGTCGTGATGTGATATAAATTACTGTTAGTGATCATATAAATTAATAATTAGTGCTTCGATATAACTTCATTAGTGTTTCGAAAGTAATTTAGAAAATAACATTGTAGTTTTAGTGTTAAGAAGATAATACTGGCAGTGTTAGTGATTAGTTCGGAATGTGAATAATTGTGAGAGCTTTTTGAGAATTCCGTTTTAGCTATGAGTTGATGAAAAGGCTTGTTTAACCAGTTTAAAAATAAAGAACTGCCAGTGCAAATAGAGTCTTCGTTACAATACGTTCCTTTTCCTGATATAACTTGGCTTGTGCATACCAACACTAAAAATCTAATAAGGATTGTCCAAAGTTGTACGTTTGTAGAAAACCCGCTATTCTTAACGTAAAGAATAGAACAGTATCAAAGGCATTAATGCTGAATTTTCTATAACAAGAAACTTGCTTTTACATACAATATCATCTCCTTACTGCTCAATCATTTCTCATGTAGATCCTGTGCGGCTAATTTATCCAACATCCGTTTCCGGTTTTACTATGTGTTCATCGTTCTCCCTCTCACGTGTTGTAAATTCATGCGTCCGTCCATGATACGATATCAGTAATTCAATTTAAAATATTCCGAAAAAGAATTATCATAAGCCTCCGCCCGATCCACCTGCTCGCATGCC
Organism: Platerodrilus igneus; assembly: GCA_036346225.1. Taxonomy (NCBI): domain Eukaryota; kingdom Metazoa; phylum Arthropoda; class Insecta; order Coleoptera; family Lycidae; genus Platerodrilus; species Platerodrilus igneus. Next base: position 4,075,959 of record JARFIW010001182.1, read on the forward strand.
TCCGTCATATAAAAGATTCGTAAACACTTTCTCTAATATTTTCTAGATTTGGATTTTTGCAATCTCATGTCCTTGTGATCCATTCACGGGTGGAGGTAAAAAAATTATTAAGGAAGTAAGTTGTGACGTCGTCAATGTTTCCTAGAATATTGTTAACTATTCATTTCTAAAGAATACGTTGATGGTATTTAGATGTACAGATTACCAAGTAATAAATATGAGCGAGCATGAACAAACAGTGAATAAATAAAGCATTTCCGGTGATCTAAATATAAAAGCATTTACAATGTTTATTTTGGGGAACTACCGATTTTTATATTAACAACCTCTATAAATATCAACAAGATTTATAGCATCACAAGATAAAGCCAAACGATTACACAAGAGTCAAGAATATTCGTTTACCATAAGCAACGTGTTCGAATGAACAAAAGAAATCCGAAAGCATGTTTTTACATATGACTTGCGTGAGAATTATAGCAAACTAGACAGTCACTCCGGTGTCGACTAAGCCAAGCTGTGCTTTAAATGAAAAATTAGCCTAAAAAAGGAAACATCGTTTGACAAACGTATAGAAGTGCAATTCTGACTACTTGTCAATAATAAAGCCTTTTCAAAAACTCATAGCTACAATTGAATTCTAAAAGTAGTCACAACAATTTATTTTCAGTTAATCACGAACAGTACAAGTATTATCTTCTTAAAACTACGACGCTATCTTCTTAATTATTAATAATTAACTTTCCAAGCACCAATTATTAATTTGTATAATCACTACAGTAATTTATATCACATATGTGCGACAATCAAAAAGCTGTAAATTATAATTAAATTTTCCATAAGAACGCGTTTCAAACTTTCAATTGGAACTAAAATTCTAAACCCCGTAACGGCTATTTATACCTATTACATTGTACTAGTTATTTCGCAAACATTCCAGAAATTATGCAACTAACGTTCCCGAGATTTCTTACTGTCATCTTTTAAATGCGGTCTTGTACTCAATCAAGAGATCTCGCGCCACAGGGCATGTCAATCATCTTTTGTGTACAAACCCTTCGTTTACCTTCTAATGTAATTATTTTGGTCACAGGTAGACCAAGCAGTTCTGTCCCAACACACTCTCAGACTCGGATGTTGAAAGTCCTTATGGTTGTAAGGGCGTCGAAACCAATTTTGCAGATTGCATGTTGAGCAATCAACACTTTTCATAGCAGGACCTTACCGTTTGAATTGTAACCACATACCAAGATCTGAACCCCGGTTTTCTGGAACAGTACCTCCAGCATATTTTGAACAACCCTTGAGTCCAACCCATCGAACTCAAAACCAATCTTGGGCATGACCACTTTCTTGTTTTCAAATTTGATCATAAGGTCCGTGAGGTCCACTAACGCCATCCACAAATTCTGGTAATTCAGTTTACCGGAGGGCTGTTGTTTAGTCAATAAGTATTAGATGCTACGATGTCGAAAGTTTAGCCGTACGATCTTTCCAACCTCTGGTTGTTGTTGCGAAGTTGATCCAGATCATCAAATTTATTTTTAAACACCCGAGCGTCTTCGGGACATAATAAGGTCAACCGCTACGCAATGTGCCTAGAATCCGATAGCACATAGAATAGATACCCTTATGAAGTTCTACCGTGAACCCAAATCTCGCTTTATCTGTGCCGCTGTAGAGACAAGAACCAATATTATAGCTCGGTCCAGATTTTCGTTCATTCCCACAAGCATAATTGTTTGTTCATCTCACTGAGGTCATCACTATCGTGGGGTGCTAACCGGTTAACGTGCACCACTATTGTTCTTCCTTTTGAGAGCTTACAAATTCGCAATACCATGTCGTTGATCCTATTTTACAACTTCGTACGGAACCTTGCAATGTCTTTGTAAGATTGGCGTCAATCCACGCCTCCGTCTGGGATTGTACAGCTAGACGCGATCGCCCTCTATAAAGTCATATTATTGCGCCTTGGTGTTCTATCTGGTCTTAATCCGATCCCTTGATCTGGATATTTTCCTAACGTAACCATGACTCTTGTGCATCCTGCGTTGCGTTTGAGCTTCTCGGCGTAGCTCTCGCCCACTATGTCATCTCCGGGCTTACACTAAAACTCTAGATCACCCGGTAGACGTATCTCGCGTCCCAGCATAGCACATGCAGGTGTCTGTCCATTGCTCTCATGAACCGAAGACCAACGGGCCAATAACAATAGTTGTAAATATTGATCCCGGTCTCTCTCATGTTGGAAGACCACCTTAAAAGATACTTCCTCAAGGTGCGGTTCATACGCTGTTTCGTATCATCCGATTGCAGGTACTGTCAAACTTCCTGGAATAACGTTGATTCACACTTTCCGCTCTGATCGGCGCGTAACTCCATAGAACTCCAAAACGGTAAAGCAGTTGCTTCGCCAGCACGCCAACACGGATGCATTTCTTGGTTTAGTAAGGCATATCCTTCGGTCCACTTTGTGAAATAGTCAATAGCTACCAAAATGTACTTACTCCCCAAGTCGGTCACAGGGAAAGAGCCGGAAATATCGATTGCTACTGTTTCAAAGAGGCTCTCCATGTTGTATTACCTCATTAGAGGCTTTCGGCTTCCCAACGGTGCACATAGCTGTCACTTAAGATACCACTCTTTTACATCGACGTTGCAGCCTATCCAGTAGAATCTTGGCCGGACTTTCTCCAGAGTCTTCTCAATGACGAAGTATCCTCCTGAGGACACATTATGCAAATGTTTAAAACCTCCGACACTCTGCTCTTATGAACCACCTCAAGCGTACTCACGGATTCATCTTCATTTCCTAAGCATCGCACCAAGATCCAATCCCATTGCACTCAGTACGACTTCAAGTTGCTACTTAACGGACTAATGTCCTGCCAGGATAAAAATTTTCCTCTGGCTTTTCCTTCCCAGAATGACGCCTAGGTCTTTGTCATTCCCCTGTTTCGTTCGCATATGCACAGGCTGCCAATCGTCATTGATCACAGTAATCCATCTGGCAACTTGTCCTTCGGGATTCCTAAACTATAATAGCCACTTCAGGACGGCATAATAGGTTCACAGGTGAACGTTTTTCTCCCGCAGAGATTATAAGTGTTCTGCGGATTTCACCACAACCGTTTTGTAACGCAATAATTCCGTTCCGGTTTCGAGAGCACCTTGTTAAAGTAACCAATAACTCTTTCTTGTACGTCTTGCATTTGTATCCAAGATTCCGATCGAGGATAACTTAAGATCGAAGCTGTTGTTAATAACTACCTTAGTTGTTGGAACGCATTCTGGCAATCTTAAACGTAATCACGCCCATCTCCAGTCAGCTTGGTCAAGCTCTTGGCAATATTAACAAACCCGGAAACAAATCGTCTATAGAAAGTGCACAGTTAAGGAAAGCAATGCAGTCGATGTTTGTCTCTTGGCGTCGGCCACTTTTGTACCGCTTTAAACTTTTCCGAGTGTGGCCCGACTCCATTGAGTGAAACTACGTGCCCTAGGTATTTCACGTCTTCGCCTAGTAAGTGGTCCTTCAGATTGGCTTCTCTCAGTCTTCGACACATCTTCTACTAAATTTTCCGTGTCTCCAAGCGTCTTCCCAATCACGATCTCCTCATTCAAAAATACAAGACACGTTATCCACGATAGCCCATGCAAGATCTTATATATTAACCGCTCCAAGGTGACAGGAGCGTTGCAGAGCCCAAAGGCATGACTGCAAATTGCAATAGATTAGTACCAATACTGAAAGCAGAATTTTCTTGATTTTTGGGTTTCATTCTTCAAATCCAAGGTTGAGACCCATCTCAACCCTGAAAGCGTATATAGGGTGTCGTTAATCCTTGAAAGTGGTAAGATATTCTTTTTGGCGACGCATTCAATCATCTGCAGTTCACACACAATCTTGTCGAACCGTCCTTCTTAACAAGCACAACAGGCGATGCCCAAGTCCGAGCCAGAGTGCTCACTTTCTGTCCATCCCGGTAGGATAACGTCGTCCGTCAAACAAACTCGCACAAACACATCACCTGCTTCGCAAAACGGCGCCTACTCGTTCTCTACTCTCAAGACATCATCTTTCATATCTACATCGAATCCATACCTCTTCGGGATATCTATTCTCCAGATAACTTCTTCGGTTATGTTGGCTATTACCACCTGATGGTCAAATATCTTGCTCCTGACTCAGGTTTTTACATTTAGCATTCCGTGTTTGAGTTTCCACACCAGTTACGGTTCGAAGATGCACCGTCGTGACTGGCGCGCAGTATATCCGGATTAGAAATTGTACTTATGGCTTCGATATCAACCAAGAACTTCGCAGTCTTACCGTCAAACTGTCCAATATGTAAATGCTATCCGCGTGCTTAGATCGTGCGTTGCGGATGATAATCTTCGGCGCAGAATCCGTGCAGGTTGACTCTCGCACCATCCTGTCAACCACTTTAGTTTTCAGACTTCTCTACTTCTTTCTTGAACTGTTTACATTTAGACTGTATATGCCGACACTCGCCAGAATTCCAGCATCTGGGCCCCTTCCTCTTTTGTTGATGTTCACGAAGTACCCGTCAAATCACTTTTTCTACGCTTTCTTGAACCTACTCCTTTATGGAGCACCTTACGATGCGAAACTTGCTTTGCCGCTTCAAATTCTAGAGTATAATCTAGCGCATCATCTAGGGTCCTCGCTCGAACCAGCCGTAGTGTTTGCTAGATCTCTTCTTCGTGGGTCCCATCAACAAAGGTCTGTACTGTCAGCTGTTCTAGGAATCTACAAGGTGTTATGGGTAAGCTAGTCTCACTAAGTGAGCAAGTTCTGCTTCAAACTCCTGCAAATTTTCGTTAGCCTTTTGGTAATGGTTCTTCAACTTGAGGGTGGTACACTCGTTGCAGATGAAAGTCGCCGTATCTCATTTTCAGTCTTGATGTTAAGACCCCGTAGGTTCTTTGGTCATGGTCTGCAGTATATTCAAGGCCTCACCTTGTAACGCGACAATCAAAGCGCCTGCCCTTCCACCATCGTTCCAGTCGTTAGACCCTTAGCAGCTTCAAATTGTTTAAAATATGTCTGCCAGGGTGACTTCCTATTAAATATGCACTGGTGCTTGCAGTGTTTTTCGCTATCAGGTTCGTAGTGTTTCGGCCCAGCTTCTCGGCATTTTCCTGTAAATTGGCAGCGGTCTGATTCAGTTTTTCCGTAAGTTTTGCATCAGTTCCTGTAACTTCTCTGTAAGACTTTTCTTCGTGCCGAATTTGAAGTTCTTTTGAAACAAACAAATTATGCTTTCCATTTCCTCTTTTTTGACTACGAGTGACAGGCATGCAAATAGAAACCATTCAACAGTCTTTAATCCCACCGCTTGACACCGGTGTAACGAAAACTATTTTTATAAACAACAATTCTTTATTTTCAAACATTATACAACTACATTCAACAACTCCTAGCTACAATGGAATTCTAAAAGCTCTCACAACAACGTATTTCCAGCTAGTCGCTGACAGTACAAGTATTATCTTCTTAAAAATACAATGCCATCTTCTTAAGTACTTACTATTGAAGAACTATAATTACCTATCCATGCACTACTTATTGATTTATATAATCACTACAGTAATTTATATCACACATATTAATTTATATCACATATGTGCGACTATCAAAGCTTTGAATTATAATCAAAGTTTGCATCAAAGCTTCAATTAGAACTAACTTTGAAACCCTTCAATGTTGACTATATCACAATGCCCGAGCTGCGCACAGAACAAACTAAAGAATCGCTCTTGACTATATCAAAGTACACGAGCTGAATACAGAACAAACTAAGAATCGCGAGAATTTCCAACTCATTTTTGTGATACCCAAAAACCAGCACGCTCATTGGTCAAACTAAATTTGAAGATTCTTTTACACTCGAAAATCGAAACACACAATTTCATTGGTTAAAGACATTCGTTAGTGCTCTCCATAGCCTAAGGAATCATCTTGCAGTGCTCCTCATAGTCTGCAAAACTTTCAGCGAGCAGCGCTCTCCATAGCCTGCTAATACTACAACATGCAGTGCTCCCCAGTGCCTGCGTATTCTCCGACAGCGACGCTGTCCGTCGCCGTACATGGGGCACGCTACTACAATACAGTATTAATAGTCAAACCACGTATGGGCGGTAAGCTCCGTTCTATTCGCCAGGTCACAAGGAAGCGGGCACGGAACGCTCTCCGATGTGCGTTGCGATCAGCCCCACCGCATCCGAAGCTCCTGTCACCTCTGCCATGATCGTCGGACCATCTGTGGTTTCCACAAGGGCTGCGGCAAGGACGTATTCAAACCGCTTCCACGACGTCCCGAGAAGTCGTTTATTGCGATGACACCGATTGCGTCTACCTCCGGGACAACACCCCCGTAGAGTTCAACAGCGACGCATTCGACGAGGCCTAAGGCACCACTTCCACGTCTTCCGAATGGTTCTAAAGATCACCGAAGACCTCCAAACTCCTCCAAGCTGTACATACGTCCACACCATAATTCTTCATATACTCACGTTGTCTCACCAGAAAAACACGAAGCCTTCCGAAGAGTTCCGAAGACCACCGATGACGTCTGGGCCTCTTAAAACTGTAAATATTTTCTAACTATCGCTGTTCAAGTTCTTACTGGGCCTTCCAAATAAATTCCTAAGCCTTCCGAAGAGTTCCGAAGACTTCTAACCCCTTTACGCTTGTATATATGTTCAATTAATAGTTTTAATTTCATATCATAATTCTTTGTAACTTAACGTTTCCCACAAGTAAAACACGAAGCCTTCCGAAGAGTTTCGAAGACCGCTGAAGACGTCTGGACCTCTTCAAACTGTAATATTTTCTAACTACCATTATTGAAGTTCCTACTCGGCCTCTCCGAAAAGTTCTGAAGACTACCGAAAAGACTTTTACACCCCTTTAAACTGTATATACATTTAATTAATAAGCGTTAAAGTTTATTTTGGTTCCACAAGCAACCACGAAGCCATCCGAAAAGTTCCGAAGATTACTTCCAACTACTTCAAACTGTTAAAATCATTCACTTTTAACTATTTCATTTTTATTTTCACGTATTTATGAAACTTATAATTATTTTTGCTTATATAGTTATTAAACAAATAATTAAACCAAGCCTACATGCTTTCAGGCGCCGCCCACTCGAACGATAACATTAACGGATATTTATACCTATTAAATTGTACTATTTATTTCGCGAACATTCCAGAAATTATGCAAATAACGTTCTCGAAATTTATTACCGTCATCTTTTAAATGCAGTCTTGTACCTGTCAATCAAGAGATCCCGCTTCGCAGGACCTGTTAATCATCTTTTGTATACAAATCCTTCGGTTATGATCTAATGTAATAATTCTGGTCACAGGTAGACCAAGCGGCGTCAGAATATAAATGCGACATTTCTTAAATTTGCAAAGAGACACACGCGGATGTGCACAAGATTTTACTAATTTCATTCGCAACTAAAAAGTTATTTAATTGAAAATGGCAGATAAACTCACTTCAATTGTTTTCTGCGGTGATACACGTTGCAGCACTGCGATTAAATCTGCAAATAGGAATAGCTGGTATATACCAACATTCAGACTTTTATTGACTACAAAGACAATTCGATTTTTTTCATATGATAATACAAGTTGATTGTGATTGTTTAAACCTACATCATTTTTGCAAATCATACATAAGCTGAGAAATTTTGATTAAATTCGCAAATAAGCGCAGGCAGTGAAATTGTTCATGTGCATTTTTATTAACTTGTTAATTCTGGTACTATATAAAAAATGGCCGCTAAGCTTATTTTTTATATTTACATGAAAGCTGTGGCACTACCATTAATTCTGCAAATAAACAAAATAAAATAAATTTTAAGAATAATTAAAAACGTTGCCACTCTGTATTTGATACATTGTTAACTATATCACCACATGCAGAGCACTGAACCGACTGAGAATTTGCAGTTGACTATATCAGAGTACACGAGCTGGAAATAGAACAAACCAAAGAATCTCGAGAAATTTCAACTAAGTTTTTCTGCTACCCAGAAATCGGTACTTTCATTGGTTAAACTAAATTTGGTGATTCTTTTACAAATCTAAAACTCGATAACGCATTTCATTGGTTAAAGACACCGTTAACGTTTTTCAACACAGGAATAATAGGAAATAGAACTGTATAAATATAATTTCAAATTCTGCAGAAGACATTCGTAATGCTCACCATAGCCTAGGAATCCTCTCCTTGCAGTGCTCCCCATAGCCTGCAAATAACCTTCCAAGCAGCGCTCTCCATAGCCTGCTATAATTCGAAACGCAGCGCTCATCATAGCCTGCGTACTCTCCGAACGTTACGCTGTCCGCCGCCGTACCTGGGGCCGTCATAATAGTTCATTGGCCTAAATTAAACAACCCACGTATGGGTAGTAAGCCTCGTTCTGTACATCAAGCAGTCCGAAAACAAGCGCAGAACGCCCTTCGCCGCGCGATCCGTTCCATACGATCGCATCCGAGGCTTCTGTCGCCTTTACCGCCGTCACCGAAGGAAATCATTCAATCTACTACAAACACATCCCGATAAGTAGATTATTGTAATGTCACCGACTGCATCTGCCATGTCTACCTCCGAGACAACAACCCCCGTAGAGTTTGACGGAGCCGTACTCTACTAGGCCTAAGGCACCGCGTCCACGAGATCTGCCGAAGTGTACCGAAGATCACCGAAGACGTCTGGGCCTTCCAAACCGGCAATTAATCGTTATTCACCACCGTTCAAGTTATTATTGGACTTCACAATTCAATTCCGAAGCCTTCCGGGGAGTTCCAAAGACAACCGAAGACTTCTGAACCCTCTATACATGCAAATATTGTATATTAGTAGTTTTTAATTTCAAATATTTGCTATTCACGTTATTATTGAACTTCACTATTCAATTCCGAAGCCTTCCGAAGGTTTCCGAAGACAACCGAAGATTTCTGAACCCTCCATACTTGTAAATATTGTAAATTAGTAGTTTTTAATTTCAAATCATAACTCTTGTGACTTAACATTGTGACAAAAGGAAGAAACGGAACCTTTCGAACAATCCCGTTTTCGACGCCTTCAAACTATATAGACATTCATTTAATAAGCGTTTGAGTTTATTTTGGTGTTCACAATCAAGCATCAAGCTTCCGAAGAGTTCTGAAGATACCGAAGACTTCCGAACTACTTCAAGAATTAAAATCGGCCAATTTCACTGTAATTTTATGTATCTTTTGGAACTTATAATTATTTTTTGCTTATGTTATTAACAATTAATCAAGCCAAGCCTACATACTTTAAAACGCCTCCCACTCCAACGATAACAACATAGGAAATGGTAGGTAAAGTATAGTTGATTTTCTTGTAAGTTCGTTTTGATACTAAAACATAAGTGGTAAATATGTATACACGCTTTTCTATTAGAACGGACATGCAATTAGAAAAATTATCAATTTTTCTGTGATGCACTTGGTTCTCATAAACTTGTGTGATGTTTTTTAAGGTCACATATAAGCTAAGCTATTTTCGTTAAATATAAAAATAGGTGGTACTAAATCAGTACTATATCTTGGATATTGAAGACAGTCTATACCTATTTTCGGATTTAGCAATGGTGCAGTTATTATATAAGCTTAGAAAAAAATCAAATGAATCTCACTGCCTCCAGCAAATATCGCGTAAAAATTACTAGCACACCAAATGTAGGAAAACCCCATATTAAAATTTAGATCGCTTGAACTTCAATGCAGATTAAATAATTTTGAAGCAGTTTTATGCAAACTTAGAAACGTGTGCATAAGTGGGCCACGGTACTGTACGGCTATGAAATAGGGACAGTAGAAGAAGCAGACCGGAAAAAGGTAGAATCCTGTTGGAATGTTGTGCTTCAGATATATGATGATAATAGCATGGACAGACAAAATTAATAACAAACAGGTTATAGAAACGGCAGGGGAAGAAGAATATCAGTGGATGAAACAAAAAAAAAAGAAATAGGAGGGCTGGACATGTTCTAAGGCATTTGGGAAATAGTGCAGAATATATTACAGGCAGAAATAGGAAAAACGAGAGGTAGAGGTAGGCATAGATCAGACTATTACGCAAGTTATGAAATCCCCCATTTATTATATATATAAAATAACTAATAATTAAGAAGTTATTAGAAATATTAGAAAATGCGCCAAGTGATGTGCAACAATGTCATAAAGGACAATTCATTTCAGTTTATTAACGTTCATGGGAACGGAAGCGCTACTTTGTAGCACAGAGATAAGTGACACTGCAGATGTCAGGTCACAGGCGGTCACAGATAGAAAGGAAGCTCGCAACAAATTAGTTATGAATAGATTTAAGATTACAACAATGTATTATGAGTGTAAGCTGACATTAGGTCTGCAAGTTCCCACAGACTTGTGAGGGGGTAGGGATATTATAAAAGGCCCGGGAGCTCCACTCGCAGGCAGTTAATCCATCGTTCAGCTTTCACATTGCAGTTCGTAGATAACTCACTTTGTACAATTAATTAATAGTTTCGGACTTAGAGTAATTATTTCACGATTGTCTAAATTCAACATTAATTTCTGTATAACGAATAAATAAATGTGTTAAGAAGTTTGGAAGTCTTTTTTAAAAAAACCGCTCCCAAGCCACGAACCTTAACTCGCGCAGTTAGTATAAGATGTAGACTGTGAGAATTTCAGGGTGATGGGTAAGTTAGATCAGAATAGGAAACAATGGAGGTGTGCATCTAACCATTTCCAGGACTGAAGACCTAATGATGCTGACCATTGTGCGTTTCCTTGGTTACTATTTGGTTCTGATGAAATAATAACATTTTTTATGCTATACACATCTCAACTCTATCCCTGCGAGCCTGCATACTGTTTTATTCATACTTAAACAATGCTTAAACTTTCACAATAAAAACATAAAGATACATTTAGAACGACTTGATTTCATATGGGTACTAGAGTGCCTTGTAGAACAACAACGACGCAAAATTATGTTTTTTTTTATTTAAATATAAGACAATCAAACATAAACGAAAATTATCGAAAATGCCTCAAGTACGTATCGATAATGACACTTCGACTACGACTTCGACTACAACAATGTACTTGAAAATTAAAAATTTCTACGATGTAGATTGTAGAGGGTTCATCATATCAATGCCTGACACTCAAATAATAATTTATCTGTAAAACACTTTGCAGGAAATGCAAATCCAAATCACCAGAAATGCGAAATGCTATTTTGTGCGATAATCTGGAACCATGAGTGGTTCGCAAATATAAAATTGATAGCAAACAGAGGACTTTGATAAGGTTATAAATAACTTGAAAGACTATTCTGAAAAAGATTTATAATTGCTGAGACAAAGAGTGAGAGTGCGATAGTTTCATTTCGACGTTCCATTGCTGTAGAATATGATGGTTCATATACGCATAATTGATGGAAAACCAAGTTCTTAAATTTTGTCGGCATATGGAAATTATCCTCTTGATTGAAAAGTAGATACAGGAAGGAAGTCCATTACGAATAGGAGGGCATCCTGAAAATAGGTTCAACCAAAAACATGAATTATCTTTATTTCAACGTGAACTTGTGTGACCATATGATAGACGCTGTTATCGTTCACGGAGCGGCGTCTTAAAGCAAGTAGGCTTGGCTTACTTAATTGTTTAATAAACATAAGCAAAATAATTAGAAGTTCAAAAATTACATAAAATAAAAAAAGAAATTGAATGATTTTAACAGTTCTGAAGTCTTAGGATGGCTTCATGGTTGCAGTGGAGCCAGAATTAAACTTAAACACAGATTAAATGTTTGTATGCACAATTTAACGGGGTGTATAAGTCTTCGGAAGTATTCGGCTTTCTTCGGGAAGCTTCGGAAGTTGCTTATGAGGCCCAGCGTAAACTTGAACAACGATGATTATGAGATATGTACAGGTTGAAGAGGTCCAGACATCTTCGGTGGTCTTCGAATCTCTTCTTGAAGCTTCGTGTTTTAGTGGTGGGTCAATGTTACATAAAAAGAAAATATAAAATGAAATTATATACACTTAAAAACTACTAATTTACAATATATACAAGAAAAGAGGGTTCAGAAGGTCTTCGGCCTCTACAAAGATGTCGTTCCTGTGGTAGAGCTTGACAGATGCAATCACAATAACGACTGGTCGGTGACGTACGGAACAGAGCTTAACGTTCATACGTGTTTGTTAATTATGGATTGATGAATTATGAAGGACGTGCCCTGGGTACGGCGTCGGACAGCGTCGCCGTCGGAGGATACGCAGGTTATGGAGAGCGCTGCTTGAGTGGGTTCTGCAGGCTATGGAGAACACTGCAGAGGAGAGCAGTCCCAGGAGGCTATGGCGAGCACTAGGATGTCTTCTGCAGAATTCGAAATTATATTTATACAGTTCTGGTTGCTATCCAAAAACGTTTATCAGGTCTTTAACCAATGAAATGCGTTTTCGATTTTTGATTTTGAACAAAGATTATCCAAATTTTATTAGAACAAAACTTAGTTGGAATTTCTCGAGATTCTTTGGGTTGTTCTATTTCCAGCACGTGTACTCTGATATAGTCAACTGCAAATTCTCCGTTTGTTCAGGGCTCTGCGTGTGATGATAGAGTTAAGAGCGCCTATTGTAAGCGAAGGCATTTCGAACTTAGCCGTACAAGTTGAGTAAACCGGGAAGACCTGGTAGTCCACTATGTGGTAGATTTCGGGTAATCACAATCTTTAATGGATTATAAATTATTAAAGCTTGCACGTTGATATTGAAATTCAATAATTAAAGGGGTTGATTTGCAAAGTAAACTAAAATGAGGCATACGATTAATTATTTAACATTTAATTCGTTTTTGGTTTATTAAAATTCTCGATGTAGTATTTTAAACTTCAGTTAATTACAATACCGGTGACTTTTAAACTAATTTCGGTAGTTTTGTAAGTATAGAAATTACAATTAAAAACTTAATATATACAGGGTGTTAAAATCCTCTGGGAAAGTTCCATAACTTTTTTGTTATTCAAGATATCAACTTCCGTTTTTTAACGATTCAATAGAACACCCTATATTTGGTACCATATCCCGAGATTTTTTGATAGTGATGAAAATGGTACAGAGGTACCATGGGACTACTATGGACGGTTTCCTACTTAATATGAGCTCACAGTAAAACCCTTTTATACACGTGTGAAAATTTTCGCACAGCAATTACCAAAAGTCCCTTTTACTTTGAACATAAACAGCTATTAAACAAGTATTTTATAAATAACCATCCCTACATAAACACGTTTTCAATTAATTAATTATAAAATTCCATAATAAATTCCTTAATCCGTAGAATTCAGAAAAAATACACACAACGCACAAAATGTCATAACACATCAAATAAACTCAAAAGACAATGTTTTCATAAAAATCAGTTACCTGGAACGCATCACAGCACATGTATCTGCTATCCAACCATCGATGACGTTGCCCTCGACTATGACGGCATGTCAAGAAACCACCCCTCAAGTTGGCTCACACCATCCTTGTAGGAAATAGGTTACCAAATCTCTCCAACGATCAATCGATAGCACAACCAAAACTTCCCAAACTCTTCTACTGGTCCATTCACCATCAACAAACCATTAAAACTCGATACATGAACAATCTCTATTCCATATAGCTTCAATAAGCTTCGCTTTTAAATGCACTTCACAGCTTTACTGGACTGCAGGTACCACAGCACACCAACTTGTGCACGTTGTTATAAATTAAACTTCTTAAAAAATTGTTAGAGACAGACAATAATGTCGTTTACTAATATTTGTATTCACGTCGATGAGAAGTAAAGGCAAAGAAAAAGAGAGACCCTCTCACCACCTACAGGTGTTTATGTAGACCAAAATACCCCGCCCTTTCATTTAATTTTCTCACAATTCACCACCCCACTCAAACTAGCTTTCTCGGTAACTTTCAAACCGTCGCTACACTTCTCGAAACAAAATTCTTAACCAACACAAAATTCTACAAACACACGAGTTAACCTTCGATAATTCCTTGTATTTCTGTACGCAAACAGCAGCGGACTTCCAAATCTCAGAATTTTGACACTCGAATACAACATTCTACCACGAAATTAGCTTTTAATCGCCAACGGATACTTTATTTCCCCGTACCTAGCCTCAATTGACATCAATTTCTTAGTTAATCCACGCCCCTCATACGACGCGTATTAACGTCATCTCGCTCCATCTTACATACGAAAATTTTTCGTCTCTTGCTTCGTTTACGAATTCTATACCCTCTCTCAATCTTAAACTATCGCTCGTCTCACTTCTATTTGTGAAGTCCAATTATCTTTCTTTGTTTCCCAATTGCACGCTACACCAGTCCTTGAAGCAATCCACCACTTCTAAATAATATAGACCCTACATATGTCTTACTCTTATCAATACACACACTAATAAGCTTTCTTTGTTCCTCCTTAATAGCTTGTCTGTAGCCTCCCTACCTCGTTTCTCATTCCCATTTAAATTGATGTCTTATACAAACATTCTACCTATCACTCTTACCTACAGGCTCTAATCTATCCTTATTTCATAGTTCGTTTCAAAGTCAAATCAACATTAAACACCTGACAATTTCATCTCACTCCATTGTATGCTACAAACAATCTGTCCTTGTTTCATATCGATCCCTCCATTCGTAGAAAATATCTCCACCTACAGGCCTTCTGTTTTCAAACGTTATACTATGGTTAAAGCTTGTATTATATTATGCTAAATTATACACTAAGAATATTTATACACGTTAAATGATACTAAATTAATATTTCAACTTCATTAGAATTATGCCCGTAAAATTAAGGATTTTACGCTAAAGTAAAATGAAAAGCTTTTTAACTAAAATACACTGAATCTGGTATAATTGAAGCTGCATCCTTACACTGCACATTAATATTTTACCTTTATTATAGGTATGTAGCATTAACTGGTTCTGCTCCCTATCATAAAAATTATAAAAGTTCTTAGCGAATATTTGCAAAGCTGAAAATGATGGAAAACTTACTCTAAAACTTTTACTCTAAACTTGTTAATTGTTACCCTAGCGTTTTAAAACACATTAACTTTTTAATACGCGGTATTTACATGCGACAACTTACACTAAATTGTCCGATGACTTATCTAATCAATTTTAACGTACAATTTACACAGTATTTTATATATATATATATAAATATATATATATATATATATATATATATATATATATATACAATATATATATATATATATATATATATATATTAATAGTTATTAACATGAAATGAAAACCCAACTTTGTATTTAAAGTTGAATTACCATTTCAAATCGAACTAGTAATTGAAAACCACTAAAAGAACGGCTACAGCAGAACTTGAACCTGCAACCTCTGATTT
Organism: Platerodrilus igneus; assembly: GCA_036346225.1. Taxonomy (NCBI): domain Eukaryota; kingdom Metazoa; phylum Arthropoda; class Insecta; order Coleoptera; family Lycidae; genus Platerodrilus; species Platerodrilus igneus. The sequence continues at coordinate 4,091,460 of JARFIW010001182.1, forward strand.
TCCGGATCAGTGCTCTAACCAATTGAGCTATCTAGCCTAATTGTTTAGATGATGTTATACTTAATACTACTGAAGCTTGGCTCTTGTTAACGATTTTCAATTACGTCTTGCATTTAAGGAAATTGAATCTAGTTATATACATAATTCATGTACTAATAACTTGATCATCCCATTTTTGCAACGTTCGGAATAATACAAACATGTAATTATATTATTATTAATAGAGAAGAATAATCCACATTTGGAATGCAAATGAATGCTTAATATATATTAATAGTTATTAAGATGAAATGAAAACCCAACTTTGTATTTAAAGTATTGAAATGGTAATTCAACTTTAAATACAAAGTTGGGTTTTCATTTCATCTTAATAACTATTAATATATATTAAGCATTCATTTGCATTCCAAATGTGGATTATTCTTCTATATATATATATATATATATATATATATATATATATATATATTGCTACGATATCGCCAAACGCGCGGTGTATTTAACGCTCAGTTGCTTGCTGCTTGCCACCTCTGTGCCTCTAAAATTAATCTAAAATAATTTTAAAATCAACACAATTAAATTTATGCCTCGACTAGCTCAGTTATACTCTGCACAGAGTGAACGACGATATGATAACAGAATATTTACCCACTCCCCTCTAACACTTCATATACCTGAATAAGACAAACGAAATACACCAAATTTGGTATAATAGGCTAAGAAAAATGTACAATTTATAACTCTACGTCCTTGTAATATTATTAGTCATAAAAGCTTTTGAATCATTTGAAAATAAATATTCTTATTAAATTTGTTCACTACCAAAATGTCAAGCAATTAAACCAGCACAAATAATTGTTTTATAATGCTTCGTTGAACGTTCAAAAAAACTATTAACGTAATTTTTACGTACTAACCAAGATTATTTTGTTGACCTTTTACACAAAAATTACTTATATTACATGTGAGTTTTATGCTTATGAAATATTTGAAACAGAACATGCAACATTCAAGAAATTATAAATTTAAATTCTGACCTTGTATCTTTCTGTTGGCTTCTACGGAAGCTTCATGACCAAGATCGATTGTTGGTTCCAGTCGTTGACCCATAGCTTGGCTCTTAACCCAGTAATCCATAGTTTTCCAATACCTTGTAGACGTTCTTTAATAAATGCTTTAGTTGCTTATTTAGTTTAATATCATCATCAGATCCTTATTTATATTATTATTTATATTATTTAAATAATTTTTTAGGTCCTTACTTAAATAGTTTCTTAGAATATTACTTAGAACATTACTTAAATTAACAAATGGTAAAAATTATGTTTACATTAAATTTAGACTTACGTTTTTAATACTAACGGCAAATTTTCACTAATACGTACTCACGCGTACTTCTACTATTTTTCACTTTTATTTTGTCACTTTTGACTTCACTTAATTTCAGATTCGCGTAATAAATTCGTCTAGACTGGTACAGTCGTGCGCCGTTAATGGAATGAATGCATCTTATCAGTTTTGGTTCTTTATATAGAACAAGTTCGTTCCCTCCTATCTCTTAACCTTTTGGTTTTATTCAAAATTGCTTACTCTATGCATTTAAATTTGTACGTATTTCAACGTTTTGTATTGGGACTTGCTAACAAGTGCTATTAATTATGTTCGAAACCACGTAGACATAAAGTTTGTAAAGGAATTTATTAAATTTTCAATTTAATTCTGCACGTAGATCAAAACTTATGATTCCATATTTACAAAAATGTGGCAAATTTCTACATTTAATATGTCACGTACGCCTTCTGCCCCAATATTTATACCTTATGGCGTTATCAAATATGCTCGTTTTTATAAAGTTTATTTTATGCGTTTTATCGCCTTCTATCCCTTACGTAATGCGTCGAATTTGAAAGGGATTTGTTTCACGTTTAACTATGCCTAATTTGTATTTATTTGGAGTTTAAGAAGGCTTTAAATGTTTCTAGAATGAAATGAGCTGTGTCCAGGGTTATTAATTTTACTAAATGTGGTTCAGTTATTACAGAATGAGCTTCCTTTTATTTTATACAAGGTGATATGTATTTGCTTTGGCGCTTGAGAATGTTTTAAATGTTTAGAAATGTATTGAATGACTTCCAAAATTATTTATTTTAGTCCTGTGCCTTCGGCTTGATCTTGTGAGATTACATTCTCGTTTTTTTCAATGATTTCTACTCGTTCATCCCTCATTTCCAACTCCACGTCCGTCAGCCACCATAACGCGCTCGCGCCCAAACGGCGCCCGTTTGACCGTCGCGAGCGCGCGGAATATAATTCAGTACCTTGTTTAGGCGAGTCGTCAAGAGATTACCTAGGTCAAGCCTAAGCAAGGCCTAAAATAAGACGTTTTCTGCTCTTCCGCAGGAAAACGCTGTCTATTTCAGTCCTGTGCCTTCGACTTGACCTTGTGAGGCGTGTTTAGAATCTGACGACGTGGAAGCATACTGTGACTGAGATTAGGTATACTCTAGTAACGGCCAAAACGGAAGGCAATAGCCGAGAACCAACGTATGTCGTGTCATCGTGATAAGGTAAAGGAAAACACATAAAGCAATTTAGGCCCGATCCTTGAAAGCATAGGGATCAATCCTTAGAGCCGCAAGCTCGACTATAGGAGCCGTCCCCTCATTAAGGGACGGCTCGTCCAAGTGAGCCGCGCGGCTCAAAGAATTCTGAACCGCATGGTGCAAACACGAGCCGTAGGGCTCAGCTCTGAGCCGCGCGCCTCGATATTAGTCGGACTCGCAACGCAGGGTCATTAATGCGAACCGTACGGTTCATCAGAAATTTAGGATAACACCTGTTCAGATTTCTTTTGTTGTAGAAATGGATAAAGTCAAAATACTGGTAGAGCTGACGGAAATCGTCCTTAGCAATCCAGATGAGGCTGCTATTCTTGAGCGTATCAAAAACCTGGCAGATGCCTCCTTACCGGAAGGTTGGAAGCAATGGAAGGCGTTTATTTTCCGTAAGAACGAGCTCTTAGGAGACATGTGACTCCCAAGTTTTAAAAAAGATAAGGTATGTACTCCCTACAGTGGGTTTAGTTCAGGCACTTAATCCGGGGCAGAAGTCCTCTCAGAAAAAAGCCTTTAAGGACATGAAGGTCAAAATGTTAGATTGGCCATTTTGCATTGGCTTGATTATAAGACCGGCAAACTTAGCAGCGAGGATAAGGGAATCCGCTGTTCAAAATGAATTGGTAATCGCAGCCCTGGCTGACAAAAACCTCTTTTAGTATGTCGCAAAGAAGCTGCTCGCCAGGTTTCTGAGGATCTATCAGATATAGAGAGCTCGCGCGGAGGAACTTTTAACTGAGTGTCGACTTGTCCACAATCAAAAAAAGAAAGTCGCTTAGATAGATTAGAGAGCTACAGAGGAATTAAAAGTTATGTTTAAATTCTTCATGGATACTTTTGGTTCCACAAATCAAGATACGCGTAGGGATAAAATCGAATCGAATGACGACTCTTCCTACTATGACGAGGAGCGTGAAAATATCCCTCCGCTGTTGAAGTTGGCAGACGATGAAGCATCCGAAGACGAGTTTATGGATATGGACTTTAATCCAAAAACAAGGGAATAGGAACCACTGATTCCACCGCCTAAACCGTACATAGAAACACAGGGCATAGAATGTCTCACGCTAAGAAAACCGTCATTCAATAAGATACGGTATGAGGATGTTCAAAAGAAATTGTAAGCTTCGCCAGTTTTTAGTGCATTAAAAGTAAACAGCCAACTTAGCCATATGCTGCCCACGGAAGCGACTTCTCAAGAGCAGATGGTGAAGGCTGACAAGACCTTGGGAATCATTCTTCATGGCCGCTTACTTCAGAGGGAAGCAGTTGCGGAATCAATGAAAACCTTAATTGAGAAATACCCGATAATTAAGAAGGATATTCAGTCTGTTAGTTGGACCCAAGGCGGTTTTCAGGATGCTCTCGGGTGATGTTTTACAATATGTGTGTGGCCGAAGAGCAGAAGTAATAGAACAAAGGAGGAAGCTTTTCCTTCCAAGAAATGCTCAGGTGGGAACACTGTTAGAAACAATACCACCATCATCTACTCATCTATTTACAGAGGAACCTCCGGCGGAATTGAACAGACACTACGGAGATTCCTTTCGTACCCCTCACAATCTCCACTTTTGCTATGTCAACACACAATTCGTCTAAGGGTCAAACGAGGCCAAATAGGGCAGTGTTACAGCCAAGACGTTCCTCTGGAAAAACGGCTGCGTTTTCAGCCACACAGAAATTTAGTTTCCAGAAAGCGGGGTTATACGCACAAACCCGATCGATTGGCGAAAAGACCAAGGAAACAATGACAAAACAATAACAGCGTTTAGGGCGGGTCAGTTGAGTGATTACCGAGGGCAATAAGAAGCCATTGGAGCTCCACGAAAAATTTTGACGACCATCAGCGGCTATTCAATACCGATTGTCAACAAACCGTCTTTAATAGCTTTTGTAAAACACAAAATGCAATACAATAACACGCATCTGCACATGGATTTGGAAACACGCAACATGATCAGACAGGGAATTATGGAGAAATCCCACTTCTCCACGAGGTTCTTATCTTGGATGTTCTCAGTCTCACAACCGGACGGGACAAAGAGACCTCAACCTGAAATGTTTAAACCAGTTTCTATGCAAACGGGAATTTCGGCTTTTAAACCATCAAAAAATTCCTTCGTTTCTCCCAAACAACGACTTCACGGCCAAGATAGATATCTCTCAAGCTTACTATCACATCCCAATAAAGGAGAGATAAAGGTTTCTTGCCATAATACACAGGCACGAAATATACCACATGACATGTCTACCGTTTGGCCTCTCAACCGAGGCTCTCGAATTTTCAAGAATTTCAAATTGGCTAGCAGCTGAAGTTCGCAAAAAAGGCATGAGAATAGTCGTATACCTGAACGACTTTTTCCTGGCAAATCAAAACTGAAACAGTCTTTATGTCCAAACAAAGGAAGCGTTATTGTTTCTGGAAACCTTGGGGTGGTGTGTGAACAAGGAAAAGTCAATATTGTTACCCTGCCGAAATTTGGACTATTTGGGAATCAACTGGAACACAGAACTAAACACGGTGGCGTTGCCTTCAAAGAAGGTGAATTCTATAAGGAGAAACCTAGAACAGATTCAGAGCAAAGTGATGGAATTGGAAGATAGCAAAAAGCCTGCTAGCCAAAATGAATTTCGTAGCCTTCGTTATTCCTCTGGAGAGGCTGCATTCGAGATACTTGTTGCGCGCTAGTCGGACGCTTTCAGAAAACAGGCCGTTCTCGAATCGCAAGAGTGCTTGTGGAATGCCAATGGTGGGTGAGGAATTTAGGAATAAAGTCCTCGATTTTCCAGACCCATCTCACAATATTTATAGCCACAGACGCGAGCGAGTCAGGCTGGGGAGCTCAGATACAAATTTCTGTAACAAAAGGGCTATGGTCTCCCGGTCAAAAGGAGTGGCACATAAACTACAAAGATAGGTTTGTAGTTTACATGGTGATAAACCAGAACGTGCGCTCCATGAAGGGAAAGACCGCAATACTTCAATACGACAACAGTACGATAGTAGCCTATTTGAAGAACCAAGGAGGAATGAGATCTTTAAAAATGTTGGAGCTGACGTACACTTTGCTCGAGTTGGCACAGGATTGGGGGATAACCTTGATAGCTCAATATATGCCAAGATTGTACAACAGTGAAGCGGACAGCTTATCGAAGAGCAAACCCTTGCCAGATTGGCACTTGCTCCCGAGCATAACACGTAAAATTTTCAAGAGATGGGGTATACCGCAGATAGATCTCTTTGCAAGCAGAGCTTCGAGGGTGGTCCTGCGATACGTGTCAATGGATGTGATGGACCATCAGGCCGAATTTACGAATGCCTTTAGCAGGGCATGGGTATACCAGCTAGCATGGATGTTTCCGCCCCCTGGTCTAATACCGAGAGTATTAAACCACCTGATTTCGACAAAAGGTATTTATATACTCACATGTGATTTTCCAATGCTCCACCCGTAGGTACTACATTGGCCAGGAAGCGAGTTTTTTACCTGGAAAATTTGGAATTTTGCCGAACCCTTGCTGTTCCAAGCAAGGTAGGAATCTTTAAATTGCGTGATAACACACACACGGGACCTCCATTTTACCTCTCATCCGAACGAGGGTGTATTTTTATGAAAAATACTCGCCTAACATTTTTCAAGCGGACCGTGTCGGGATTCGAACCCGGGATTTTGGGCGTACTAGTCACACACACACCACTACGCCACGGAGCCGCCGGTATTTATATACTGATAGTAAAGAATTGGGACAAGGTTTTCTGGAAAGGCGATGTGAAGGCAATTGTATTGGCAATTCCCTTTCAACTAGAAAACCGCCGGCAATCTCCAATAGATGCGCGTACTCGAAAGCCCTTACACCATGCACGGAAGTTACGCTTGAAGGCCTGGAAGGTACAAGGTGGACCGACTCGATTAGCGATTGGTCGAGGGTGGGTAGAGATTTGCTCAAAAGTGCATGGTGAAAATCCTCTCAGAACATACGTTACTCCTTGGAGAAGATGTGTTGCATAGACGAAGCAACAGGGCATATTAGCAGTGAACCTGGAACCAAAGTCAGTCGCTCAATACCTGGCTTACTTGCATACCGCTAAGGGATTTGCGCCAACCACAAACAAAGCGCACAAATCCATAATAGCCACGCTAGCGAACCCTACCAAAAGCGAACAGATATTTGGTCATCCGCTAGTTAAAAGGATAGTTAAAGCTATTGAAAAATTACGAGCCCAATTTCAATTAACAAGGTTATCTGAGACGTAGACAAACTCATTCTCTGGATGAAAACCCACTATGTAAACAGAAGTAGCATATTCCAGGTGTCCAGAGGATTGGCTCTGATTTTATTGCTAGCTTCGGGTCGCAGAATACACGACTCAACGCTATTGAAAATAAATGAATAATCGATGAGTAGAGAACAGGGATCAGTGTCGTTTGGATCTAAAACAGATAGGTCTTCTTACAGATAGTCAGGCTGGAAGCTATTAAAGAACTGCGATACAGATTTGGACCCAGTACATTGGACAAATACATTAATCGAGCTCTCTTCGGAAAGAAGAGGGCCAAACAATAAATCAGTTCATCTTTTTATTTCAACTCGAGGAAAAGTTGGTCCAGTCTCGAGAGCAACCATAGAGGGCTGGATTAAGACAGCTTTCGTAGAAGCAAAAATTAATTACTCACCAGGCAGCATTAGATCTGCAGTGTCCTCACACTACAAAACGAGGTGCCTTTAGATATTATATTAAAAAACGGAAACTGGAAAGGAAAGACGAACTTTTTTACATTCTATTATAAAGATATTGTCAAGCTACTCCAGCCTCCGCTACAGAATTTATGCACGTCTGCATTTCTTCTTATTTAGATTAAGCTCATCTTACTTGTAGAATATAAATTACTGACATAAGTTGGTTTTCGGCTATTGCCTTCCGTTCTGGCCGTTACTAGAGTACACCAAATCTTAGTCACAGTACACTTCCACGTCGTCAGATTCTAAATACGTCTCACAAGGTCAAGCCGAAGGCACAGAACTAAAATAGACAGCACCTCCCTCCCGCCGGGCAGAAAACGACTTATTTTAGGCCTTGCCTAGGCTTGACCTAGGTAATCTCTTGACGACTCGCCTAAACAAAGTACTGAATTATATTCCGCGCGCTCGCGATGGTCAGGCGGGCGCCGTTTGGGCGCGAGCGCGTGGTGGGGGCTGACGGACGTGGAAATAAGGGAAGTTATTTGAATTCAACACGCATAAGCAAAAGGGAACGTGCTGCGTAACAAAATCAATAATCACAAGGCAATGGTATTCGTTGTAAAAGCAAACGTCACTTTTATCAAATACGAAGAAGTTGAAAGTCTAGGAATTGTTATGTTCAAAACGGTCGATAATTAACAGAAACAACTGCGTTTTAAAAGGTCACGTTCAACGAAGTCGAGCGTATATTAAGATTGGACTTCATAGAAATTAATTCCAACCGTCAGTTTGGATAAACAACTATGGTAACAAACATCTTACGAAGCGAGGGAAATGAACGATTGGTTATATACAACAGATAGGGATAGATATAAAGCAAGCATGGGATTGAAATGCACGTACACTATACACGTGGAGTTGAGATAGGATGTCATCAATATCGATTTTCTGTAACTCAAGTGGGGTTTTGAACGAGACAGCAAACATGCATAAAACAAAAATAAATAGAACTTAGGCGGAGTTTGTGACGACAGAAAACTCTATCATTGGTCGAAAGTCAACAGTGTTAGAAACGAGTGCACGCGCGAAGGTTGTAAGCGAATTCGAAGTATACAACAAGTACGGCGGGAAAAATTTTCAGAATCAACCGACGGTTATGCTAAAAATTTGTAGAAACGGTTTTTAAAAATAAGCTTTTCGCTGGAAGCGCGTCCACCAGGGGGTTTTGGAAGCATATAAATACCAGAGCTTTAATATTCAAGTTCTCTTTTCCTTTACGTCGATAAAAGTGCTGAATACCGATTCAGAATACAATAATAAAGCTTGTGTAAGTATTTTATGCAATATTACCGTAAATATAGTAGTTGCTAGTATAACACAGTAGTAGCGGACCTCTAAATTATTGACGTGAAGTACGAGTAGTGTATTAAATTAATAAAGGTCCGGCTACTACAATACTACTACTCAAAAATCAATAAATGGAAGCATGTTATATGGGGTAAGCAGCACAAGTAATCGAGTTTGTATGCATGATATGGAATGGTACTATTAGACGAGGCACATAGCTTACAGAGGTAGCAGATGGTAGAGGCCTGGGGATACGCTGAGCAGCACAGAAAATCAAGACAACGCGGAGGGGTGTTCTGGCACTCATCTCTAGCGGGAAGGAAGCCTGAAGAATCTCCAGGTAATTTAGTTAAAATTTCTGTTGCTTTATAAACATTTGTGAAATTTTGTGCTGTGTGGTTGATTTTTTTTTTTGGTGGCATATTTATGGTTCTAGAGACTTAGTGTAAAAGAAACATGTACTGAACAATTTATTGATGTTAAATATTGAAAAAGGATGTAGTTGAACATCCAAAATTTTAGTCAGGATAAAAATTGTAAAGGGTAAACGGGTCTGTAATTTTTGGTTTTAATTTATGTAAGGTATAAAAGTCATATACAAACTAAACTGGGTTATTATGAGCTCACCATACTCCAGTGTGAAATCAATTTAGGGTAACATGTGGGGGCCCATCTACTCATATCTCATTGAAATTGTTTAAAATTTATTAGAAAAATCTAATACTTTAAAACATGCCATAATTGGAGTTTTATAATTATGGTATCTAACTGTTTTTAACACATGTAAATATAATTTATCTGTTAATAGGTGTAAATAAAAGGTTGTATGTTTGTGGTATTATTTGGTAGTTTTATTGAATGGTGTGCGAGCGTGGAAGAGATATGCCTATAAATATAGGTATTCGAGAAGAGGTACAGCTAAGCTAGCCAGGGAAGCTGAAGGAATTTGAAGGAGAAATAAAAGGGTAAGAAATTTTTAAAATTTTTATTTTTTTTTCGAAAAATTGTATGACGGCCCAGTGAAGGATCGGTGTTAAAACCAAAAATCCCTGATTCCACGGCAATATATATATATATACATATATATAAACTAAATGTCCTTTCAGGTTTTGGAGTAGCTTCAAGTCGGTATTAAGTAAGTGCGATGGCCTTATATGATATATTTAGATATATCTGTTTAAACAGTTTCGTAAGCTGCATGGGTCTAAGAAACCATGGAATACAAACCGCCAACACTTTTTAACAGAATGTTTTTCATGTTTGATAATTCCCAATGCTTACAACATGTATCTCCTTGAATCTTGAACCCATCTAAACCGCATGTAATCGTCTAAAAACTAATATATGCAACAAAGCCAGTACATACTAACCTTGCGTTAAATGATCGATAATAGGCAAACTATTAATTTTCTCTAATAGCCACTGTTACATATGAAGTTACGACATTTTTAATTAAAGGTAACCAACGAGTCATTTGTTTTACAATTAGTACTTAAACTATAAAAATGCCATCATTAAAACAAATTTATGAGTAACGTCAACAAGTTACTTTCCAGTTTATTCAATAATACATAATTTGGATGAAAAAGAATTGTTATAATTAGCTTAATTTTACAAAGTACTCGAACAATTTGTACTAACCAAACAGACCAAATGGTTGTTACTAAAAATAAACCATGTTAACAAGCAGTTCATGACGCAGCGTTTAATATATTGGAAATGGGTTTGGAACTTCAATAGCGGTAATATAAAGCACGTCCTTAGCCAAAGAACTAAATAATGATGTAACCTTCTTAAAAAGCCACATGCTACAAGTTAAAGAATTTAAAAAGAAACATGTGGTAAGAACAAGATCTTAGAAAAACAATAAATTCCAATGGTTAATACGATATTTTCCAACCTTGAACGTCTGACTTCATAACACCTCGAATTATTCTGTATTACGTTCCACAAACATGCAATAAAATTCAAAGGTAAACAAAGTGAACCCAATGCCACGTCATGTTTAAAGTGTGATTAACCAGGAGTTATATAATGGGATGCCTTTTATGGTCAAATTTCACGACTGCAATATGTTCAAACAACATGTCGAGGTTTCACCCCTGTCATACAACACCTTCGTAAAACAAGAGACAAATGTAAGAACCAGCGCATAACCAATTGAAACGAATACGCCCAAAGTATGTTCCCACTGAAAACGTTTGGCTATATTTTATATTAACTACATTTTAAGAAAATAGACATAATGCGATTAAATTATTTTCGACAATTGCGCAGTAGAAAACGTTCTGACCGTTGAAAACAATGAAACCATCGAACATCGATAAGCAACTGTATGCCAAAGTGATAGATCCTGGGCCTTCCGTGCCACTCTTCATCCAGGAAAATCTTCTATACGGTTCCCGAAATCTTCTGAGCATATCCCTTGAACTGTAGTGTTTTTATTTTTTCTGAAATTTTTAATCTGTAACCACTCCAAATCGTATACAGCTTTTTCGGCTTTATACCAGACTCAAGACTTCCACCTTAGTAAAATCCTCACCATATTTTCTCTTATTTCTCAGTCGCTGAACACGCTATCATGACAATTGTTACGCTTCATGGGTTTCACAAGCTTTATTGTAATAGTTAATCGTAGGGGATTTCTAATCCATAATTGGAGGTATATTTCTCATCGTAATTTAGCCAGTAAGTAGGTGACGCATTATAAATGTGGTTTTTGAGTTTCCAGCATAGCTAGAGGAATAACTTATCCTACTCTTTCATCCTCCCTTCTCTCGCATCCTCCGCGCCAACCTAAACTAAACATTTTAGTTCGAACAATATTGAGCTAACCTAACCTAACTAATTTATAATTATATACATGCTACCTACTTCCGATACACATCCGAAATACATAAGACATACATTATAATTTGAATTAGGGCCACTATACTTGCGGCCACGTCCCCAATGCTCCACCCGGAGGTACTACATTGGGTTTAAACGCGAAAAATAGTCGTGCTCCTAATTTATTCTTACTTCATAGTTGATTCACCCTAAATAAAAACTAAATAAAAATCTAACAAACCTAAAAATCTAACAAACCTAACAAACTCTAACAATCTAACAAACCTAAAAATCTGACAAAAACTGGAACAAAAACAAAACAAAAACTAAAAACAGGGTTGTAAATAATGGTATCCCTAGCGCTGACTTTCGAGTGTACCCGATCAACAAGCAAAAATGAGAGGGGGAGGGATCCGTAATACCGGATAGCAGACGCCGGTTCTGCTTACCAGTGCGACCTGAAGGGTCGTCTTAAAACTATCCAAATCTAGCTAACTAATTTAAATCCATCCCTAGCTTTCCTATCGTTCCTAACTGATTTACATTATGATTACAATCTTCGCAATTCTGCTCGTCCTTCCCAAATATATACTGCAACCAAAATGGCGACAGAACGTCAAACAAAACAAATAAGCCACATAATACATGCTATATATAAATAAATATAAAGTGTAAATATAAAATATAAATAAATATAATTATGTAAATATATAAATAAATGTTTAATAAGCGTTAAGCATATAGCAATGCACAAAATAGCGAAAGCATCACCCTATTTATCAGGTGCACTCGCACAAGCATTATGTCAGCTAGCGCCTTTACACACCAAACGTGCTTCTTAAATTATTTCAAAAACTACTAATTAATGTAAATCAATGCTTGTGCGATTACAGCCGCCACAATTTAAGTCTTACCTCGATAATAAAATTCTCCAGCATCCGAAGATCTGGTCGTCTGTAACTTACTTCTAAAGGTGGGACGGGGTGCACTGCTAAAGTCCTGGTGGGTATGCACTAAATGTTTTTGGGGGGATCACAATCACTATCACTATCACTTCACTTTCAAGTCCTGGGGGGATGCGCGGTTGCACTCTGTTTTATTATCCTTGTTTACTTTATTGATTTAATTTAATGAGGGTTTATGATTTATTTGTTATTGTTTATTTGGTATTATTTATTCCCGATTTTCCGCACATAATTATGAAGATAGGCAGTGATTGTATTAATGGAGTGGAGGTTTCTCGTGCATATTGGACATTTTGGTATAATTATCTTTTTTTTTTTTTTTTTTTTTTTTAATATCAGGTTTTGGTTATGCTCGTATCCTTACTCACGCCAAGTCAATCTAAAATTTTCAATCCTCCCACCAACCCCACCGAATTTTTACACGCGGTCGTCATTGATTGTCTAATCTCGCGACCCTTCCCGCGAATTCTTTTAAGGCTGTCCAGAACGCCTTCTGGTTAACCACTTCCCCGACTTCCTCTAGGCTCTTTGGCCATGCCAGACCTAGGATAGCTAGTTTGCTATCAGCCAACCCTCGATTTCCCGCCTCAAGCGGGCAGTCGAAGAGCACGTGCTCTGCGCTTTCCGCGCCCTCACCGCATTCGCAGCGGTCGCTATTGGTTAGACCGAACCTTTGTAAATACGCCTTCAGGGCGCCGTGCCCTGTTATCAACTGCACCATTTTGTGATCGAGCTTAACCTCGATCTTACCTCTGGCTTCTATGCTCGGTATGAATTTGTGGGTCAACCTGCCCGTGGCAGCGTTGTTCCACCTCTCTTCCCATTGTCGAATTGATTTTTCGCGCAGCTTTCTTTTGATTAAAGACCTCGGTATCGACGAATGTGATATTCGAAAGTCGCCCGTCGCGGCCTCTTTAGCTAATTCGTCAGCCCTATCGTTTCCTACGTTACCATTGTGCGACCTGACCCAACAGAACTTTAAACGTCGAAACTCTAGCGCCGTACGCGCTATCCTCCAGACGTCCGCTTGGAGATCTGTCAAGGTGTTCATGTTTGTTAAAGCCGTTAGCGCCGATTTACTATCACTGATTATATAATACTCGTCTCTGCCCGTATGGTTTATTACGTAATCGATAGCCTCTCGTATGGCTACCAATTCGCACTGGAAGATAGTGCACCAGTTCGCGAGTTTGGTTTGAAACCGAAACACCTCCCTTTCCTGCTTATACACGACAAACGCCGCGCTTGCTTGCCCATCGTCCATACGTGAACCGTCCGTATAAATTCTGATACCCATCGCGTCCTCATCACCTTCGACAAACTCGATCCCTCTAATATCAGCCGGGTGCCCTAACTCAGATACAACAATCTTTCTTGCAATTTCCTATTACCAAGATTAAGATCTTCGATAATTTCGCGCCCTTTTCCTATATTTATTAATCGTCTATCTCTAATCTCCTAACGACATATTCGATAGGAGAGACCTACTGATCACCAGGACAGCCTCCGTGGAGGTGGTCCTGTACGCCCTCGCCGCTTTTACCGCGGTTATGCGTTGTACGTTCGTCAATTGACGCATCTCCCGGACTTTACAACCTTCTGCCCATACAGAAGCTGCGTACAGTATTGCCGGCTCAATTGCTCCGGCATAAACCGTCCTCAGCGATTCGCCCTGAAACCCCACTTTATTTTAGCCGCCGCCATCATTTTATTTGATATTTCGCCGCCCTTACTTTTTACGTATTGTACGTGCGCTTTCCAATTTAATTTATTGTCGATCTTGACGCCGAGGTAGGTAATACAATCTTTAAACGGATTTTCTCCTCCTAGCTCTAACCTAGGAGGTCTCTGTCCTGGTTTCGTGCCGAAATAAAGCGCCTCTGACTTCGCCGTGTTAAATTTTAATTTTACCGCCTGCGACCATTCGTGTAATTTATTAAGCACCTCGTTCGGTTTTGTGCGCATATCCATTAACAATCTCGATCTTACAATTAAAAGTGTGTCATCTGCAAACCCAACGATTGAGCATCCTGCGGGCAACTTGACCCTAAAGATGCTCTCATACAACAACTTCCAAAATGTGGGACCAGAACATGACCCTTGCGGGCATCCCTTTCCACCTCACGCGACAGAACTTCACCCGGAATTTCAACCTGTGCTAATCGCCCGAGAAATAGCTCTTGACCAAAGACATCAAGTTTCGCGGACAACCCCTACGATCTAACTCGCAAACGATTAATGGCCACCAGGCAGCATCAAATGCTCCTGAAATGTCCAAAGCAACAACGACACAGTACTCTTTGGCATCTCTTGCCTGCTTAATTTCCCCAACAACGAACTCTAACGCGTCGATAGTCGACTTGCCCTCCACGAAACCAAACTGTCGGTTATTAAAACCGCCGCTGTCTCGCACTAGGTGTTCAACACGCGTAGTCATAACGCGATCTAAAACTTTCCCCAGCACCGGTAGCAAGCTAATTGGACGATAGCTGCCCGGATCTGACGCATCCGCCTTTTTAGGTTTGGGTATAAATTTCACATTCTGGATTTTCCAGCAACGCGGAAAACGCCCTTTCTAAACAAAGATTAAACAACCCAACAAAGACACACGGGGCTAACAGGCACGCCTGCAGAGCTGCGTCTGAAGTGATTCCATCATGCCCCGGTGCCTTCTTAGGGTTCATCCTCCTAAGAGCCCTGACGACCTCGTGAACTAGGATTGCCTTATCGGCACCTGTTCCTTGCGCCTTTGCAGCTTCCCGACGTATTAAATCGTGCGACCCTTCATCCCCTCGGGATTATCCGATGGGAAAAATTTCTCTAGTAAATATTCCGCTGTGGTTTTAAAACCTTCCGTGTATTCGCCATTTGTTTTCTTTATATTACTGAGCGCGATTTTTGTTGTTTTCCTCTAATTACGCGGTATGCGGTTCCCCAGGGTTCTTTCTCTGAGTTTTGCGTGCAGAATTCTTTAAATTTATTCGTTCGCGTTTCTTCTATTAATATTTTATATTCGCGGTAACTTTGATTATATTCTATTCTCCGTTGTTCTCTTATATCTCCCGAGGCGCGTTGATAGCGGCGCCTTAGGTTACGCGTTTCTGCCCGCTTGGTGGTTAGTTCCCGGGTCCACCAGGGTACGCTGTCTTTAAATGTTTTCTTTTCGGCATGGAATACGACGACGCGTCTACCACCGCGTCGTTTAATTTTTCGCGAGTGTTTCTACTTCGTCTGCCTCTCGGCAGTTAAATAGCTCATTTTCGAGCACAGGATACTTTCGCCAAATTTTGTTTAAATCGCTCCCAATTTGCTTTTTATTACAGAACCGCGGAAATACAGTTAGCTGCTCGTTTGCACTTGTTTTGGTTTCAACGTCCCATGTTATTAATTTATGATCAGAGAGCGTTTCCTCGTCCGACCTTAATTTCCAATTACAAATCGTTTCTAACATTTCGTGCGAGACTGCAGTAATATCTATAAAACTGCTGCCTCTATGCGTCTCAAACGTAGGTAAATCATTAGTGTTTATCACACTAAGATCCCATTCCGTAAAAGATCAGCAACCTGCGAGCCTCTATCGTCTTCGATAGGGCTGCCCCATAGTGGCGACTTGGCATTAAAATCTCCCCCAATGACTAGATTTTTATTTCTGCCGATTTTACGAATAATATTATCTACTTCATTTATCAAGTCTTCGGTTTGGGGATTTTCCCGCCGGGAATCGACCGGCGGGAGGTACACGCTTATTACATAGAACGCATTTTCCCCTGATTTGATTTCGGCCGTCGTTACAAACTCGTTCGATAAATTATTTAATATAATTCCGGCGCACGTTCCATTATTTATTATTATCCCGCTACGCGGTCGTTCACTATTCGCGTTTAAGACGGTAACCCCTCCCAAAACCTGTTATTTTGTGGCCATACAGGTGCGGTTCCTGTATAAACCCGATGTCGATATTATTTTCGATGAATAACTTTACGAAGTTATTTGTTGCCCTCTACCTTTCCCGAGATTTAGTTGCGCGAATTTAATCTTCTTGCTTCTTATGGACTTTGTTTTATCTTCACAGTCCATAATCGATGTTTCGTGTGATTGCGTGCTTCAGACGTTGCATCGTGGGGCATCTACTCGACTTGGCGTCGTGGCGCGTATCGACCTTCGCGCCACCGCCAGTTCTGTCGTTTGCCCTAGCGCAAACCACACAGCAGGGGACTGCCTTCCGGCAATTCTTGAATTCATGCCCGACCTCGGCACAGTTACCGCACCACTGTACCTTCTCCCTGCACTCCATCGATCGATGGCCGTACTCGTAGCACCGGTAACACTGGGTCATCGAGAAGTGGTCCCGGGCCCATACTCTTCGCCACCTGAGGTTAATAGCATCAGCTAATATACGTCTTCGAAGTGTGGGGGTCACTTCGAAGACTACGTTGGCGAAGGGATCTCTAGGGCCCTTTCCGCCAAACCTGAACTTCTCTCTCAGGTGGTCTTCTAGCTTCAAATCGCCGAAACGGGGATTCTGGCTCGCAATCAACCGCACGAGCTCTTCAGCCTTCATCCCCGCTTCGACCCCGGAAGAACGACCCGTGGACGTTTCTTCTCGATGGTCTTCGCCACGAGTTCCTTGCAGTTCCCGCCGACCTTCAACTGCAGTTTCTTGGCGTCGTCGCGACCTGCGCACTCCACAACGACACCGCCCTGGCGCGTCCTACGAGCTCCGACAACAACAAACCCATCTCGAGCGGGATCGACCTTCTGCTTCAGGGTCGTCATCACGTCGTGCTTCTGGCCTGGCCTGGCGTCGACCCTTACAGCAAACGTAGGGCAGATCCTGAAGCTGCAGCGGCGTAGGAGACCTTGCGCTGCACCGACGCACCCTGACTCTGGCCTCCTGAAACGACAGAATTCACCGCCGGACTTCCCCAACAACACTTGCTCTCCTGAACCATCTAAACAAAGACGCAGCGCCCTAACCATACCTATCAGTTGGTTCGTCACGTCACGGATATCATCCACGGCGTGCCGAACCATCTTCCTATCCTCCACTACGATAGTGGCGGAGGTCGTCGGCACCTTCCCATAGACGGCAGCGTGCGCCTTCCTCACCCTAAACTTTAAGAGTTCCAGCTCATCGAGGTCGCTAGCATTAACGCTACCGTTGCTGCTAGTCGACATCGTGCGCTGGGCTCTCGAAGTAGAGGGCAATTCTGGCGCCGCAACCACCACGGGAGGCCCTGACTCCCCAGACACGACCGCCGCAGACGCAGGCTCCTTCCCTACCTCCTGTACCTCCTCCTGAGTTTCTAACAAGAAGTCCTTTAGCACTACCTTAAGCTGTTTCCCCCCAACAGCGCCCTCCGCCACCGACCTAGCAGACTCCGACCGATCGCCCCTCTTCCTCCTGGGCAGCGGCTCCTCATCGCGGTGGACCACCATGCTGACAAAACTAGCAATAAAATGACACCTAAAACGCAGCTCACAAAACGTCCTAACCGTTACGACGCTAAAAGAACGACGCTAGAAGAACGCAAAACGTTGGTCCAATAAAATGTTTTGTTTAAAGGTGAACCGTAAACAACCTTGTATTTATTAAAACTTCAACCGCCCAATTAAATATCAAATTTTAACAAAATACAACAAGCACTAAGCGTCAAAATAACAACTAGAATCAAATAAATTTCCTAACGCAATAAAAATATCTCGATTTAAAATGTACCGTAAAAACGCTATTTATTTATTTTAAATTTTAAACCGCCAAATCAAATTTAAATAAACTAATTACTTCAAAATATCTAATTTATAAATAAGAACACTTTATTTTTAAATGTGTAATTAACAAAATAAGGTCGAGCGCAATCGGAATGTGGTAACCGGAAATGACCTTTCACTTAATCGCTTGGTAACTAGCACAACCCGTAACTGTTACACCGCTTAATTACACCAAAATCGATTTTAAAGGAACTTTTAAATACGCGTGAACTTAAATTACGGAAAATTTATATTAAAATTGTTTTAAAATTTACAGTTTTGAGTTATTTATTTGATTTAAAAGGGCTTAGATTTTTGTTTTTGGTTATTATTTTATTATACGCGCACTATAAAAATTCACACACTTTTGGTTGTTTTACCCGGTTTTTACTTGATTTAGGCGGATTTTATTTTAAATTTATTATTAAAAATGCCTTTTAAGTTATTTCGAAATTGTTTTTGAGTATTAGTTGAGTAGACCTTTGTTTTATTAACCCGAAATTTATTTAGTTTATTTTAAAACGCGAATTTGATTTAAATTACAAAGAAGACGCGATTTATTTAGTTTTTATTTAGTTTAAATTGTTTTAAAATTTTTATTTTACTGCCCTGTATTTAAAATTTGATGGCACACAATTATAAAAATAAAACACAATAAAAAGCAAAGCTTCAAATAAAATAATACAACAATAAATAATATAAACCCTAGATAAAAACTTACTGTTATTGCTGAAGCGGGAGCTCGGCAAAAACACGTCCGCTCGCTTCAAGCGGCAACTAGAAACTACATAAGACATACATCTTGTATACGTTTGACATACATCCGACATAGTAAAGTATACAGGAGGCATATTTTCTAAGGTGAAATCATGTACCCCCTAAAGGAGCTGTATTCACTTCAGTAAACTCGATTTAGCAATAAGATGGTTATAGTTGCAGATCGAAAATCTGGACATACCGTACATATTCAATTACTGGCTAGAAAAGGATGTAGAAGACAAACTCGTCGACATGCATTTAAAAAAAAAACAAAGTAGTTAAGTTACAACAATCGGCCGTAAACATAAACAATTTACGGGTATGTGTTGCTATGTTGCGACTCGTAAGGGTGCAAAATGGAAATAAAGATGCATATTTTGTTACATGCCAACCGGCATGTATCACGTTAGATTTAATTTGTAAATAAATTGCCGCGTATTTTTAAATGAATATGTCAATTTCCGTCGTCCCTGACAGCCGCGTCTGCGCAAAAGGATGTGGAGTGCGCGCGTGGTGTTTTAAGACGCCATTAAGTTACGAGCCCTCGACGAAGCAACAACTATCTTGAGAGGTGTGTCTTTTCTTTATAGGAAAAGGATGTAGGTTCCTTGAACCTTTTATAGTACTTGTACCTAATCCTGTCGTTCCCCTACGAGTGCAGTAAAAGAAGGACGGATGTAATTTGATTCAACATGGCGTGAGCTGAACGCATCCTGCAAAATCATCATTGAACCCTGAGACGAATTCACGAGATGTCGCCATGTAAGTAATTTGTATTGATTTAAATTGTGCTTGCAAATTGACTTAAACAGAGGTTGCATCACCCTAAAAACGTGGCTGGTTTAAGTTACAATTGGCGGAAATTATACCGCGAGTATAACAATTGCCCAAGTGTAACCATTTTTTGTTATAGGGTTTTCTAAATAAATCTTAATGGTTATCTCCATACAGAATGGGCACAAAATGCTTCTAAAATAGCCAAAAATGACCCTAAAATTCGGGCCTATGCATCAAACCTTAAGCCCTTATGTACAAACTCGAGCCCAATTCTTATACACTTATATGTTTTTGTTGGAAGATGGGAAATTATATTTCCCAAATGCGTCTATGTATTCGGAGACACCCTCGAAGACTTAGTTGATCCCTGCTACTATAGAAGACTAAGTAAGCAAGCAGTTTTACATTTTTTTTTGTAGTAAGACTGGATTTTTAAAAAAATGGGCTAAACCAGTTTTAGTAGCAGTAAGAGTTAAGCCGTTAAAGTAATATTATTATAACCTCAATTAATTTTATTATATAATTCGAATACCTTTGCAATAAGAAGATTGTTATGCAGAAAATAAACACCGTTTAAAAATAAATATAATTACGTTAAATATAATTACGTTCAAAATAGGAAAAAAAGATTGTTAAAATCGTCGAAATTGTTGATGGTACTGGATAAATTAATACACGAAATGTAGAATTTCTTAGGTCCGTCAAGCCCCACCGGTTGACCGATTTGCTCCATAACCTTGCACCCATTTGCTTATAACTAGCATCAAAGCTGTTTCAGAAACATGGCCAATTAAATTCAGAGGGAGCTTGACGCTAGCCCACCCAGTGCTTCGATTTGCTCTAAACCTAGCACCATGTAACTTAGAGCTAGAACCAGCTAGCACCTAAGTAAGAAAGCTAGCATCATAAAAACAAGATGGCGACGATTTTTAACAGTAAATTTTGCCAGCCCCCAAGTTGTTCGATTTGCTCCAAAATCTAGCACCATTTAGCTTAGAGCTAGCACCAGTTACCACCCAAGTAAGAAAGCTAGCACCATAAAAACATAATGGCGGCGATTTTTAAAAAATTTTTGCCAGCCCCCCAGTTGTCCGATTTAGCACTACGAAACCTAGCACCATAAAAACAAAATGGCGACGATTTTTAAAAAAATTTGGTCTCCCAAGTTGTCCGATTTGCTTCAAAATGCCGTTGCTTATAGCAAGCACCAAAGTTGTAGAGCTAGGACCTAAGCTGTTTCAGAAATAGGGACAATTATATTCGAGCGGTCAACTTGACGCTAGTCCCCCCCAAGTGCTCCGATTTGCTCCAAAACCTAGCACCAGCTAGCACCCAAGTAAGAAAGCTACCACCTTAAAAACAAGATGGCGGCGATTTTTTTGAAGTAAATCAATCAACAGGGGGGGGGGGACTTGACGGAGCTGAATTTCTTGTTAAGAAAGAGATATGTGGAGTCTTTAATAGTTATTTACGTGGAACGTCCTCGAAAATTTGTGTCAGCTACACATGGCGTAAAATTCAAAAACGTGCGGGTGTAAACAAGTTATTGAACAGAAGTGTTTGGAAATATTAACGAGAAGTATACACATTCCATGTCTTTCTCGTAAGGCGAGACAAACAGACGTTAATTAGGAAATTTGTTGGAGAAACTACCGAAAATCTATCAGCACGAATAACGAAGACCCACATAAAGTGTGTGTATTAAATACACTACTTTTGTGCTTGCGTGTTTACATGCATAATTCATCTTATTGCTAACGTTTTCAGCGTCCAATCCCCGACTATGTTCGGTTGTGTTCGACATTCCTTAAATCCCAAACAACTTTTTCGATTTTGTACCGTTTACATGGGTTCTGCCTGTGCTTAAATCCGTGGTTCTAGCGTCGTGACCTCATTTCTCCGGCTGCTGGTTACCCAGAACTCGTCTAATCCCCTTTTCTGCGTTCTGGCTACGTTCCTCTCCAGAGCGTTATACCTTGCCACAAATTAAACGCGTCACTTAGTATGACGTTTTGAAATCTAAGACATGAGCCAACGCATTATGTCTTAGGCCAGACCAGCCGTAGTGCTTGCTCGATATCTTCGTCGCGTATTCCACCAATGAAGATCTGCACTGTCACTAATTCTAGAAAAGTATCCGGTTCTGTTCGGTATGCTAATCTCGCCAAGCAAACAATATCTGCTTCAAACTCTTGCAAATTTTCGTTGGTCTTTTGGCAGCAGTTGTTCACTTGAGCGTGGTATATTTGTTGCAGATGAGAATCGCCATAACTCATTTTCAGTCTATGTTAAGATCCCGTAGTTTCTTTGCTCATGGTATGGTCTGGTCGGCAGAATGTTCAAGGCTTCACTTCGTAACGCGAAAATTAAAGCCGTTGCCCTTTCACCATCGTTCCAACCGTTAGTTCTCGCAGTAGCCTCAAATTGTTTAAAGTATGTCCGCAAAAATGACCATCCATCAAATTTAGGTGGTTTTATTGTGAACCTTGATGTCGGTTCGTATTCCTCGATATTTCTTTATTCTGGAGCGTGCTGTTGTATCACTGGAACTATGAACTTCGGCACTTGTACTGTTAGGGAATTAATTCCTTCTTGTTTTTCCGCATTTTCATTTAATTTCCTCGAGGATTCTTCTCACTTAACTACCAGTCTTGTAAGGAGGTTCGGTGAGATAATTGATATGCGTGTAAGTACTATGCCTGAGGTCTCAGGTTCAAATCCCCACACGGCCCACTTGAAAAATGTTAGGCAAGCATTTTCACAAAAGATACGCCTTCGTTCGGATGAGAGGTAAAATGTAGGTTGTGTGCGCGCGCGCGTGTGTGTATGTTTCGTCACGCACATTAAAGATCCCTAACTAGCTTGGAACATTGCAAAGTCAAACGCAGTGCAATCTCGCAAAGTTTTGGTAATGTTTCTCTGCGTATTCTTGTAATTTCTCTGAAAAACTTTCCAGTAGTTTTATGGAATTTTCCTCCGTGCTGCGCTTGAAGTCCTTCAAACAGGAAAGAATTTCACTATTCATTTTCTGTTGAGTACGAGTTTTTGGCATGCACATAGAAATCTTTAATATCCACGCTGATACCAGTGTAACGAAAACTCTAAATGCACAAACAGCAGTTCTTTATTTTCAAACTGATTATATAACCTTTTCAATAACTCGTAGTTACAACGGAATTTGCTTAAAGTTCTCCCAACAATTTATTTTCCAAACTAATCGCTAACAGTACAAGTATTATCTTCTTAATACTACGATTACGATACTATCTTCTAAATTACTTACTAAGGAAGCACTATAATTAACTAATTATTAATTTATATTACGACTATAATAATTTATATCTATTCCAATTTATATCGACAGTCATTTATATCATATCTTTAAAAGCTTTAAATTAGAATTGGTATTGTAATCAAAGCTCCAATCAAAACTCTTATCGAATTTTAATTGGAAGTGTATTGGAGAACCCCTTAACGGCAATTTATACCTTATAGACTACATTTAGATCTTGTTTGGTTGAGAAACATGATATTAGGACACAAGAAGCAATAATAAATAACTATGCTGTCGAAAGCTGTTATATAGCAAAAAATGTGTTTGTCCATTCAAATAATTTCTGTCTGAAGATGGAAAATTGTACTTGCGAAATGCGTTGGTATGCCAAAACGAAACCTTTATTGCGCATTTCAGGAGCACGCGCCTGGTTAAGCCAGTGTACGCGCCGGGGATAAGGTGGACCGCACTCCTAACGGTCACGGACTTTTTCTGGAGGTGTTCTCGACAACAAGTACGCGTGCCGTGGTTTCCTTATGCGCTTACGCTCTTTAGGATTTTCCTCTCATTTTAGTTTTTCCCTTCCACTAAATACTAAATGCGATTTGAGTATCTTCACACAAAAAAAAACAAATCTTAAAACTAATCTAACCTTTGAGCTCTGGTTCCTTGAAGTAATTCCCGATTCGCCAATGCTCGATACTTCGAACTTCAATCACAAACTTTCTTCACGGCGTGATGGTTTCTTGAATAAAATTACAATACTTTTCCAGCACAAAGCCAAGAAACTAATTTATAACAAATTCAATTGGAGTAAAATTAACTTAAATAGAATTCTAGTAAAGTTTTATAAAACTTGAACGGAATTTGAAGTCATTTCCCAGAATCGGCAAAAGGCAAACTGTAGACACTCTATCAATTACAATATTTTACTTGCACTAATTTTTATAAAGCACAGTTATTTTTAAATTACTTCATTTGTTAGCAGAATAACAAGAAACAAAGATTTCCAAAATACTCTTGTCGAATATATCTTCTCATTCAGAATATAAACAACAGTATCTTCAGGAAGTCTTCTATATTATCCAAGTATATGACTTGTTACAAGTCACGTAATTCAAACCAATAATAAATGTCTCAGTTCATAACAAAGTATTTAATTCGTCGAGAGCTTTCAACAATGCAAAATCGACTTTATTTGCTATACATAAATTCCGACCATTTTACTTACAGATATATCCAAATGCTACCTTCCCAATTAGAATGTTTGCTTGTGAGATCGCGGCTTATTATGCAAATGTAGGCTCTTATTGTATGGAATGAACAACAAGTACGTGACTTCCTGTAGTATAAATGCAATTCTTCAGTGAAATAAGTAACTCTAATTAAAAAATTTGCCTTGATACTGAATGAATCATATGAGTAAAGAATCCATTCATTTAACGAATATAAAACACCGAGTGTTCATATGAAATTCGCGCTTTT
This sequence comes from Platerodrilus igneus, assembly GCA_036346225.1. NCBI lineage: Eukaryota > Metazoa > Arthropoda > Insecta > Coleoptera > Lycidae > Platerodrilus > Platerodrilus igneus. Next base: position 4,115,945 of record JARFIW010001182.1, read on the forward strand.
ATGAATTATTAAGTATTAGAATTTTGCCCTAATTTACCAAAATGGCGTATTTTTCTAATCAATATATATATATATATATATATATATATATATATATATATGTGTATATAATTAGTTTTGGGTTTTAGGTCAGCAGAATTGAAGAGTTCTCTTTTTTATAAACTCAAGCTTTCGGAAATTTATTTTTCCATTTTCAAGAGTACTAAAAGTAAATACAAATGAATTAGTTATGTGAACAAGATTGACTAATAGCTAAAAATTATAATTAACTGATACTTACTAAAGTGAGATAAGATACAATTGGACGATCAATAATAATGTACAGTGTATAAGGGTATGGTATAATTAAATTTAAAAATAAAAATAATACTAATTATATCATCAAAAGAGTAAAAATTTTTTGATTATGATGTATACTGTCTTTAAATTTAATTTTGTAAATAGTTGTTTATATGAGAATTTTTGTTTGGGAAAGGTATCTTTATATGTATTAATTAAACGCATTAATTGTAATGACATTTTTGTAAATATATTACATTTTAAAATATTTTTATCAATTTATTTAGTTATCTTTATAATTTTTTGTGTGAGTATGGTTGTAAGCAAAATAATATTATAACTTAATTATTTATTTGTTAATTTTTTATTTTCAAATACATTTTTTTAAATTTAGAAGGTAGGTATATATAGAACTCAAGTCTCCAATGTCGGTTTTTTTATTAAGTGTATTAGAATTTTGATAGATGTAACACATTTCAAGAAATTCGCGTTTTAATTTATTATTTTCTATATGTAAAATTTTTGGACTGTTAAAATCAATTTTGTGGTTGGTGGTATTTACGTGTGTTGATAGAGCAGTTGAATTTGGTTTAGTGCGTATATCACTTTTGTGCTGTGTTAACCGTTGTTTGAGGTTTTGTGAACTTTGCCCAATGTATATATTGGGGCAATTTGAACAATTTACTTGATATATGATGTTCCTTTGGTCTAGAGGAATGGTTTTATCTTTAATTTTAGAAAAAAGATTATTTAGTGTTAGATCGGGTTTTTTTGCAAGATGGATGATATTATTACAGCTGTACCTTTTGATAAAATTGATACAACTTTAGAAATATTTAATAATTACAACAGTAAAATTCAATTTACAATAGAAAAAGAAAAACATTATTCGGTTCCTTTTTTAGATACATTATTAATTAGAGATAAAACTAACAAAATTATTTTAGACTGGTATCAGAAACCTACCACTTCAAACAGATACCTTAATTATCATTCATATCACCCACTGAGTATGAAAATTAATTTTATTTTAGGATTAAAAAACAGAATAAAAAACATAAGCCATCCTTCTTTATATCAAAAAAATTTAAACAAATTATATAATATTCTAAAAGATAACAGTTATCCTGCTCCTCTAATAAAAAGATTGATATTTAACCACACTAATAAAATAAATTACAAAAATTCTACTGATACTACAACCAGTACAATTCCTAGTTACAAGGTATTTCCATATTTTGATAAGTTAACTTCCCAACTAGATAATATTTTTAAAAATTTTAATATAAAACTTGCAAAAAAACCCGATCTAACACTAAATAATCTTTTTTCTAAAATTAAAGATAAAACCATTCCTCTAGACCAAAGGAACATCATATATCAAGTAAATTGTTCAAATTGCCCCAATATATACATTGGGCAAAGTTCACAAAACCTCAAACAACGGTTAACACAGCACAAAAGTGATATACGCACTAAACCAAATTCAACTGCTCTATCAACACACGTAAATACCACCAACCACAAAATTGATTTTAACAGTCCAAAAATTTTACATATAGAAAATAATAAATTAAAACGCGAATTACTTGAAATGTGTTACATCTATCAAAATTCTAATACACTTAATAAAAACCGACATTGGAGACTTGAGTTCTATATATACCTACCTTCTAAATTTAAAAAAATGTATTTGAAAATAAAAAATTAACAAATAAATAATTAAGTTATAATATTATTTTGCTTACAACCATACTCACACAAAAAATTATAAAGATAACTAAATAAATTGATAAAAATATTTTTAAAATGTAATATATTTACAAAAAATGTCATTACAATTAATGCGTTTAATTAATACATATAAAGATACCTTTCCCAAACAAAAAATTCTCATATAAACAACTATTTACAAAAATTAAATTTAAAGACAGTATACATCATAATCAAAAAATTTTTACTCTTTTGATGATATAATTAGTATTATTTTTATTTTTAAATTTAATTATACCATACCCTTATACACTGTACATTATTATTGATCGTCCAATTGTATCTTATCTCACTTTAGTAAGTATCAGTTAATTATAATTTTTAGCTATTAGTCAATCTTGTTCACATAACTAATTCATTTGTATTTACTTTTAGTACTCTTGAAAATGGAAAAATAAATTTCCGAAAGCTTGAGTTTATAAAAAAGAGAACTCTTCAATTCTGCTGACCTAAAACCCAAAACTAATTATATACACTTAGATAGCAAGGTCGTTACCAATTTTAGTATATATATATATATATATATATATATATATATATATATATATTGCTGATAAAAAGACGCCAGCGCTATCTTGGTCAATTCTAATTCTATGTAATAAATTATAAAAGCCCAAACTTTCATTAAGAACGCTCGTGTGTATGAAAATACGCTTTACATTAGTTAAATGGATGGAAACTTTAAGCATATCTTTCATTCATTTATCAAAGAAAAATTCTTTATAAGAAAGTCTCACTTTTGCTGAAATTAATTTGCATAACTTCATTAATATAAAAGTATTACTGGAAGATGGTCACGTAGTCATTTGTTATTTCACTGAATAAAGCGAACATGTGGACGATAACCGCGATATCGATAGGAATCTGCTATTTACAAAGAGAAACATTAGGTATGAGCACATCGCAACTGACGTCGACTTTGCATTAATCAAAGCGCTCGACGAACGAAATCTTTTGCTAGGAACTGATGATTCTTGTCAATTAGAATAAAATTTCCAGGAACAAGTGGTTGTTGATAATGTAAATTTCATGTCATACATAGGAGTGGATTCACTTTGAAACTATTATTGCTGCATTTCTATGAACCAGTGAAGTGATTTGAAAATAACTAAGTTCTACCAAAATAAGTGCAATTACAAATATTATAATTGAAAATGTTGTTCAGTCAGTACGATTTTCGCTGTATATTTTAATTAGTTAAGTAATGGGATAGTTTTAGGGTTTCAATTATAGCTTCAAATATTAGTTCAAATAATGCGTCAGATAGTACTTTATATATCTCTTCAAATATTAGTTCAAACGCTATTAAAATCTATTTGATTTGATTTTGCTATTGAAATTGCAGCATATTTGAATGCCCGACTCAAGTAATGTCAACATATATAAAATAAGATGAAGTCTGTGTCTAGTTAATGCATTCACTAGAAGTAAAAACGACATTGTATATGCAATAGTATACTCTCTATCGAATATAAAGATGTTACATAAAGCAATTGTATATTTGGTTACGTCAGGACAAATGTATGTTGAAAAATTCTAGCCATAGTCGTATATAACTCTTCGAAAAATATTGCCTCTAGCAAAAATAGATACAGACTAGCCACAAGGGAAAAAATACTGTACAGTGACTTACCTTTTTGTATAGTTTGATCCATGTTAAATCGCCTTTAGAGTCTGTGTACTGAAGCCCAAAAAACCAAACTTCTCTTAGCCCAATCGTTTTCACTACTTGATCAAAGAGCTGTTTTCCAGTCGTTGTTTGTTGGATCGCGAACTCGAGCTCCGCGTCCATGGTAATCACCCGGACATTCATCTGTAAACAAAGAAAAAGTGATATTAGTGCCATACTTCGGTTGAAATTTCAAAGATAGTGACCAAGAAATGTTTATTTTAAATTTTTCAAGTTTGTAAAAGTAATGGTTCAAATAAAAATCGGTAAAGTCTTAAGATATAAACAATTTTCATTAGTTTCTATGGTAAAATGCGAAATTATAACAAATAGATTGGAACATTTTAAAATTATTAAAGATATGATACGTAATCGGATGCAAGTATACGTTTAGACATACTTCGAAGTATGTTAATAATACGCCTGATGTTCAGACTCGCGAATCCTAAGTCGCTGATGCAGGTTACATTAAAAAAAACATTTGCCAAGTAGATTTGTAACGCGTTCGCGATACGTTAGATAGAAACCAGATGGAAAAGGAGAAAATTTATCTTAAACGGGGAGAATAAATGCGGACATATCCTGTATATTATGATTTCACAAATAAAGAGAATCTAGGCAATAAACCTGAAGTGTAATGGATACTTGAACGCAGCTCAGATTAATAAATTATTTCAAAACCGCAAAAAAGGAAAGCAGATTTTAATATTACGTGTCACGAATTCGAATACAAAGATGTAAGCATGGTAAACCACCTTACATGTGATTTTCTCCACCCGAAGGTACTACATTGACCAGGAAGCGAGTTTTTTTAATTTTTTTAAAAAAATTTTTGTTTTTTTTTTGCATGATAAATTACCGTGGTTGTTTGTGTAAACACACTAATTTCAATAATTTTTTTAACGTAGTCATGATACATTAAGAAAGCTTTTAGAGTAACCACTGAGATTACAAGTTGCTTGTTTTATATAATAATTACCCCAAAAATAGGCGAGCTTTTTATAATGTTTAGTAGAATTCATCAAAAATAACGTTATGGAGAAACGGGTGTAGTTATAATACAAAGTAACTCCCAGATAAGATAAAGTATTATTACAATGTAGTTTTTCTCACTTAAATACAGAAGCTAATTTAGTAAAACTCAAACGATGATCAAACCAAATACATCATACAGTACAAAATGTTACAATGTATCTACTTGCTGAGTACATAAGATAGCATTAATAACGCAGCAAACTATATAAAATCACGCATTTTTCAGATGAATCAACACTTGCTCAAAATTAAGAGCGCAATACAATGACATACCCATCGAACATGAAAAGGGTGCGAGAAAAAGAAGGAAGCTAGACAGCGAAAAAAACTAATTAATTAATTATTTGCGAGCTAGTAACGAGAAATCATGTGAACGGTTATCATTGATGAAAGATAAGTTCAGAAAGTAATTAGAAAGGTCAAAATGTAAGCATGTAGTAGGCCGTGTTACTTTGGTTATTTCGTGAATTTTGATAAGCGCATGTGGTGGTAGGAAAACAGGTTAAAAGTTACTAGACGGAAAACAGCTACAAGATGTAACGTTGACTTCTCCGACAGGGGAATAAACGGTGCGCAAGCTTTTGTGTAACTTCACTTACAAATTTGTCAAGGATATTAGTTGTAGGCAGAATTTAAAAACTTGCATGTGCCATAACAAAAGAGCTATCTGCAGGTATAGCACAAATGAAAATTTAGTATTTTGAATGGGCAATGGAATGGTAAACGGAAAAGTTGGTATTTAACTGTTTGTTATGTATTGTTATTAAGGCTATTTCCTAAAACGGGATTTAGAATGTCGTGTATATTAATATTGGAAACGGAAATAATGGTTTCATAGTATTATGGATTGATTTAATGGTTTTTTCTTTAGGATTTCTTTGAGTAATATCTGTCCAGTTTGATGTTAGCACATTAGGTTTTTAAAACAAACTATTTGTATTCTATTGCAATTATTTAATGTCAATGTGTGTGCGCGTGTCTGCGTGCGTGCCTGCGTGCGGATTCGGAAGCAAAAAGATTATAATACGTACATATTCCAACATTTTGAAAAACAAAACATAAGCGTCATTCAACGACTGGTCGGATGAAATGGACTTGACTGCTGAATCGTTGCAATGTACCCAACAGTCGTCATCTCTTCGCACAGTAACCGTATAATGTCCAGGAAAACAGTTGTTGTGACGCTAAACGACAGCAGTGCAGGCATACGGTAACCCGAAAACGTTGACGTGATTAGAATTAAATCGGTTTATACGATCTGTAACTTTGAATATTCGCTCTCGGTTATTCTGGAAAAATAATTAAATATTTGTTATGGGATGGAATTGTAATGTTGGATTCGAGGCAACAACATGCGCACGAGGACATGCCACGTAAGTTTCACAGGAGCTAAATAGCTTTACAACAAAACTATATTATAAGAGTTTTTTCCTGTAGTACTGAATTAACGTCAGACTCTCTCCATGTTGAACCAATTAAGTTTAACTGCTGGCACAGACTACCTAAAGCTATCGCAATTCTAGCGCACACCAAAAATAACTAGCGTACTCCGAGAAATAACTAGAGCAGGCAACAAAAATATGTTATGGTAGCTTTTTCTGCTCGATCTGAACACCCATGTTGAAGCAGCTCAGTTATACTACTGACGCAGATTACTTAGAAATAACAGAATCTAGCACACCCCAAAAAATCTAGTGCACGCCGAGAAATAACTATTATGGGAGCTAGCGCACCCGGAGAAATCGCTAGAGCAGGCAATAAAACTATGTTATGGCCGATCTGACCCCCCCCCCATGCACGTTATACTGCCAGCGTAAATTATTTATTATTTAGAAATAACGGAGCCTAAAACACCCCAAAAAATAGCTAGCGTATTCCGAGGAATAGCTAACGTAGACAACAAAACTATATCATAGGAACTTTTTTCTGGTATCACTGCATTAACGTTAGATTCCCCCTATGTTGAAGCAACTAAGTTCAACAGCTGGTACAGACTACATAGGGCTATCGCAGACTAGCGCACACCAAGAAATAACTAGTGCACCCCGAGAAATAGCTAGTGCAGACAACAAAACTACATTATGTTAATTTTTCAGAACGGTCTGAATTAAAGATATACTGTCCCTCATGTTGAAGCAACTCATTTATACTACTGGCACAGATTACTTAGAGCTAAAAGAAACTAGAACACCACATGAAATCGCTAGTGCACTCCGAGGAATCGCTAGTGCACTCCGAGGAATCGCTAACGCAGGCAACAAACCTATATTATGGAACTTTACCTGGTATGACTGCATTAACGTTAGATCTCATGTTGAAGCAACAAGTTCAACAGCTGGCACAGACTATATACGGTTATCGCAACCTAACAATAGCTAGCGCATCTCGAGGACTAGCTAGCGCAGGCAACAAAACTATATCATAGAAACTTTTTCCTGGTAGGACTGCATTAACGTTAGATTTCCCCCGTGTTGAACCAACTAAGTTCAACAGCTGACACAGACTACATAGGGCTATCGCAGACTAGCGCACACCAAGAAATAACTGGTGCATCCCGAGAAATAGTTAGCGCAGGTAACAAAACTACATTATGGTAGTTTTTCAGGACGGTCTGAATTAACGATATACTGTCCCTCATGTTGACGCAACTCATTTATACTACTGGCGCAGATTACTAGAGCTAAAAGAAACTAGAACACCCCAAGAAATCGCTAGTGCACTCCGAGGAATAGCTAACGCAGGCAACAAAACTATGTTATAGGAATTTTTTCCTGGTAGGACTGCATTAACGTTAAATTTCCCCCATGTTGAAGCAACAAGTGCAACAGCTGGCACAGACTACATAGGGCTATCGCAACCTAGCAATATGTAGCGCATAACGAGAGATAGCTAGCACAGGCAACAAAACTACATGATGGTAGTTTTAAAGACGGTCTGAATTAACGATATACTGTCCTTCGTGTTGAAGCAACTCATTTATACTACTATTGGCGCAGATTACTTGTTACGTGCCAAATTGGCACTAAACATTTTTTAGTTTAGTCTTGCTGTGCGAGAGTTCGCGCCATAAATTCAAAAGACTTGGCGTGTATTTCCGTCACGTCAGAGTGCGTTTGCGCCAGATCGCGCGACGCGAGTGCCGGGAGAACAAGAGTGGGAAGTTTCTGGGGGACTCTGTAACGTGGCTGTTTTGCCTGGGACTTCGAGAAGAGTGGTCGTGTTAGGTATCGTATCGTGTCTGTATCTTTTATTTATGTAGTTCCTTGCCTTGCTTATCTTTGTTTGTCGCCCTTATACCTGTTTCCTTATTCGCTCCCTACATAGGTAGAAGACAATTTGAAGCAGCCTAGGGCGAACCGGATGTCCATGACCGCGTAGCTAGTCGGAGCGCTTTGGATGGACGCTGGGTGTACCCTCCGTTAATTATCTAAAAGGGGGCTCCAGCCATCCTCAAGGACGCCATCCTGTGGGACGCCATCCTTGGCGTACTTCGTGGGAAGCTGGACCTATTTATGTGAGTACCTTGTTGTTTATACTGCATATCGAACATTTATTTATTGCGTAATTGCGCAATTAAATTTGTATATTGTGTGACGACGTTGACAGATGGGCGCGCCAAAATCTGTATAAAGATTAGCGCTACCAACTGCCATTGTGTCGCGTATATCGCGTTCCCGGGGAGATAATATACTTAGAGCTAGAAGAAACTAGAACCCCCAAGAAATCGTTAGTGCACTCCGAGGAATTGCTAACGCAGGCAACAAAACTATATCATAGGAACTTTTTCCAGGTAAGACTGCATTAACGTTAAATTTCCCCCATGTTGAAGCAACAAGTTTAACAACTGGTACAGACTACCTAGGGCCATCGCAACCTAACGCAAACCAAGCAATAATTAGCACATCCCGAGTAATAGCTAGCGCAGCAACAAAACTACATTATGGTAGCTTTTCTCTGGTCGATCTGAATTAATAACATACTGTCCCTCGTGTTGAAGCAACTCATTTATACTACTGGCGCAGATTACTTAGAGCTAGAAGAAACTAGAACACACCAAGAAATCGCTAGTGCACTCCGAGGAATAGCTTGCGCAGGTAACAAAGCCATATCTTAAGAACTTTTCCTGGTAGGACTGCATTAACGTTAGATTTCCACAATGTTGAAGCAACAAGTTCAACAGCTGGTACAGACTACCTAAAGCTATCGAAACCTAGTGCACACCAAGAAATAACTAGTGCATCCCGAGAAACAGCAAGCGTAGGCAACAAACCTATATTATGGTAACTTTTTTGGGCCGGTCTGAATTAACGATATACTGTCCCTCATGTTGAAACAACTCATTTATACTACTGGCGCAGATTACTTGGAGCTAGAAGAACCTAGCAGACCCCAAGAAATTGCTAGTGCACTCAAAGAAATAGCTAACGCAGACAACAAAACTACATAATTGTAACTTTTTTCTGGTCGATCTAAATTAACGATGTACTGTCCGCTATGTTGACGCAACTCAGCTATACTACTGGCGCAGATTACTTCAAGCTAGCAGAACCCAGCGCACCCCAAGAAATAGCTAGCGCATCGGAAACGGCACGTTAAAAATTTTCAGAAATGTAGAAGAGTCATTAGGACTTCAGTTAGGGCTGTGGCATTAATTCTACCATTTGAATTGTTAAATAATTCGTTGTTTGTTGTACCGTGTGAGAGTTTGCATTATTCTGATGTTAAATGATGCGATATTTCCTATTTGTTTTTCGCATTTCGGAAAATACTTCACAGTTCTAATATTTTACGGGAACAGTAACCGCATGTTCAATTGTCGAGATAAAACAAGCATTCTCTTGGAAATACTACGAAAAGGGTTAACTTTTATTAGCTTTGTATCATCTTGGAATTCCCATACAGTTGATTGCTGTTTCGTTTCAGGTTTTAACTTTCATCAGTACTGTAAAGCCGCGCCATTTGGTCTACCTATAAATGGAATGATGCATCGGAACGTGAATAAGGCATCTTAGGCAAAGGATTGACCCTGCGGCGCGACATCTTTCAGATGAACTTGAATGACAGGTTACAAGAGCTTTATTGACCCTTTATAGGATACTGGTTAATACACTGACCGGGGCTGAAAGAGACCTTTAACAAAAAATTGATGATTATATATACATCCACAACCAGATATCTATAAGAGCGTCACCTCAATGGATCGTGGTCGCTATTCAGTGAGAATTGGGAGAAGCGGTCGAAATATCAACCAGGGTGAGCTTAGGGTTAAAAGTGTCGGCATCATGTCTTACAAAGTGAAGTTTTATTGCAAGTCTTCGCGATAGAACAGTTACGAAAATTATCGAGTTTATGAAGAAATGTATACCGAATATTGTGAAAGTATCTAAAAATTTCGACTTAGATGAAGTAGTCGTTCAACTGTAACATACCCTAAAATGCTGAGCAGCATATATGCATTCCATGAAAATTAAGTGCTTTCTTTTGTTATAGGGTAATATGGAGCGTAAATTTGTCCTCAATGACCTAGAATTAATCGACCCCGACGAACTGTACGTTCTAATAGATAATAGACGCGATGAGCAAACGATGTATTCTGATATAAGAGGTGATTCTGACGCAGATGATAATTTTACTATTTGTGAGTCATCAACAAACTCCACATCCAAGCGTGCAAGACGAACTGATGCTGATTCTGTGTTTGGTTTCGACGATTTTGATGACTCAATAGTCGCTCCAAATTTTGAATTAAATAAACAAAAAGAGCAAGAATCTGATGACGAAGATGGGAAACTTCTAATCAATTTACTACAACCCAAGAATGATTTTACCTACAACTGGACAAAAATTCCATTCGCAAATAAATTACAGACGTCCTCATTTACTGAGGATTTTGGTCCAACGCTCACTACTGATGGATTTATCTGTGGATATCTTTAATACTTTACTTGGCCAAGAATTGATCGATATAGTAATTATCTAATCAAATCTGTACAGCTAGCACAAGGTACTACATTAGATTTGGACGAAGCTGATCTAAGGGCTTTTTGAGAAATGTTGATTCTCATGGGTCTATGCACCTTACTGGTCAAGAGATGTAAACTTCCACAAGACTAGAATTGCAGAAGTAATACCCATGAAGAGATTTTTGGGAATATTGCGTTATCATATAATGGACAATTCAAAGATGCCTAAGAAAGGGAACGCAACTTTGATACATTATACACAATGAAAATACTGAATATGGATTTCTTGGCGGCTTTCAGTTCGGGAAGAGATTTATCGGCGGATGAAAGTATTGCATTCAAAGGCATAATTTATTTTGAAGCAATATATGCCGCTGAAACCAGTAATGAGAGCTTTCTAAGTCTGGGCTATTACCCGTGCTAAGACGGGGTACCTTCTGCGATTCTGCGTATATGAAGGTAGAAAAGAAGTGAGGAAGGCGGACTTCTAGATAAGCGCGTTGTTCTCAAATATTTCCATCTTCTTCGATAACCTTTTTACGGGTTTTACATCGCTAAACAAGCTCCAGGAAAGATCTTTATATAGGTATGGAATTATTCGTACGAATACAAAACATTTCCAGAAAAATGATCTTGCTAACGATAAGAGTTTGACTTCCGGACAATACGATTCAGTAGGAAGTGAGAAGACGGAATTCTAGATGAGCAAGTTGTTCTCAAATTTTTCCATCTTCTTCGATAACCTTTTTATGGGTTTTACATCGCTGAACAAGCTCCGGTAAAGATCATTATGGATATGGAACTATTCGTACGAATAGAAAGAATTTCCCGAAAAATGATCTTGCTAATGATAAGAGTTTGACTTACGGACAGACAATACGATTCTGTAAGTTATCGTAATATTTCTGTTGCAGAGTGGAAGGGGGGCAGCGCGCGTAGTTGTTGCAAGTACAAGGCACAACATTACCAAACCAACCGTTTTGCGTCTGAACAAAGATTTTGAAAGAATTTCGGTAGGGCGTCCCTTATCAATCGCTGATTATAATAAAAATATGGTGGTTGTGGATATGTTCGACCAGCTCCATGCCTGTTACAACGTAGCGCGGAAATCACGACGATGGTGGTTGAAACTATTCTACCATTTCCTCGAACGTGCAATTGTCAATGTTTACATATATCACAAAACTGCATCGACAAAGATAAACCAAAAACCGAAATCTCATATTGCATTAGTGAATCGATTTCTGGGCAAATATTCTGGTCGTAAACAGATTGTCTCATGGTTGATGACAGGAAAAAACAAGATGAAAAAGAGAACGGACGTGCAATCACCGTTGAAAACACGACCAGACTGTTAAATATTAGAGATCATTTACCCCGGTCGACTACTTCTCGCAGGTGCGTTAGATGCAGCACAGAAAAACCAAACAGATCAAGTGTGCAATGTTATATGTGCAAGATTGCTATGTGTAATGAACGTTTCGCGCCTTTTCACAATCGAGATGTGCAGTAAAGTTGATGGTGCTAGATGGATACTGGTCGAAAAAAGCAACAAGGAAAAAAATATGTAAAATGGCGGTAGAGTAGCTCAGAATAGAAATCCTCAGAGGTACACGTCCAACCAGTTCCAAGATGGAAAAACCTAATGACGACAAAAATAATGGCAATTAAATCTGACGATTATTATAAATAACTACAGGTGTTGGTTGTGAAATATTTTCAACTAATGTTTGATTATGCGAAAGGATATATTGGAAAAACTATTAATTCGACAAATGTTCAAGTGCTGGGAGAACTTGGCAGCCACAGGCTGCTTACCCCCCTTTACTACCTTACATGTGATTTTCCAATGCTCCACCCGAAGGTACTACATTGGTCAGGAAGCGAGTTTTTTTTACCTGAAAAATTTTGAATTTTGCCGAACCCTTGCTGTTCCAAGCAAGATAAGGATCTTTAGCGTGCGTGACAACACACACACGGGACCTCCATTTTATCTCTCATCCGAACGAGGGTGTATTTTTGTGAAAAATGCTCGCCCACCATTTTTTCAAGCGGGCCGTGTCGGAATTCGAACCCGGGACCTTGGACGTAGTAGTCACACACATACCAACTACGCCACGGAGCCGCTCCCCCTTCACATACCACTGAATAACGGGGAAATACGGAATATATTTATAAACAATAGAAAGTGACCGAACTGCATCTAACAAGAAAAAACAACGGTTATGTTCAAAGACAACAAACATAAAAACAAGAAGAAAATTGTTCAAAACATATGTGTGCGGCACAGCAGAGTACGTCTATGAAATAGGGCCAGTAGGAAGAGCAGACAGAAAGAGATAGAAGCCTTCTGGAATGTTGCGCTTCAGATGTATGAGGATGATAACATGGACAAACAAAGTTAATAACAAATAAGTTATAGCAATAGTAGAGGAATAAAGATATCTGTGGAAAACAAAACAAAATAGGAGAAATAAAAGGGCAGAATACGTTCTAAGACATTTTTGGGGAATAGTACGGAATATATTACAAGCTGAAATAGGAAAAAGAGGTAAAGGTAGACCGAGATCAAACTTTCGCACGCTGATGGTGATATATGTAGACTGTGCAAATTTCAGGAAAATGTGTAGGTTAGTTCATAATAGAAAACAATGAGGGTACGCGTCTAACCAGTTCCAGGACTAAAGACCTAATGATGTTGCTATGTGTGGAGCACAGCACAGTAACATCTATAAAATAGAGTCAGTAGGAGAAGCAGACAGAAAAACGGTAGAAGCCTCTGGAATGTTATGCTTCAGATATATGAGGATGATAGCATAGACAAAGTTAATAACAAAGAGGTTATAGAAATAGTAGGGTAATAAAGATAACTGCCGAAAAGAAATAGGAGAAATAGAAGGGCAGGATACATTCTACGGAATTTTTGGGGAATAGTGCCGGATATATTACAAGCAGTGATAGAAAAAAAAAAGAGGTAGAGATAGACCTAGATCAGACTATTGCACGCAGATAGTGAAATAAAAAGACTGGAAATTTCAGCGAATAGGAAACAATGAGGGTGCGCGTCTAACCAGTTCCAGGATTGAAGACCTAGATGATGATGAAAGTGTCAACCATACAATACGAAATCTCTAGAATGTTATTTGCATAATTTCTGGTACGTGCTCAAAGTAATCTATAGTAGCTGAATGAAATATAATTTTCAGTGATCAATGTTAGGACAGTTCTAATTGAAGCTTTGATTACAATACGAGTTCTAATTTAAAGCTTTAAAAATCGTTAAATGAAATAAATTAGTGGTATATACTGTTTAATATGAATTAGCTTTAACAAACATGAACACCTCGACAGACCTCCAGGCGGATGTCTGAAGGATAGCGCATACGGCGCTCGAGTTTCGACGTTTAAAGTTCTGTTGGGTTAGGTCGCACAATGGTAACGTAGGGAATGATAAGTCTGGCGAATTAGCTAAAGGGACCGCGACGGGCGACTTTCAGATATCACATTCGTCTATACCGAGGTCTCTAATTAAAAGAAAGCAGCGCGACAAATGGGAAGAGAGATGGAACAATGCTGCCACGGGCAGGTTGACCTACAAATTCATTCCGAGTATAGTAGCGAGAGATAGAATCGAGGTGAAGCTTAATCATAAAATGGTGCAGCTGGTAACAGGGCACGGCGCACTGAAAGAGTATTTACAAAGAATCAGTTTAACCGACAACGACCGATGCGAATGCGGTGAGGACCCGGAAAGCGCAGAGCACGTGGTCTTCGACTGCCCGCTGGAGGTGGCAAATCGAGGGTTAGCTGATATGAAATTAGCAATCGCAAGGCTAGCATGGCCAAAGATCCTAGAGGAAGTCGGGGAATTGGCTAACCAGAAGCCTTTAAAGAATTCCCGGAAGAGTCGCGAGATTAGACGGTGATAATCGCGCGTAAATCAGAGGGGGCTGGGGAAGGATTGAAAATTTTAGAATTTTGACCTGGCGTGAGAAAGGATAGAGCATGAAATAACCAAAAGCTGGAAAAAAAAGGAAATAATAACAATTGTAACCAAAAGCCCATATGCACGAGAAACCCCCACACCACTAATACAATCACTATCTCACCTTATACGCGCGGAAAATCGGAAAATCAAGAATAAATAATAACAAATAAATCAGAAACCCTAATTAAATTAAATCAATAAAATAAACAAAGCTAATAAAATAGAGTGAAACCGCGCATCCCCCCAGAAGTTAAAAGTGATAGTGATTATGATCCCTCCGAGACTTTAACAGTGCATATTCATCTCCCCTAGAAGTAAGAAACAATAAATGTACGCAGACAACCAGATCCTAGAATGCTGGAGAAATTTATATACGAAGTAAGAATAAAATTGTGGCGGCTGTACTCGCATGAGCATTGATTTGTATTAAATATGAAAATTTTGAAATAATTTAACGAGCACGTTTTTGTGTGTAATGGCGCTAGCCAACATAATGCACATGTGAGTGCACATGATAATTTATTTGGATGATGCTTTTGCTAATACATACACTCTCACATGCTTATGCTTTTAGATTTTATTAATTTTTTTATTTATATTTCTTTATATTTAGTTATAGTTGTATTTAAATTTACATTTTATATTACATTTTATTTTTATTTTGCATGTACTTTATTACTTTGAGGCTTGATATGTATTGTCTGACGTTCTGCCGCCATTTTGGTTGCAGTATATTTTTAGGAAGGAAGATTATAATTGTGAAGATTGTAATTGTAATATAAATAAGTTAGGGAGTGATAGAGAAAGCTAGGGATGGATTTAGGCTAAAGATAAAATAAATTACTTAGACCAGGGAAGAAATTTATAGAGCAAGCAAAAAAGTTGCATTCACTATTAAAATATTTAGCGAATGCTTAGAAACTTGAATCCATTTCAAAATTAGTTAGCTAGCTTTGAATAGTTTTTTAAATTTTTAAAAAAATTTGTAGGAAGATAATCAACAATTTAGTGTAAGAAATAATTTAATCATGGGAAAATACAGAAACGACTCGGGCATGACTAGAGAACTACATGCCATAAAAAAAATGCAATGCGGCAAAACAACAAGATCCTCCTCTAGAAAACAAACAAATAATTAAATATCTAACCGGGCATTTTGAGGCGAGGTGAGACAATGCATCGCTTTGGAAAACATTGTAAACAAGGACGTCTCTAGTATACGTGCCAAGATATAATGAAATGAGTCAACCCAGAAGGACGAAGGTTAGGACTAGGAACCAGCCCATACACTTTTTTAGGTATCAGAGAAGCACCGAACCTGAACTATATAATGGTAGAATTTTTGACAGGGGCAATTTTAATAGGGCCAATTGGAGACAAAACAACACACTCAGAAGACACGGGGTTAGAGAAAATGAGGCAAGAACTATAAAAAATATGAACAAAAGAAAACAGAATGGTGGAGATGCTTCGAGGAGACAGTTGAACAAGGGAAGGCAACAGGTCATACGCTGAAAACATAAATACGCCAGGACCTTCGACTTCGAGCCATGTCAGTAAGAGACGGTATGAGCACACCCCTCGAAATTAGTCAGTATGAACAACAATGTGAGTTTATACAATTTGATTTAGAAAGTGAAGAAAATTTAAACAAAAACTTATTACCTATTTTAAATTTAAATGTAGAAGATAAAATCATTAAAGTACTAAAGCATCGCTGATTTCAGAAAATTTTATTAAAAATAATATTCAAAAATTAAATAAAGAGTTGAGAACTATAAAGAAACGTAACTTAGTAGCACCAAACAACAGAAAAATTCGCGAGCATAAATAATATGGCATTCTTGAAATGTGACATAGGGAATATGAGGTTTGAACACGATTTTAGGGTTGTACCTAGATTAAGCATGTAGGTGATTTTTAGGATGACGTTAATAGATAAGTTGAAGTTGCGAATAGACGCAAAGAATAAGATGACTATATGCGGTGAAGAGTATATTAAATAGGAATACGAAATAAATGTTGAAATTGAAAAAGACTGTATTGACGAAAAAGGCAAACGTAATTGAAAGTTAGGTTGATTTTCCAACAAATCTCAAGTTTTACTCCTGGAATGCCAGGTGTTAGTTCATAACAAAATATATTTCCAACACAACTGAGAATAAAATAAGTGTTAAAAATAAAACGTACACCAGCAAACATCTACTGACTTTCCAATAATACCGCCAATGCACTTAAAACCCTAACATCTAGACGAATGTTGACGAAGTTAGATAATATAAAATTGCCATTAGTATTAAATTAATCCTTATCTTACAATTCCAACGTGAAAACTAATTTTAAAGCAAATAATAAAAGTATTTTCTTTAAAAAATTTAATTTTATAAAATAATAGTATTTTTCTAAATAAATTTTCTTGCCGGAATCGTTAGATAAAAATTAATTTAATATTGTAAGGATAATTTTATTTACACAAACAACTGATTATACAAGCCTTTTCACCAACTCGCAGCTATAATGAAATTTTCTAAAAGCTCTCACAACAATTTCCTTCCAACTAATTTCTAACAGTACAAATAGTAATTTCAAAAGCTACAACAATATCTTCTTAATTACTTAGTATCGAAGCACTATAACTAACCATCCAAGCACAGTTTATATCGATCACTACAGTAATTTATATCACATCTTTCAACGCTTTAAACTAAAACATATTGTAATCAACGCTTCAATTAGAACTAAACTGCACAACCCCTCAACGGTTGTTTATACCTTATTTAATTGCACTCGTTATTTCTAGACATACCAAAATAAGCAAATAATATCTCGAATGTACCTATTATAATCTAAATAATTTTTAAATGCAATCAAGTCCATCTGAAAAATGTGGTGTCGTAGAGTCCATCACTCATCTTTTGTGTACAAACGCTTCGTTTACGTTTTAATGTAATTATTCTAGTCAGAGATAGACCAAAGGCCGCTACAATATTAATAGAATATTTATTTTATCCAATTGTTATTTTTCGTTCAAACGTTATTGTATCTTGTGTGTACTGCATTATCATTCGAAAGTTAGTAAACGATCGCAGGTGTATGTTTTATTTCTAACACCTATTTTTATTCATAGTTAGTACAGACGACGTTCTTCTGGGAATTTATTTTATATAGGACTAACACTTGGCATTCCAGAAGTCAATGATAAATTTGTAGACGTATCTAGAAATGATCGAGAATATAAGGAATGTGTACATAAAAGTAGGAGCACGCCTCCGCACCGGTAAGCTGGCGGCTGCTATCCGGTATTACGAATCCCTCCCCATTTCACTTTTGCTTGTGTCTTGTTGATCGGGAACGCTCCAAAATCAACGCTAGGGATACCATTATTTAAACCCTATTTCTAGTTTTTGTTTCAGTTTGTTAGATGTTTATTTAGGATGAATTAATTTTGAAGCTAGATTTAATTTGAAGCACGTTGATTGTTTTCGCGTTTAAACCCAATGTAGAACCTTCGGGTGGAGCATTGGGGACGTGGCCGCAAGTATAGCGGCTCGTATTCACATTATAATGTTTAATATAAATTGCCGTATGTGACATAAATTACTGAAGTGATCGATATATTATTGAATTGATCACATATAATTTAATTATAGTGCATCGATATAAGTTAATTATAGTGCATTGATATTAACTAATTAAGCAGATAGCATCCTAGTTTTTAAGAAGTTAATATTTGTACTGTTAGCGATTAGCTTGAAATAAATTGTGAAAGTTTTTAGAAAATTTCACTGCATCTACGAGTTGTTGAAAAGGCTTGTATAAGCAGTTTGATAATAAATAACTGTTGTTTGTGCAAATAGTTTCCGTTGCAGCCTAATTCGACATTCGACATTTCAGATTTTAAGGGCGTCTTGGCATCATGTGCACTGGCTTACTTCCATAATCACAATCTTTTAACACTTAAGTGATCATGTGAAATTTAATTCATTTCTTCAATGTGCAAGTGTGATTCAATTTCCACGATGTTACTCACTATCATTTGACAGCAACATAATCATTTTCCGCTGTTTTCGACGTTATCGGTTGACCTTCAAAGAATTGGTCATTAAGGCTACTATGACTAAGTTTAAATTCTAGGTACTACCGAAATAACATATGTTCTTGATAGTGCCTCATCACCAGGCAATTTTTAATCAACAATGCACTCCATTTCAGTTTTTTCAGTTGACAATGAAACAAAATTATTGATCGAAAATGCTAAGTTATAAATCCACGTTTCTTCAAATATAACTAAAATTATTCAACATTTTTCCACATGTCATTGTTTCTGAATTTTAATGTTGAGCATTTGATGACTACACTGTTACCAGTGTACCTCGTACAAAGTGGCGAATCGATAATAATTTGAATTTAATCTTCTATAAATCATACACGATTTGAATGTAATGCTGAAATCGTTTCAAAATAAAAAAGGAACTTATTCGAGCTACAAATTCTCACAATATATTTTTAGCAGATAATTAACGCCAACGTGATACGTTGTGCTAATATATTGTATAAATATAGACACTCATTACTGGCTTACGTCATCAAGTCATAGTATTCCTTGCTTATCAACCAGCAACAACTTGTAATGTTACTATATAATTTTAATACTTTAATAAATTATAAAGAACCTGTTAGTAACAACACAAGGTCATAAACACGGTAAAGTACATGTGAGAGTTATTTATACTATTCAGAAAGGGTATTTGTTATTCAAATTTTACTTAAATATTCTTTTATATCAAAGTTACAACACCAATGAAGTTAATTGGTTGGTGCCCATGAGAAGGTGTGAGAAAGGAAAATTAAATACCGCTACATAAAAACTTGCAAACAACATATAGAAATTTTAAAACTAAATTAATATGAATACCGTTAAGTTTCTTAATAACAGAATTACCTTGAGTAAACTTTTGCAAAAAAAGAACAAGGTCTAGACTGTCAGTTATAAAAAAAATTGAGCGTAACTGTAAATGGGGTTTAATAAATTGAAAAATATTCAGTTGAATGAAGTATGCCTTCTACTACAATAAAAAAAATAAAAGAAAGATTGACACGTGTCATTCACGACATACATACACATTTTTAATATATATGTAAGATAAGTAAGTTTAATGAGTCTTCAATTAATAGAAAGTTTAAGAGTTATCGACAAGTGACTCAAATTCAGCTACGAGGGCATCCTGTCGACGGGTTTCGCCCTAATTGGGGCTCATCAGGACAGGAGTAGCAAAGTTGTAATATTTAATACAGATACATTATGGGAAGTACAGCATCACCTAGCTCTCTGTGTCTTCACGTCGTTTCATCTGAAATCGCAGGTTTTTGTAACAATCGGCACGGAGAAGATCCGGCTCCTAAAAAGGACCCGAACCGCCTGGTAGGGGATTATCCGACCATCTAAAGCCACTTGGCTTAGTTCGCAACCTTCTGCTCAAGATATTTATCCTACCGAAGTGACCTGTTGAGCGTCAATGTAAAAACGGAATCTTCCTTTGAACAAAGAAACTGCTCTTTTTAAAATTACCGAGGCCTTTTCGGTAAACTTCGGATGGATGGATCAAAATGGGATTTCCTTTAATGATGCTTTATTTATGCTTTATTTCATTCTAACTTACGTATTTCGAATTGTATATGAAATCTGAATCGGTACAAAACTGCATACGTCCAGTTTTATTCTTAGACGGATGAGAGAACGGCGCCATTCTATATTCTATGGAAAAAACAAATCAAACTATATTAGTTACCAAGATGACATCACGTATAACCTTTTTAACAAGCTGACATATGACTTTTTATAACCTTTGACTATGAATTGAATATGATGCCAAATAGTTCTTTCCTAAATTTGAATTTATAGAAGCCTAAAACTTATATTTCCTAAAGGGAATAACCCAATCCTTTTTGTGGGCTTTACTTATACAGAAACTCCTCCGTGCCGAGTGTTGCAAAAACCTGCGATGTCGGGTGAAACGACACAAAGAGACAAATTGTGAGCTAGGTGATGCTGTACTTCCCATACTGTATCTGTATTAAATATTACAACTTTACTACTCCTGTTCAGATGAGCCCTAATTAGAGCGAAAGGTGTCAACAGGATGCCCTCGTGGCTGAATTTGTTTCAGTTGCCATTAATTCTTTCTTACTTTTTGTATATATGTTACTGTGATTTTTGAGTGTTAAAAGGGCATTAATAATTCATTTGGTAACTTATTTCGTGATTCAGCATGTAAAAACAACAAATTACAATTTGAAACACTTTTCAAATCGTTAGTGTAGAAATTAATAATTCTACTGTCTACTGTAATATTTTAGGAAACTAAAAGTTAATTTTCATAATCCTGCAGATGCAAATATTCATAAGATATAGCGTATATAAGATAGCATTTCAAACTTCATAGTTATAAACATATTTTAACAGTAGTATTTAAGTATAAGAATATTTTCCAAAAGCTTTTAGAACGTGTAAGGGGAGAAACAAGCATCTAAATTTCATATTATAAACCAATTTAACCTAGTACGTATTTCAGTTTTTCTACGTATGGTGTCGTTTTACGTTAATTATTTATATTTTTTGAAAAATGTCGCTTAAAAATGTAAATCAATACCTTTAATTTCGTTTATATTGCCAAATTAACATAACCTTAAAAATTAATTTGTTATCTTACAAACTGAAAAATGAAATCAAATTACCTTCTGTTTGACACAATTAGCAGGTTTTTCTAAAAAAATTAATTTCTAATGTTATCTTATGTAAATTATACCATATTGTACAGTCATTAACTCGGGAATTAAATTATTTTAATTGTAAATTTTACCTAACGATTAGCTTCAAAATTTCTACCTACCATATTATCTTTAATTATGTAAATATGCATTGCCTCATTTAGTATTCATAGAAAAAAAATTTCCTGTAATATTATTTAATTATCAACGAGCTTTCCTATCGTTTATTTCTACGTAAATTTAGTCTTTAATCTTTAACGGATCCTATCGTACATCTAAATGATTATTAACCCTTAATCTACAAGTGTTACAAATATTTTCTTGCCATATATAGTCCTTTGATTTTAAAAAATAGACCTCTCATTCCTAGTTATAAATGTTTTCTAGTGATCATTACTCGCAAATAAATCCAATTTCTTTTCATTTTTCATCTTCTATTTTGTTATTATTCCACAATCTAATACAGTCAGTATTGTGGTTGACATATTTCTTCGTCTGAACAACCCCGCGAATCTTTAGGACTTGTACTAGCTGATGCCACGGGTTGTTGCTTTACTCTTTGGATACCCATAGCAAGCGCAAGCTATGTCCCAGTTTCCACAGTTGCGAATACAACAAATTTCTATTCGATGAGTTTTCTTACGCATATATTTCAATCATTTTTATATTTTCCGTTATCAATCGTTTTATAGAAACACCAATACATTTTTTATTTTTCCTGAACCAGGTGGTAAGAGGCTATCGCCTTTGTCGTTTCAAATATTATTCCGTATGTTGTGGTTGTATTGAAAATTTTCCTATCTTTATCTTCAATTAACTGTCTATCGAACAATTACTGCTTTGTCCATAGTAATTATGTCTTTTAAATTGTTATGCCAGTATATTCAAGTTGATTACGTTATTTATTTGATTTTCTTATTGCAGTGGATGTGCTCGGTAGGAAGATGATTTGGCTGGGTCTCATTTGGAGTCTAGTTGTTTCTAAGTATCTACGTGCGTGGTGGTTAAGGTTTTATCTTATCGTTAACATTGTAGGTGGTCCTTTAGACCAGTCTGTCTTAATAGGAACATTCTCTACCCGTTACTTCTTCTCTACGATGCTTATTCTAAAACTCTACTTTTTCTTACCCCTCCATCTCCATTTTAAACCTTAATCTTTCCTCTGGTGGACCTCTCAGTCCCGAGACAATCGTCCATACATAAGAGTGGTGTTCCCCCACTCCAGGCTACTGACTACATCTTGGCTGATCGGGCAGTGCTGCGCTATCCGCTGTTTTTTCTAACGTTGTTGCTCAATACAAGTCTTTCCTCTTCTCTCTTCTACCTGGGTTGCTATAAAGCTTCACAACTCCCACCTCCCTCTTTTATCTTTATTTTATACTTTATCGTTTATTTTCGAAGTCGCTGCATAATTAGAGGGTTATTGCTTCACAACATTGGGCCGTGACATGGGGAACCTCCATCTAGTTGTGAATCGTTACTGTCTTTCGCCGATGTACGTTATATCCGTCGACAGTGAATTTGTTATTGATTTGGCTTATGTGCCGATCCTCTCTTAATCAACGCCGGGATGCAGGGATTGCATTCTCCTTTCTATATGGTCTCTCATGCCGTTCGTATGAACAAGTGCTGCTTCACGGAACTTCTCCTTTTGGAGGGCATAAGTAAAAGCACGACGTGCGAATTGCTTTGAAAATTTTGTAGTAGATAGGATGAATATCCTATAGAAAATCCAACTTTCTGTTCTAACCCATGCGCATTTAATCATTAGTATCTTTAGAAATAACGTTGTCATGGTTTTGTATTATTAGAGGTTTATATAATCTAAGGATTAACATATTTGGTAGTAATGTTATCGTTACAATTTTCCAAAAGTGGCAAAATTCAAACGATTGAAGACACTATATGAAAGTATTCATAGATAATTTATAATTCATAGATGCTTTATAATCTCGGCACTGAATTTCAGGAATCATGGCCTAACTTTTAGTATCTTGATCGTTTTACTACGCGATTGTGATTGAAGAGTCGTTTAAAAAACGACTTGTGAAATTTAGAAGTGTTTAGAAGGCCCAGCGAAGTCAATCCGAAGCTGATTGGTTATTTTAGTAAAGTACTCTGGAAACGGGGACAGAATTATTGCGTTACAAGACGAAAACTGTAGCCTGTAGTGAAATTCGTAGAACACATTTATAAGTATCTGTACGGCAAAAAATTTCACTTGGAAACTGACCACGCCACCCTGACGTGGTTATTGCAGTTTAGAAACGCCAATGGCAATTCGCCAGATGGATAAAAAGGCTGCAGGAGTATAATTTCGACATAAAACACCGCAAACATTGAAGCCATTGCTCGAGGTTAGCAACTAGGTGTGATATACTTGGTCGGACTACCGTGATCAATAACGATTGGCAGCTCCCACAGTTGCGAATTGAACAGGAGATGACAAAGTTCTAGGTGTCATGCTGGGTTGGAAAGTCGGAAGAGAACGTCCATTCTGGCAGGGCATTAGTCCATTAAGTAGCACATTGAAGTCGTACTGGGCACAATTGGATTCCTTGAAGGCAGAGAATGGGATCTTAGTGTGATCCTTGGAGAATGGAGATGGGTCCGTGAGTACGTTTCGGGTGGTGGTTCCTAAAAGTCGGGTGTCGGAAGTCTCAAGATATCGTGGGGAGCTCCTTTGAGAGAGTCGCAATCGATACATTCCGGTCGATTACATGAGATTGGCTTCGAAATAGACCGAAGCGTGTGCTATACCAAATCAAGAAGCTACAACTATCGCAGATGTGCTAGTAAAGAAACTGTTATACCGCCGAGCAGCAGAAAGTTTGAGTCAACATTATTCCAAGAAGTTTACCGATCGCTGGAGATGAGAAAGGCCGTTTGGAGTTCCTGTTGCACGCCGAGCAGCAGAAAGTTTGAGTCAACATTATTCCAAGAAGTTTACCAACCGCTGGAGATGAGAAAGACCCGAACAACACCATTACGCCCGTAATCGGATGGTATGGAGGAGCGTATGAACCGCACCTTGGACAAGTACCTTTCAAAAGCAGTCTCCCAACAACAGAGAAATCGGGACCATTTACATCTCTTTTTATTGGCCAATCGGTTTAGGTTAATGAAAACGTTGGACAGGCACCTGCATGTGCTATGCTAAGACGTGAGATACGTCTACCGTGTAATCTTGAGTTTGGATGTTAGCCCACCACTTGAGGAAGCAAATGTAAATACTGATGAACATTCTGATTTGTTAGATGACGAAGCTGTTGGAACACCCATGCACTTGCCAGGACGAATTCTTCGTAATTAAGGCCATCATTTGATTTTCAGATACAGAAGAATTCACTGAGATATTTGAAGAGCCTCAACCTTCAACGTCTAGATCCAGAAGCCCGCCAAGAAAAGTTCTTAGAAGAAGTCAAAAAACAACAGAAGATAAAACATGGATGGTAAATAAAAAAAATTATTAGGTGTTGTCAAATTCTCTTCCAGAAATAAGTCCATCTACAATAAACTTTAAAAAAAAAATACAATTGAATCACCACTGGAATGCTTTTGTACTTTTCTGTCCGAAACGCTTATTCAGCATATTTTAACTCGGTCTGCGCAGAAAGATATGCATAACCTAAATCTGAAATATGATGAGATATATGAGTTCGCGCCGGATTCACGTTTCTCTATTTGAATAGCTTCTCGGGTTATACTCGAGGCGTAGTGCTCAATCTTAGCTAGCGTTCTAGTATTCTTGAACTCGATGGTGTATCCTGTAGTGCTGAGCTAGCGGTGAGGTCTTTTCGTTCTTCTTTATTGCGTTTTTATGTTCTTCCTTCCTAACACTAATTCTTTTGTTTGTCTGCCCAAGGTAAGATTTGTTGTGAAAACCTTAGTTACAAGGCCCCAGAGACAAGTTGACGACAACAATAAACAAGAGGAAATACGACAGTTACGAGAAGCACTCCGAAATGGATACACCAAACCATTCAGAAGTCACTATCAGCCAGCAAACCCAAACCAGAGCCGAAGTCACCACAAACTACAGCATACTTACTACTCATTAAAAGGACAACAGACAGAATCAGTAGAGTTCTACGAAAATATAAAATAGCTACCACAATCAACGCTCATCGAAAAATCGGTGCAATTTTAAGGAATCCCAAAGATCAGATTCCATTAGACGATCAAGCAGTGTACGAAATACCATGCTCAGACTGCAACAAATCTTACAGTGGGCAGACGAATAGAAGAATTAGTGTTAGGAAGGATATCATCGTTTACCAAGCAAAAGAATGTACTGGCAAACATATTCTGACTGTAATTTCGACGAAACAGATTTGAGGAAATCTTACGATACATCCATATCAATGATAACACAAGTATAAGTATAAGTAATGATAAATTTTATAAAGTGAGACCGATTTTTGATTTCATGAATAATTCCTTCAAACAACTGCCATACGGATCTTGTTTGAGCATCGATAAGAGTATAGTGCCGTACTTTGATCGCCACAGTGCCAAGCAGTTCATAAAAAGAAAACCCATATGGTTTGGTTTTAAACTGTGGGTACTTGCAAAACCACATGGAACTGTGATTAAGACTGAGACTTACTGCGGCGAAAGTACAAATTTACCGAAAACCGGTCTTGAACAAGGTGCAGATCTTGTGTTGTGGTTAGTGGAACATGTTAAAGTTCCAGTGGCACAAAGCTATACCTTGATAATCTGTTTACCTCTGTAAATCTGCTGCAGGAGTTATATCAGAGAGATCTAGGTGGTACTGGAACTTTACAAGAAAATCGCAAGTCTAAAACTGACGCACTGGTAAATAGAAAACAATTTGCCAAGACTGCAAGAGGAACTTCGGTAAGTGTGGGAAATGGTCAACTTACTGCTGTGGAATGGAACGATAATGCTGGGGTTATTGTACTTTCCAACTGTCATGAAGAATGGCCACATAAAAATGCAACAAGGTACAGCAGGAAAGAAAAGAAGAAAAAAAAACATAAACATGCCAAATGTCATTGCTGAATATAACTGCAACACGGGAGGAGTTGATCTCAACAATCAATTTACCGCACATTATAGATGCGGAATTCGAATAAAAAAATAGTGGTGGCTGCTTTTTGTCTGGTGCATAGATGAATGCTGTGTTCAAGAGTAACTACTTTACAGGAAACTGGGACACAATATTCCTTATTTGCACTTTAAAAGGCAAGTAGTTTTGCAACTGATTAATGCTCATGCAGTACCACCACTTACGCCAGGTCCATCACCATCATTAGCAACATCAGTTGCTTTGGATGACGTTAGAAAGGATCAGAGAGGACATGTCATTATACGGGGATTATCCAAATATAGAGTGTGTAAAGTTTGTTCAAACAATTATCTCTATAAAAAACGTAATGTGCCTTTACATCCGGACTGCTTTGAACACATTCATTTATAATATGATTTATATATGTTGTTCAGTTTTAGTTTGGATGTAAAAATGTTTTAACATATTAACCTTTTATTAGATTCTTTACTTTTGTTATTCGTTTATTACCGTATTTGGAAAAAAATAAGAAGGTTTTATCTATTCTAAAATACCTTATAAGGTTCCATGTTATAAACTGTACACTTGTGTCTATTGTGCTGAATCTATATGCAAAGAATAAGTTGAAAAGGAAACAGTTTTTAGTGCAGGGCACTAATGAGTTAATTTATCTTCAACTTGGCCACAAATCCCAACCTAACAATAGATCAATAAATGTTTTCATTATATTAAGATTAACAGAAAGGTATGCAGGTAGTGAACCTTTTTCAGATAAAGGCATAAGTTTAAACCAACAAAGCAACCCTTTCAGTAAACATATAAAAGCACTTATAACGAATTGTTTACATAGTATATAACCTGTAATGTTATTTTTGTAGTAATTCCGAGAAGGATTTTGCTCTTCAGCATTATACAGATACAATTTAAATTTAATAGCAAACACCAAGCGCAGTTAATGCTATAGTGAAGTTAGCGCGTAGCTTGGCTTAACTAAGCAACTTACTTTACACGATGTCGAAAAGCATTAACTGTGTAAGTGAAATTGAAAAAGTATTATTTTTACGTTAGGAGTGGATGTAAAGTTTAAACTAATCAGTAATCTGCGTATTTGATTTAAATCAGATACCAGTTTCGAATGCATAAAATAAACCTTTGCATTTTTGAAAGAATTAATAATAAGTTGTTTTCATACATGAGTTGAGTATGACTTAATTTAAGATCTCGAAAATGAAAGCTCTACAGAGATTAATCAAAGACAACCGTTTTTGTGACAAATTGTACGAGGAAAATTATGAGTTTTAATTTTTATGAAATACAGGATGTACAAAATAGGTCAAAATTGTTTGATAATAACCCCTCTTATTCTAGGCTAATGGATTATCCTATTTTGTCGAAACGAAGTGTAATAATTTGTATTAGTAAACAACTAACGTGTACCTATTTTCAAGTTAAAGTCTCTACCCTAAATAAAAATATTCCAAGAAACATGTATTTTCAATATCACTTCATCACCCTGTATAATGGAAACGGGTGGGTATACAGGAAATTGTTATCTTAACTTTTCTTGATAAATCGTCAAAATCTATATATTATATCCATTCCGCACCTTGATGACGTTCTAGATTACTAGAACAGGCGGAATGGCTTCCGCGTTCCAGTGACCTAACGAGCCAAACTACAAGTTCAACAAAATTAGTAGGGTCGTTAATGAGGAATCAGACTAAGACAGGTGCTCCAAAGAGGGCAGTCGCTCTTTCGGTACTTAGATTGGCAGAGACCATAGAGGTCGGTATGGCATTCTAAGACACACTACCGCGATGTGGAAGGCAACGGGAAACCACCACATTACCTCCCAAGTACACAGCGTCTTGAATTGTATTTAAAATGATGGCATCCTCTGAGGTAAAAGATTCCGAAGGTAAAATAGTAACCCATTGGGATCTCCGGGGAGACTACTTCGGAGGATGTGATCGGAATATTCCGGAAAAAAATCGGGAATATTCTGCGAGTCAAGGCGTGAAATGTCAGAAGTATGAAGCAAATAGGTAAGCTAGAGAACTTAAAAATTGAAATGGATAGGTTAGCACTAGACATAGTAAGGATCAGCGAAGTTCGGTGGCCAGAGACGGAGGATTTTTGGAGTGGAGACTTTAGGGTAATTCATACAGGATCAGAGGAAGCAAATTCTGGTGTAGAGATAGTTCTGCGAAAAACGATAGGACTCTGAGTAGAAATTACTTACAAAATAACGATAGAGTACTAATGATTAGATTAGAATCTAAACCGGTGAATACAGTAATAATACAAGTATACATGCCCACCTCAAGCCACAGTGAGAAAAAGGTAGAAGCGATCTACAAAGATATCGAAGACATACTAAGATACGTAAAAGGACATGAAAATTTAATACTTATGGGGGATTTTAATGCAGTGGTACGTGAGGGTCGGGAAGGAGCGATAGTAGGTTTATTTGGTTTAGGCACGAGAAACGACATGGGAAATAAGTTAGTAGAATTTTGCGACAAAAACAATCTAACACCATCATAAACACATCATAAACAGCATGCTTGAAGACGATGCACGGGGATATAAAAAGATATCAAATTGATTACATTCTTATTAGACCACGGTTTAGGAATCAAGTAAAAGACCATAGAAGCTACCTAGAAGCAAATATAAACACACTGACCACAACATCGTAATTATGAAGACCGCTCTTAAATTTAAACATTTGAAAAAAAGAAATGGTAAAAAGCACTTTGACTTTGAGATATCCCAAAAATATTTCAAAAAAAGTCAAATGAAATGCTGAAAAATATCGGGAAAATTTCTTATACTAAGGAAGTAGGAACATAATGGAATAATATTAAATTCAGCTTAGACATGGCCGCCAGAGATATTCTGAATTTAATAGAAGAAAGATGAAAATTCAAAAATAGATCAGACGAAACAGGAAAACAGAGATACACAGCTATAAAATGGGACATTATTCGCAAAAGCTGGAAAGCTAAAGAACAATGGATTGATGAAAAGTGCAAAGAGGTACAAACTAAGATGGAAATATGAAAGACAGACGAAGCATACAAACTAATTAGAATGAATTTTGGGAATATGAAACCGTATAGCAAAAATATAAGAAACCCGAGAGGAAACTTCATTATAGAAAATGCAGACAAAGTGGGTAGTTGGCAGGAACTTACAGAATTAGAACAGAAATCAGATATTGAAAATGATGACAAAATATCCAATACTACGAGATGAGTTTGAATTCGCATTAAAGGGTCTGACAAGTGGTAAGGCGCTGAGTACAGATAAGGTGCAAGCAGAAACTCTAAAAGCCGCTGGACAAGTGTAGTAACAGAACGTCTCTTCCAACTTGTAAGGTATATGTATGAGACAAGCGAGATACCCAAAGATTTCAAACGTAATATCATAGTAATTATACCAAAAAAGAGAGGCGCGGATAAATGTGAAAATTTTCGAACAAATAGTTTGACAGCACACGTGTCAAAAATATTAACTAGAATTGTACAAAGACGAATGGAAAAACGAGCTGAAGAAATACTAGGAGAAGATCAATTTGGGTTTAGGCGAAACAGGGGAACACAGGAGGATATTTTAGCTTTGTGGATGATAATAGAGAAAACAATAGAAAAGGGGGAAAGTGTGTATATAGGTTTTGTAGATCTGGAAAAAGCATTAGACAACGTAAAATGGAAAAAAAAATGTTCGAAATACTCAAAAAGATTGCAATGAATTTTAGGGATAGACGGACGGGAAAATAAACCAAAAACATGAATACAAATAGGTAACAAAAACTTAGAAGAGATTAAAGATTTCTGCTACCTAGGAAGCCAAATAACGCAAGATGGGAAAAGCGCAAAAGATATAAAACAAAGATTAGGACAAGGTCGTGCTACATTTAACAAGAAAAAGCAACTACTATGTTCAAAGACAACAAACATAGAAACAAGGAAAAGATAGCTTAAAATATATGTGTGGAGTACAGCACTGTACGGCTGTGAAGCCTGGACAGTAGGAGAAGCGGACAGGAAAAGGTAGAAGCCTTTGAAATGTGCTGCTACAACGAATGATGAAAATATCATGGACAGACAAAGTTAAGAACAAAGAGGTGTTAGAAATGGTAGGGGTAGAAACAAATATGTGGAAAACAGTAGAAAATAGGAGAAATAAGATGATAGTCACATACTACGGCATGAGGTAATAGTGCGGAATATATTACAAGCAGAGATAGGAAAAAAGAGAAGTAGAGGTAGACCATCCCTGTAAAGTTGGCACGGCATTCTTTAAATTTTAAAAAACAATAATAGTTGCAGTAGCAATTTTTATAGTTCTAGAGTTCCTGATAGAAAATAGAAAGAGTTCAGCATTTTCAATACCAAAAAATAAGAAATAAAAAATTGTCGTGCTAATTTCGCGAATCTAGAACGACACTTCCTCCTTGAATCTATACGAAACCAATAAATATCACAACTTTTATCAAGAGTTCCCGTTAGTTCTAATCGAGTTCCATCTCTATGTAATTAAAATAAAAATTGCAATAATTAGGTTATTTGCATAAACAACGTATATTGTACCCAGCACGACACTCGACGAAAAAGTGTCGTGCCAAACCACTTTTAAATAATTTATTAATTTTCGGTCTAGCACGACATTCGGAAAAAAAGTGTCGTCCTGTACAATTCTAGCGAATTTTTTGATATATATCGACAGTTCTCCCGGAGTTCTAACAACTACGATAACTTTTAGCCTTAGTTCCAGTGGCTAACCATTTTTAACTAACTTTTCAATTTTCGGTCTAACACGACACTCGAAAAAAACTGTCGTGCTGACCATTTCTAGCGCATTTTTCGATATATATGGAATGTTCTGCATGAGTTCTAACAACTGCAACCACCTTTAGCCTGAGTTCCAGTGGTGAACCATTTTTACATTATTTTTTAATTTTCGGTCTAGCACGACACTCGGAAAAAAGTTCTAACAACTACGATAACTTTTAGCCTGAGTTCCAGTGGCTAACCATTTTTAACTAATTTTTCAATTTTCGATCTAGCACGACACTCGGAAAGAAAGTGTCGTGCTGATCATTTCTAGCGCATTTTTCGATATATATGGACTGTTCTGCGTGAGTTCTAACAACTGCGACCTCTTTTAGCCCGAGTTCCAGTGGCTAACCATTTTTAAATAATTTTTAAATTTTCGGTCTAGCACGACACTCGGAAAAAAAGTGTCGTGCTGATAATTTCTTGCGCATTTTTCGATATATGTAGACTGTTCTACATGAGTTCTAACAACTGCAACCACTTTTAGCCTGAGTTCCAGTGGCTAACCATTTTTAAATAATTTTTAAATTTTTGGTCTAGCACGACAATCGGAAAAAAAAGTGCCGTGCTGATCATTTCTAGTACATTTTTCGATATATATCGACAGTTCTACATGAGTTCTAACAAGTACGATCACATTTAGCCCGAGTTCCAGTGGCTAACCATTTTTAAATAATGTTTTAATTTTCGGTCTAGCACGACACTCGGAAAAAAGTGTAGTCCTGTTCATTTCTAGCCAATTTTTCGATATATATATATATATATATATATATATATATATATATATATATTATATATATACATATATATATATATATATATATATATATATATATATAAAAATCAAATTTACGGACGTGAAATTAATAAGTAATGTTGATGGAAAATCGTTATGGGATAGGCGTCGAATAAAATAAATTATTGAATAATCATTTATTGAACATCAACGTTTCGGATAATATGAATCCTTAATCATGAGCTAAAATTGAATTAACAAAACAGGAAAATAACATTATATACGGTACTTACTTTCAATGTGATTAATAACACTAATTCATAACAAACATTGACTAGAATATTAAAGTGTCAGTTTGACAGATAAAACATCAAGTAGTGTTTTAAATAAGGATAGACAAATGATTGATTTGGATAGCCAAATGATTGATTTGAAAGTCACAAAATTAAAATATAACTACCCAATAAAGAGTGCAATGTCGATCTACTAAAATTTAATTTGCATATGTTTCATGTTGTAGTTAAAATATCTAAAAGCAAAGCAAACAACTCTAAAAATTCAAAACTATTAGAATATTGATAACTATTGTATGTGTGAGAAGATTGAAAGGTGTAGAACAAGAAAAGAATTTTTATTTTTTTTTTTGTATTTATTTATTTATTATTTTTCTATTTTTATAAAAAAAAAAAAAAAAAATTCTTTTCTTGTTCTACACACCTTTCAATCCTTTTCACACCATACAATAGTTATCAATATTCCTAATAGTTTTGAATTTTAGAGTTGTTTGCTTTTGCTTTTAGATATTTTAACTACAACATGAAACATATGCAACAGATTAATTTTAGTAGATCGATACATTGCACCTTTATTGGGTAGTTATATTTTAATTTTGTGACTTTTCAAATCAATCATTTTGGCTATCCAAATCAATCATTTGTTCATCCTTATTTAAAACACTACTTGATGTTTTATCTGTCAAACTGACATTCAATATTCTAGTCAATTAGATTTGATTATGTATATCCATTGAAGTTCCAGTGTGTACTAACGTACATTTTAAATAATTTTTAATTTTTGGTCTAGTCGACACTCGGAAAAAAGTGTCGTCCTGTTCATTTCTAGCCAATTTTTCGATATATATTGACAGTTCTACATGAGTTCTAACTATGACCACTTTTAGCCTAAGTTTCAGTGGCTAACCATTTTTAAATAATTTTTCAATTTTCGGTCTAGCACGACACTTGGAAAGAAAGTGTCGTGCTGATCATTTCTAGCGCATTTTTCGATATATATGGACTGTTCTGCATGAGTTGTAACAACTGCGACCTCTTTTAGCCCGAGTTCAAGTGGCTAACCATTTTTAAATAATTTTTAAATTTTCGGTCTAGCACGACACTCGGAAAAAAAGTGTCGTGCTGATCATTTCTAGCGCATTTTTCAATATATATGGACTGTTCTGCATGAGTTCTAACAACTGCGGCCTCTTTTAGCCTGAGTTCCAGTGGCTAACCATTTTTAAATAATTTTTAAATTTTTGGTCTAGCACAACACTCGTAAAAAAATGTCGTGCTGATAATTTCTAGCGCATTTTTCGATATATATTGACAGTTCTACATGAGTTCTAACAACTACGATCACTTTTAGCCTGAGTTCCAGTGGCTAACAATTTTTAAATAATTTTTTAATTTTTGGTCTAGCACGACACTTAGAAAAAAGTGTCGTCCTGTTCATTTCTAGCCAATTTTTCGATATATATTGACAGTTCTGCATGAGTTCTAACTACGATCACTTTTAGTCTGAGTTCCAGTGGCTAACCATTTTTAAATAATTTTTCAATTTTCGGTCTAGCACGACACTCGGAAAGAAAGTGTCGTGCTGATCATTTCTAGCGCATTTTTCGATATATATATATGGACTGTTCTGCATGAGTTCTAACAACTGCGACCTCTTCTAGCCCGAGTTCCAGTGGCTAACCATTTTTAAATAATTTTTAAATTTTCGGTCTAGCACGACACTCGGAAAAAAGTGTCGTGCTGATCATTTCTAGTACATTTTTCGATATAATCGACAGTTCTACATGAGTTCTAACAACTACGATCACATTTAGCCTGAGTTCCAGTGGTTAACCATTTTTAAATAATTTTTAAATTTTTGGTCTAGCACAACACTCGTAAAAAAATGTCGTGCTGATCATTTGTAGCGCATTTTTCGATATATATCGACAGTTCTACATGAGTTTTAACAACTACGATCACATTTAGCCCGAGTTCCAGTGGCTAACCAATTTTAAATAATTTTTTAATTTTCGGTCTAGCACGACACTCGAAAAAAAAGTGTCGTCCTGTTCATTTCTAGCCAATTTTTCGATATATATATCGACAGTTCTACATGAGTTCTAACTACGACCACTTTTAGCCTGAGTTTCAGTGGCTAACCATTTTTAAATAATTTTTCAATTTTCGCTCTAGCACGACACTCGGAAAGAAAGTGTCGTGCTGATCATTTCTAACGCATTTTTCGATATATATGGACTGTTCTGCATGAGTTCTAACAACTGCGACCTCTTTTATTGTTTTTTTCAAATTTAAAGAATGTCGTGCCAACTTCACAGGAGTTAGGTTGGAGTATTGTACACAGATAGTGAAAGATGTAGGCTGTAGGAATTTCAGGGAAATGTGTAGACTAGCTCAGAATAGAAATCAATGGAAGTACGCATCCAACCAGTCCCAAGATGGATAAACTACAGGTATTGGTTGTGCAATATTCTCGAATAATATTAATTGTGTGAAAGGATTTACTGGAAAACTATTAATTCGGCAAATGTCTAAGTGTTGGGGGATCTTGGCAGCCACAGGCTGCTTAACCCCCTGCACATACCTCTAAATCTCGGTGAAATAGGGCATATAATTAGAAAACAATAGAAAGGGAAACTAAGCTGTATGTAAGCTGTGTGGCGGCTCCGTGCCGTAGTTGATATGTGTGTGACTACTATGCCCAAGATCCCGCGTTCAAATCCCGACACGGTCCGCTAGAAAAATATTAGCCGAGCATTTTTCACAAAAATTACGCCCTCGTTCGGATGAGAGGTTAAATGGAGGTCCCGTGTGTGAGTGTTGTCACGCACGTTAAAGATCCCTACCTTGCTTGGAACAGCAAGTGTTCGGCAAAATTCCAAACTTTCCAGGTAAAAAAAATCGCTTCCTGGAAATGTATTACCTTCCGGTAGAGCATTGGAAAATCAAATGTAATGTATGTAGGCTGTGTGGGAATTTCAGGGAACTGTATAGGCTAGTTCAGAATATAAATAAGTTAAGGTATGTGTCCAACCAGTTTTGAGACGGAAAACCTAATGACGAAAAATTAAGCGCAGATAAATCTGATGATTATTATAAACAACTACAGGTGTTGGTTGTGAAATATCTGCAACCAATGTTGGCTGTGAGAAAAGATATTTTAGAAAAATATTAAATCGGCAATAGTTCAAGTGCTGGGGGAACCTGGCAGCCACAGGCTGCTTACCCCCCTTCACAACCACTGAATGTCGGAGAAATAGGGTATATAATTGTAAAACAATAGAAAGAGACCGAACTCCACCCAAAAGAAAGAATAGCGCCTATCATCAAAGACAACAAACATAGAAACAAGTAGAAAATTTTTAAAAGCATATGTGTGGAGTACAGCCCAGTCTGCCTATGAAATACGGGCAGTAGGAAAAGCAGACAGAACAATAGTAGCAGACTTTTGAAATGTTGTGCTTCGTATGTATGAGGATGATAGCATGGACAGACAAAATTAATAACAAAAAAGTTATAGAAATAGTAAGGAAATAAAGATATCTGTGGGAAAAAAATAGGAGAAATAGACGGGCAGAATACGTTCTAAGGCATTTTTGGGGAATAGTATGGGATAAATTACAAGCAGAGATAGAAAAAAGGAGGTAGATGTAGACCTAGATCAGATAGTGATAGATGCAGACTGCACATTTCAGGGAAATGAGTAGGTTAGTTCAGAATAGGGAACAATGAGGGTACGCGTCTAACCAGTTTCAGTACTGAAGACCTAATGATGATGAAGGTGCCCCGGAGGCGAGGTGCACATAAATTGTAATTACGTCACTGATGAGTACAGGCCTATTAATTACACCTAATCGAACAACGCCTTAAAAAATATTTGTAACTTTGTTCAGGGGGTTGTAAATGTAATAAAAAAACCCACCCGTTTTTGTGTGTGAAAATATCCGTTAAAATTAGCTTTAGTTTCAGTGTTTATACTATGGCAGTGTTGGTTTAAGCTTTGTTCAAATACACAGCTCCTTCGAAAATTCCCAGCTTTATTATTTACAGAAGCACTTGAAGGCGATGTGACCCTAGAGATTAGCAATAAGCGGCGGCGACGTTGCAACGGGCAATAAAGTCAATGCCAAAGTTTATAGTCTCCACTCCACAAATTATAGGTAAGTTAAAAGGACATTATCATAATCTACTAGAACTCAATTAAAAACTTGCCATACAAGTTTTGAAAACTGAAAGAAGATGAGAATTGTAACTCAGAAAGGAAAATCGACGGCGATGTAGGTATGTGTGCTACCCACAAGTCTGTGAAGAAAATAATATTAAATTGTAAAAGAACCGTATACGTAACTCTGCATTAACTACAAACTCCACTCTACGGTTGGTATCAAAACGTTGATTGTAAGCGGTTTCTGCTAATAATTTCGCAGAACATTTTTCATAAGTTAAGAGAAGAGCTTCGAAAGCCCCAGATTTATTATAAAAAATAGGAAATTTATTTGGTATGAATATTTATGGGGTATATAACGGAAACGATATGATACTAACGAGTGGAATTTGATTGAGTTGCTAATTTATATACGTGAATCAATTGCTAATCCAGACGTAACCGGAATTGTAACCGAACAATCTATTATTGGCAATTATGTTATTTACATAGATTACAAGGAACTCTGTTAGTATATAATTTGAAATTGCAACTCGAAGATTACTTGGAATCGAGTGAAAGAATCCACACTCATACTCATACACAAGTAACAAGGTTATCAAAAAAAGGAGTGTAAAAATTTTAATCTCAAAAGTTTGCACAACACAGGCCGGATTTTTGGGTCAATATTCAACAGAGAAACGTTTTACGTAGATTTAATTAATTACAAGGCTGATATCAATTTATTCAAATTGTGTCTTATATAACCTTAAATTTGATCGCATATGAAAATGAATCTAAAGCACAGCGCAAATTAATATACAATCAATAGAAATTGCATACAACCGAGTATTCGGAAACTTGGATGATTCAGCTAGCAAGTAGAATTTAACCCCATAATGCGTCATATTAAGCATGTAAGACTTTCTACGTTTAACAAATAGCATAAACGGTCATATTATACGGTTGGGTGCGCCTAACACAAGTACAAAACGTACATTAACATATTAAGAAATAATTTCTACATACGTACCAGTTTTCCAGACACCATTTTGATTTCGCACAAATTGCAGCCCGGTAAGTACAAAAAGACACCGAATTTTCACCAAAATTTAATTGAACCGAGCTAAATCCGGTAAAATAAAGAGCTATTTGTGAATAACGAACCAACAAGACGGTTAAACTCGAGACAGTTGCTCGTCGTTGCGTTTCCTCCGCGAGCAACCGTCAAATAAAATAAGCAAAGGTAAGGTTGTAAGATAGCTGACTGTTGGCTTGATTCGACCAATCGCTTGGAAGTATGACGTTCAAACCGTTGCACTGGAACATTAGACAAGGGTAACATCATCTCTATATCCTTCGTGTTACCCAATCTTCTCGAAGGCCAGCAAGTGAGCAACAAGTGTTCGTTCATCTTTATTACGGAGTTAGTGAGCAATACTGATGCTTACTGAATGAGTCACGTCATTCAAATTCAAAATAGTAAAAATACTATTCACCCTACGTAATAAGCGATAAGATAGCATAAAATAACTACAGTTATTTACTTAAATTCCTTTGCGTGTAGCTAAATACTAAAATCGGCAAACTAATAATTAAATTTTAGTTATAAAAAATCATAAAAATTTTAAGTTACCAGAATGATTCGAATTTCAGTGCACTACAAGTCGGCGGCGTGACTGAGAGGGCTCTGGGGGTGAGCTCCATGCATATACAAATTGGATAAATGTCCTTACTACGCGAATGTTTATAATTGTGCATTTTACTTTATACAGCGTTGAAAGTTTAACTGGAACAAATTCTGTTACCTTAAATAAAAGTTTGTGGATTTTTATTTTCAATGGGGCATTTATAAAAAGCTTTTTTTTTTAGGGTTCCGTACCTTATAAAGTATAACGAAACCTTCATAAGATCACTCTCGTGTCCGTCAGTCCGTCTGTCACAGAGGTTTTTCACGAAAACTATGTAACGTAGGTTTTTGAAATTTGACACAATACTAGGTCTTTATGGCGCGCACATACATATACAGTCAGAAAATAGAAATAAAAATATTTTTAGATTAAAATGGCGGGGGTTAATTCGGTCAAAAGAAATAAAGTTTTAATCAATATATCGTGTGAGGTATCATTTGAAAGAGGATTCTAAAAGGCTTCTAAAATTATTTTTTTTATAATTTTTTGGTCCAGTAGTCTTCATGATATAGTTCAAAATGTGCCAAAAAAATCTCCCCTTTTCTCCTACATTTCCAAAGCTAAAATTTTAATTTTAATAAGAATAGTAGCTATTGAGTCATAAATTATCGGAAAACTGCAGGTTTTTTTGACAGTGTAATAATTGCTGGGAAATTTTTTTTTAAACACAGTAATAGACAACGTATTTACTAATGTACCAGTACAATGTGGGAAAATATATTCGTTTTTCAGTAATCACAATCAAATTTGGATAAGATTTAAATATACAAAAAATATAAAAACAGATTAATTTGGTTTATTGGTTGCTCACTGTAGTATTGGAACGGAACCCTAATTCTGCGAGCTCGACTCGCTCTTGGCTAACTTTTTTTAATTATCTACGAGAATGCAATAACCTTCAACTTTTTTTTTTAAATGGAAGGGTAGCTTGATTAATTTTTTACCTTAAAGTTTTTCGATTGCAAATACAATTACGTATTATTTGTTACTTTTTGTGAGGAATGTCAGAAAAAATAAGGAAATGTTTTTTAAAACAGCTTCAATGTACACATTTGTTTCTTACCTGATTAGCCACAAAACCCTGCCAGTGCGGACCCCAAGCCCGGATGCAAAAAGAAGAGGGGAAGGAGAATCAAGCTCGTTAAAAACCTTAGATCGGCTGGTTCCGGCCGATGCGTTTCAGTAACGGCTCCACGCCTAGGGTTACAGGCATACACATATTACAAGGTGATATGAATAATGCTACTCCTCCGCCTTCGACGTTTCGCCTGCCCACCGCGGATCTCGATCTTGAGTAGAGGATACAGCATAAAAAACTGGAGATGGCACAAGCAGGTCGCAAGACAGGACAGGGGCCCGAGTTCCCATGGAACCAATGCGGGAAGGATACACCTGTGTTAAGCTAGCAGGAGCAAATCGGCAGAATCGATTCAGACCTATTGCTTGTTTTGTGCTAATTTGTGCCATTAATAAAAATTTTGTACTACGTGCCGTTTTGAAAAAATTCGTGGCGCTGCTAGCTGTATATTAAGCTAAGGCGGCTCCGTGGCGTAGTGATATGTGTGTGACTACTACGCCCAAGGTCCCGGGTTCGAATCCCGACACGGTCCGCTTGAAAAATGTTAGGCGAGCATTTTTCACAAAAATACACCCTCGTTCGGATGAGAGGTAAAATGGAGGTCCCGTGTGTGAGTGTTATCACGCACGTTAAAGATCCCTACCTTGCTTGGAACAGCAAGGGTTCGGCAAAATTCAAAATTTTCCAGGTAACAAAAACTCGCTTCCTGGCCAGTGTAGTACCTTCGGGTGGAGCATTGGAAAAATCACATGTAATGTATATTAAGCTAGCAGGACCACATGCAAAAAAGGTATAAAAAAACAAAAAATTAAGGTACCAATACAACGGCCAGAATTTGTGCTAATTTGTGCCGTCCAAAACAAGCAGCTAAATTGATTCATTCCGCTTGAAACAACAGCGAATTACATTTACCACGATTAAGTTCAAGAGTAAAGTACCCGTTTGCTTGAGCAGAATCGATCCCTACTGCTACATTCGAAGCACACTAATGTGTGCTTCTCAAATGTTCACTCACGAAATTTGTACCATACCCCTTTTCTGAAAAACCACCCGCGAAACCAACTCGGCACAAGCACGAGCAGAATCAATCGGTACTGCGACACTCGAGGCACACTAATTTGTGCTATTCAAATATTCCCTCACGGATTTTGTATCCCACCTCTTCTCTGAAAAACACCCGTGAAATCTATTCGGTACAACAAAGAGTATCCGTTTCCACGAGCAGAATCAATCGGTACTGCAACACTCAAACCACAGTAATTTGTGCTATTCAAATATTCACTCACGGATTTTGTACCCCACCTCTTCTCTGAAAAACCATCCACAAAACCTACTCGGCACAAGAGTAAAGTATCCGTTTTCACGAGCAGAATCAATCGTGCTATTCAAATATTCACTCGCGGATTTTATTTGTTATTTTATTTACAAGTAGAAATAGGAATAGGGCTAAGTAGGATAGATAGATTAGGATCTACACATGTACACCCAGATTCAGGCGGCTAATGGTCGGGATACATGTGTCGTAGGGCAGCTCGCCAATTCAGCTCCTGAATTGTCGAAAGCTGAAAAGGAAGATAGGGTTTAGTTTTAGGTTAAGATTGCGAACTATGGGTCTTCAGCCGGGTACTGTTAGTTCGTTAGATAGGATCTGAACTTGTTTTCCAGACTTTTCTAGTACTCCGAAGTCTAGAACCTTGCGTCGTACGTCCATAACACAGCCCTTAGTCTCGGGCGATCCAAGACGAGAGCTGTGAAGGTTTTTCTATATGAAAGTATACTAACTATAGAACCAAGAAATAACACCAAAAACAACTGTGTAGTATATATGAGTATGGGCTTTCGGCCTAGGTATTATACAACAATAACTATTTTTGTCTGTCCGTCTGTCTGTCTGTACGCAGAGTCCCGGCTTGCAGCACAGCAGTACGCTGGAGGTCCCAACCTGCTGCAATGTCCAAACAAACTATGAAGTCTTAGGAAAAAGAAGAACAAAACTTGGACGAGAACAATAGCGCAGGTAGAGTTAAGTCAGGTCAATCTTCAACACAGCCGGAAGACAACGGGCAAAATGGTTCACTTACTGGCTAGGAAGAAAGGATCGATAGCTCTAATAAGAGACCTAAACGTTGCAGGCTTCAATCTTGTATCAAGCAACGTAGATGATATTCCCATAACCTATATCCTGGCGTTCAAGGAATTGAATTTGGTAGCCTTAACCCTGATTGGAACCAGGAAGTTACAGCAGGGATTTTGGAGCACCAGGTAAGTGGTGTTAAACAATGCTTAGTTATAAGTAGCGTTTATCTTCCTTATGATAAAAGGAATGTGCCTCACCCGAAGAACTTCCACAGATTAATTACATATACATAGAAAAGGGGTCTGGCAATAGTGATAGGGTGCAATTGCATCGCTCACCACACTATGAGGAACAGTTCTAACATTAATATACGTGGGGAAGCCGTTCTGGAATATCTGACAACTACAGACCTCGAGATAATAAATAGGGGAACAAAGCCAACATTTGACGATAGAATCCAACGGGAGGTAATTGACATAGCAATGGTCTCTAAGGGTTTATTGGGGAGAATCAAATCACACAATGATAATGTGAAAATGGTTTCTGATAAGCAAACATCCATCCAAAGTAGGAATCCAAGAAGTATGAATCGGGATGTTTACCGAGATGCCGTAAGACAACGTCTGGGAGATCCCATGGAAAACACGCAACCAATATTAAAAAAGGAGCATTTAGATAGTTTTATCTTGAAGAACTTTCCCTCTTGTAATTAATAATTTTCATTTTTCATTGTAAGTTACGTTTAAAACTTTGCTTCTTAATTCATTTCAACCTCGCCGCTATTCAATTACAATATGCTTACTGCATACTCAAATACTATTTCCACGTAGCAACAGCTTGCGGTTAAATCAAAATAACATTTCGTGCTCACATGAATGAAATCTAATGAATGAATCAATTCCAATAAATAAACGCTTACTTTATATACAAATTTCAGTTTCCAGAAGCTTACTAGAAAAAATGTGGAACATTATGACGTAAGGTTTTTGAAAACCCAATCAGCGTCTCAAATGGGCAAGTTTTGACCTAATTATCTGGTTATAGTTATTAATTACGCATGCTGTTCTTCCTTGTTTAAAATACCCAAGGTTACTGTTTACGTCATCCTAAAATACCGATGACTTATCTTTTTATATTCCAGAAAATTCTCCGTTAAGAACAAATTGCTATAATCCACGGGGTAATTAATTTAAACTGTATTTGTTTTTAACGCAAAAGGGGTTGCGTTTTTATATAAAACACTCGCTTTCGTGTTTCTGTACACAAAATTAATATGAAAATTTTGGGGTTTTAAAAACACGTTGATTGTAGTCTTAAACTAAAAACGTAAAGCTTAGTACTCATTTAAGCTATTTACAGCAAATCAAATACATTTTTATCAAAAATGTATTGATAATTAATAAGTACAATAAATGGCTTTCTATTTATCTTAAAACGATCGATTTTTACATTCGCATTTAATGCGTTTTACGGTATCTTACAATTAATTAATTTTTTACATATACAACTCACGTTACTTGCTATTTATTTACAATACGCTTATATCATACAGGGTAATTATTTATACATGCGCAATTTGCGTTTTTGCATGGCACTTTAATGAATAAAAGTGCGCTTATATTTTACAGGGTGTACCCAT
Source organism: Platerodrilus igneus (assembly GCA_036346225.1). NCBI lineage: Eukaryota > Metazoa > Arthropoda > Insecta > Coleoptera > Lycidae > Platerodrilus > Platerodrilus igneus. Next base: position 4,158,957 of record JARFIW010001182.1, read on the forward strand.
TAATTTATAGAAATTTTTATTTTTCTGGATTATATTATATTTTGGTAGGATTTACTTTTAGAATTTGGGTTTCAATGATCTCTCGTGACCTCTTATCACGTCAATATACATATATATATGGTGCTTCTGTTTATTCTGTGTCCTACTATAATATTGTTACGTTAAAACCCTGCAAGCGATCTTTTTCTGTATGAATATTAATTCAAACTACTGTTATTTAAAATGCCCTAAAATTAAGACCTCATGCTTTCCATGTTATTTTAACTCATACAAGCTATCGATCAACAAGCTCGACTTCCTTCCAATTGAAATGAGGGCTATTTAAAACATCCTATAAGGTTCATTAAGTATTTATTTCATAATATTTTACTTTGTTAGTCGCATTATAAATGCGTCGAATAAAGCAAACATCTGCTATCAACTTTGCTTTATAAATTCGCTGAAATATGTTCTAACATCTGCAGTAAACACCTTATGATTCTCTGTATAAGATCAACATAACTTCGCCTTATACAAATGCTTCGAAATACGATTCTACCACCGCTGTACATACATTTGTAGCTTTCTTTAAAAGATTAAAAAGTTCGCCTTATCCATCTGCATAGTAAATGAACACTTTTAATGTGTTTGTTATCTATACCAGAAAATTCTCTCAGCTTTGCAGTTGTACGAGCAATGGATTGTCCCCTTTGTTAGTAATTCTTGGTAGCCATTATGTTATCTCTTTATTTGCAACCCGTGCTTTGCAGCTGGAATATACTTTTGCAGGTGTTATCCTAAGAATTCTTTACATTTGATTGTTCAGAAATATTTTTGATAAAGAAACACCTGCATCACGGGATAAATAAATTTTTTGAACTACACTTTCGTTCTGGGTTGTTATCTACACGTTACTAAGAAACTTATGAAAGCGGCATTTTGTTATCCCGCAGATGTCCGCGTTTGCGACTAATATTCATGAAAGTTGTATTATTATTAATTGACCCTTGTTTGCAAACCACTCAGTTGTTCTTTTGAGGATACTGGCAGCTGCGGTTCTCAGAATACTTCATATTTTATTATGGAATTTGTTTTACGTTACTTTCCCGCGTTGGCCAATATAATATAAGTACAAGCTAAGTTTTTAAGAAGGGGTATTCAATACAACATTCTTTTAGCGAAAAGAGATGTTGTGAGTCGCGATAATTTACTTCAGTAGTTATTAAATAAATTATTCAAAGTGTTGTAGTATAGTGCAATTGTTTCATATAGAACATCCAGTCCGTCGGCAAGTGCGCGAACTTCTCAGATCCGCTACAATGATACCAGAGGCAAACAACTACACTCCTTAAGGTACAGTTACTGTTTCTTTTCTTCTTTTTTGATGCTGCTATAAAGCTACTCCTGTTGTTGGTTGATTACCACATAAATGCTTCCGTTTCTTACTCGTGGTTACAATAAACGGCAGATTGCGTGCTAAAAATGTACTTTCACCTCTCAATGCACAAGTGATTCAGTTTCACGTCACCTTCATATAAACCAAAGCTCGCGTTGGGCCAATGTTTGACGTGTTTTAAAAATAATACTACGAAAGGCTAACGTCAATAACTTTGTTACTAAATTAATAATCTAGATTAAGTTTCACACTTTATTCATTTCAGTTGAGGGTCAGGCTTTTTAAATCTACTGTTGCGTCTTTTTTTACTTTTAGGAAGTGCACTTCACTTAGCAGGTAAAAATACTGTAAATTTTATGTCCAATTTCCTTTTTGTATATATTTAAGGTTGAAAACATCATGTAAGTATATACGTATATGTTATTTAGATTTTAAGATTTCACATCTATATTGGCTTAAATGTATATTTTGTATTATATATGAATGACGCTTTTATTTACATTCTGTTGTGACAGAACGATTACGCAAATATTCTCTTTTTTGGTTTTGTAAATATCCCCTTTTGAGACTATGTTTAATAAAAGTTTGTAATAAATCGGCTTACCTGTTTTTTTCTGTATGACCCACCCCACTCTACAACGTTTCTGAGCTAGCACTAAATCCAATTCCTTTGGATTTCTATTCGACCCTTCTCCCTGTTTTGTTGCAGTATTCGGTGTGGGCGATTTTATTTACTTTACTATTGTCTTTCTTGTCTGCACGGAAATGAAATGGCCACGTTATTAATGTGAACTACCAAAGCTTCTATAAATTTTGCAGGGTATTTTCGTATAAAGCTCATTTAACTAACTGATATTAATAAATTCTTTCATATTTACTCATTTTTGTTTAAATAACGCACTAGCGTTACAAAATATCCATTCAAGTAGATTCAAGCACATTAACAGATTCTTATTTCTGCACCTATGACTTGGGTCAAATTTTTCTTTAGTTAATAAGTCTCCAATTGGGCTACGAGGGTAAGGTGAAAAGTTTTCGGCCTGACAGAGATGGCGTTCCAATCAGCAAAATTTGTGCTTCCCGTCTGCGTGCACATGTCATTAGTTCGTATGACAAGTTTCAACTTGCTATCTCAAGTAGTTTGTTTACACGAATTTTTTCAAGCAGACGTTAAGCGTGTTTGCGTAAGATGGATAAACTTGAATATTGTGCGGTCATAAAATTCTTCGTTTTGGACGGATTAACCCCTCAGAAAATTCATCCGAAGTTGACAAAAATTTATGGAGACTGCCCCTTCCCTGTCAACCGTTAAAAAGTGGGCAGCTGAATTTAAACGTGGTCGCACGTCTCTCGAAGATGACCCACGTGAAGGACGACCAAAAACCGCAACCACACCGGAAACGATCGAAAAAGTGCGAGATATCGTGTTGGAAGGTAGGCGAGTAAAAGTGAAGGAGATAGCTGAGGCTGTAGGGATATCGGAAGAAAGGGTGCGAAACATCTTACACGAAGAGTTAGGGATGCGAAAGCTCTGCGCATTTGCTGAATGCCGATCAAAAGCCAGAAACGAAATAGCAGTCGAAGCAGTGGGTGGAAGCCAATTGTTCAGTGCCAAAGAAAGCGAAGTCGATCGCATCTGCACGAAAGGTGATGGTCAGCGTGTTTTGGGATGCGAAAGGGGATGCGAATAGATTATACCTTGAAAAAGGCAGAACGATTACAGGCCAATATTACTCGAGCCTTCTTGACCTGCTGGATGCCAAAATTCGCGAGAAGAGGCCTGGCTTGAAGAAGAAAAAAATCATCTTTCACCAAGATAACGCACCTGCACACAAATTGTGCGTTGGCGATGGGAAAATTGACGGATTTGGGGTACGACTTGCTCGGCCATCCCCCCTATTCCCCTGATTTGGCGCCCTCGGACTTCTATCTGTTCCCAAACTTGAAGAAATTTGTTTCTGGGAAGCGCTTCATATCCAATGAAGAAGTTGAGAGGGCCGTAGACGAATATTTTCACAGCCTTCCAGACTCTCACTTGAGGGAAGGAATACTGATGTTGGAGAAACGGTGGACCAAGTGTGTGCCGAAAAATAAAATCATTCTTTTTACTGTAAATTGCAGTCTTTCATTGTAGGCCAAAACTTTTCACCTTATCCTCGTAAGAAGCGGCACTTCATCAACCAGGATTTTCAATATTCATATGAATACTGCAAATCGTAAGCGATTTCCAAGTTTTTTCGCTAACTCCATTAAACAATTATCTATATATTGCTTACTAATTGATTATAAATCGTAATATAATGAATGAGTCAGAAAGAACAATTCCTGAATAGCAATGAACGATAAGTTATCATATAAAAGATACTTAACGTACCATTCAATACAAACAAAATTCCATTCACTTTAGATAGTCATTCAAATACAAATTTATCGATGCAATTATGAGAATGATAAGTTTATTAGAAACTGAAAACGTACGTAACGTGACCTGTTGGAGATAACCTTTGATTATTTTGTAAGCTCTATAGACAGAATAATTCATAAGTTGGAAGTAAAACGCTTCAAAAAATTAGACGATTTTCTCGATTAACTGAAAAAAGATCTTGACCTAGGCAATAGAAAAAGATTATCCAGCTGAATTCATTAACATAGCAGCACCTTGATAGCAATAATTTTTAAAAATGATTAAGCTACGTAAAATAAACATAACTTCAAAAACCAATAATTTTACATACAAGTAGTACGACTTTACTTTTGGTTTTCTGCACAACTACGAACACAAAATACTTTCGCCATTCACTACGAACATACTTATTGCCACAACCATCGCTGACGTAGATATCAAGATCCGTAGAGATGCTAAAGAACTGGAGAGCTTTGTTAAACTACGAGAAGAAAAATGGTTACGCCAACCTCTTGATGTTAACAGGGATGTTTACTTCCATATGTGCATCCCTACGACATACTTCTTCTATGACACTATAAACTAACGAACCCTTTGGCCGTACAACTATACGCCTAAATAGTCAGACACATGAAGTCGGCACAAAACCAGCTGAATTTTGGAAAGTCCAAGATGCGCTCGAACATTACTCTGTTGTGTTAAATAAAAAAATTATAAAGAGGCCCAGATGGCCGGTGCCAGACTCACACTCTGCACAAAGCTACTCAAAATACAAAGTTTATCAAAATCTTTCTCGCCATTTTTTAAGCACAAAATGCACCTAAAAATAATTTCAAACAAAAACAAAAAATAATAATTACACATACAGACAAAATTATCGCATTGCTTAAAATACGTGGAGTTGCGGTTATGAATGCTTTGGCGTCGCCGTGGATCAATGTAGTAAGCGTAAGACTGCGGATCCCAAGGTCCTGGGCTCAAATCCCGACACGGCCGACTGCTTGAAAAATGACAGGTGAGCATTTTTCACAAAAATTACGCCCTCGTTCGGATGAGAGGTTAAATGGAGGTCCCGTGTGTGAATGTTGTCATGCACGTTAAAGATCCCTACCTTGCCTGGAACGGCAAGGGTTCGGCAAAATTCTAAATATCCAAGCAACAAAAAACTCGCCTCCTGGCCAATGTAGTACCTTCTGGTGGAGCATTGGAAATATAAATGAACGGTTATGAATGCTATCTCAGTTAATGAAGTCGAAACATACCGCTCACGAAAAAAGCATTGCTTAATTCAACTAAATAAGCAAACAAAACCAAGTAAGTAGTTACAATAAAATTTTAATATATAAGGTGTTACATTAACAATGGGACAAAGGTTAACTGGAGATACTATACATCAAATAATTACCATTGAACCAAACTTTTCTTATCCGAATGTTGATGATTTAAGAAGCACATAGTTTTGAAGGTCACAATTTTATTTCTAATTTTTGGCATAATTTTGAAAAATTTTGGATCATCGATTTGAAAGTTGGCATATTTATGTTTTTGGGTACAGAAAAAAAAATATGATACTATTTTTTACTTTTGTCATAGAGAACGCTACTCGTAACCTTTTTTTATGATTAATTAGCCATAAATTTTGACCCTCTACAAATAGCGTACAAACCGAGTTGGAAAACTGAAAGAGCAACCACCACTTTACATAAAAAACATTCTTGTCTCTCTTTGATATTCCAAAATGTTTTCAAGAAAAAAACGTTTAATTCAATACAGGGATAACCCTCTGAAGTACACCAGGAAAAGTTTTAACGAGATTAATCGCTAACAGAATAAAAGAAAAAGTGGGGAAAACGATAGTAGAATCGCAATATGGATTTAGGAAAAAAGAAGTACACAAGATGTAATTTTTATAATGGACAAATGGGAGAAAACGGAAATAAGAAAAAGAAAAACTGCATGTATCCTTGAGAGGATAGAAAGACAAGATGTCTGGGTAAGTTTAAGAAAAATAGGCATAGAGAAACAGTCTACGGCTTTGATCAAAGAGCAGCTGGAATAAATTGGAATGGGCAACTGCGACTCAGAGAAATTTCAAACAAGAACGGGGCTAAAACAAGTATGTGAACGAAGCCCAATGATATTTGCAGCAGTTATTAAGGCGGAACAAATATGAAGGTAGACCAAAGGAACCTCAGAATAGTAGAAATAGAAGAACTACCGTTTGCGGATGGTATGGTATTAGTGGCAGAGTCTGAAGAAAAATTACAGTATAACGTAAATATATACAAGGAAGAACGGACGGAAGCAAATATGGAAATTAATATAATAAAAACAAAAACAGTGATAATAACAGAGAAACAAGTATAAAAATAGAAGAAAGGCAATAGGCAGAATAATTGAAGAGAAAGGGAAGATTGAGAGCATAATAGAAGAGAGGATAGAAAAAGAAGGAAAGATCAACAACACAATAAAATCAACCTTTTTAGACAAGAAGGAAATCCCTAAAAAAATAAGAACAGCAAAGTACAACAAAATAGTAAGGTCAGGGATAATATATGAGGGGATCATGGACACTGATGGAGAAAAGCAAGTGCCAAATAACGGCGACAGAAATGAGATTTTTAGAAAAATAAAGAGGATAACGAGCATGGACAAATGCAGAAGTGATAAAAAAGCTAGGAACGAAATTGATAATAGAAATAATAGAGAAGAGGTACCTAGGAAGGCTTGGGCACATAAATTGAATGGAAGAGAAGAGGTTGAAGGACAAGTATATCAAATAAAAATACAAGGTAAAACAGAGCGGGTAGAACAAGAAAGATACGGGAACAACAAGTACAAGACGCAGCTAAAAAAGAAAAATAGGGTGGAAAGAGATAAAGAAGTTAGTCCAGGATAGAACAAAATGGAAAAAAATGATACAAGGACATAATAACTGTATATAAAGTGGGATATAGGTATATAGTATGTAAGCCCGACACCGCAAAGTATAAGGGCAGGAGATTAAATAAAAAATAAAAAAGTTTGAGAGTAAAATCAATAAAAACAAGATAACCTATTGGCAGATATCTCAAAAACTATAATTTACATAATAAAACAAATACTCAACATTTTTTATTTACAAAATCCATATCACCAGTAAGAAGAGTCCAAAACGCTGCGAGATGTACTTTCCTAATCTTTCTTTGCTAACCTATGCATTTCTCAGCCAAGGCCACTTTCTAAAAGTCTCGAAACTAAGTAAGATCAGGTGACACCCAAACAAAATCATCGATTACAACAGGCATTCCCAGACAAGAACACTTCAGTTCTCTTCGAGCATTTATCTTACTCCTCTCCTAAGTTCGTCAACTTTGATGTATGCAGTAGAGGTCTATGGTAATCTTCAGGATTACAAAATTTAAGGCGGGGTATTTCACTGATTTTCACATGATTTTCTGGACCTAAACTATGCAACAAAATTTATTTAAAATTTAACGGCGAATTCAAGAATGCAAAACTATATACAAGGAAGTCACAAAGTCCCGTTATCCCTTTATAAATGTCAATGTAAGTTGTTTTTTGTTCCCTTTTTTTCATTTTGTTTCAGATTGGATAAGAAAACGATGGCCGATACGTACCATTACACTATTGAAGAACATGTTATTGTAAGTTGTTGGGTGCACGTGAGAAATTGTTACATGCCGAAAATCGGCTATGTAAACATTTCTGGTTTAAGTTTTAAAATATGAGACTGAAATCGCGCCAACATTTCAAAAATAGACTTGTGCGTGCATTTCCGTCACTTTAGACAGTTGCGTCGGCGCCAGAGAATGCGCAGACGCGGAGTGTGGAAGGAAGTGCGCATTTTCCGACACGACAGGACTAGTAAACGAGACGTCGAACAGTGAGGTTATTAGTGTCTTTTTTTGTCTTCTCTTTCAGATGATGTAGGTTTCCTTTATCGTACCTATTATCGTTCCTCCTACCTGGTTGATCCTTTATCGTACCGCTACAGAACGAAGAGGGAAGACAAATTAATCTGGTTGCGACGAGAGCGAAGGCCAAACCACGTCCAACAACGCCCAACAACGCCCAACTAACATCGATATCCTGACGCCAAAATAGCTGCAATGTCGTGAAGAGCTCCACAGTTTACGTGAGTACATTTTATCTTTTGCTATAATCACAATAAACATTTTTGCATGTGATACAATAATTTGAGACGCAAATCTGACGTAATACCTTGTTGAGTAATATTATGTACGTGTTTATTATATGTATTGCCAACTGTCGTAGTGGCTCTTATCAATTACGCCGAGACTTTAACAGTATACCTTAGACTAAAACAGACTGTAGTATAATAGATTCCGCGCATTCTCTGGTGCCGACGCAACTGTCTAAAGTGACGGAAATGCACGCACAAGTCTATTTTTGAAATATTGGCGCAATTTCAGTCTCATATTTTAAAACTAAAACCAGAAATGTTTACATAGCCGGTTTTCGGCATGTTGTTACGTGCCAAAGTGACACTAAACATTTTCTTAGCTTAATTTTTATGTGCGGAAGTTTTCGCGCCTTTAAATTTAAAAGACTCGGTGCGCGTATTTCCGTCACGTTAAAAGTGGGTTGAACGAATAATTTCGCGCCGACGCGTGAAAAGGACAGAAAAGTGGGGTTTTTTCCGGTGGTCTTTTAACGTGGCTTTTTGCCTCTGACCTTCGTGAAGAGCGGTTTTGTTCAGGTATCGTATCGTGCCTTATCTTGTATCTATATAGATTTCCTTGCCTTGTTTAACTGTTTGTCGCTCCTATACCTGGTTTTCCCTGTTTATTCCCTACATAGGTAGGAGACAATTTGAAGCCGCCTAGGGCGAACCGAGTCCACGACCCCGTGAACAAATTTGAGGCCATGCTCCGCCAACAGCACCGGAGCAGTCACCATCTTTAAACACTCCGAAGTGGAGCCCTGAGATCCAGTCGAAGCGATTTGGATGGACGTTAGGCGTACCCTCCGTTAATTGCCTTAAAAAGGCCATCAGTAGCCCTGATGGACGTCAACAGAAGCCAACTTTAACTCAGAGACATATTCATGTGAGTATTTCGCTGTTATAAACTATTGTACGAAAATTGGCATATTTTCCGTCAATGGCGTATTTAATTTGTATATTGGTGACGTCATTGACAGATGGGCGCGCCAAAATCTGTAAAAAGATTAGCGTTACCAACTGCCGTTGTGTCTAGTAAACCGCGCTTGCGGAGTTGTATTTATGAACCTTTAAAGTGTAAGAATGTAACAAAATCAAATAGAAGTTCGTGCTCAATTTGAAGCGCGTGTCCAACAAAATCCTCTTCTGAAGCAAACACTTTAGCGATGGGAGCATAAACTGCTCGCCACAGGATTTGTGAAAGATAAGAAAAGAAATGGTCGACCTTCCACAAGAAGAAACACGTGTAAGCTGTTTAAGCAGTCCGTGGAGAGGTGACCGCAGAAGTCGACGCGTAGAAAAACTGCTGTCGACAATGTAGAAGCACGTGAAGTAAGACCTACACCTACACCCTTTTCGGCTTACACCCGTCTAAGAATTACTGCATGTTGACTTGAATCCTAGAATTGAGACATGTGCGGCACTCTCTAGGATATTTCCTTAGACACGAGACCACATTTCAAGCTCGAGAACTCCTGTAAATCGCACATTTTGTCTCGTTTTGGTAGTTGGTCAAAGTACCAAAACGAGACAATGCGATCCTATGAATGTGCGATATACAGGAGTTCCCGACCTCGAAATGTCTCTTTGTCTAAGGAAAATCCACACTTTTATACAGTTAAAAATAACTCTCCGTATGTGATATGAGCAGCCATTCAGAGCAGACGTTTGTTTGGATGGTTCTTTTTCGACAGTATTGTGAATCCCTACATTTGATTTTCCAATGCTTCACCCGAAGGTACTACATTGGCCAAGAAGCGAGTTCTTTTTTACCTGAAAATTTTGAATTTTGCCGAACCCTTGCTGTCCAAGCAAGGTAGGAATCCTTAACGTACGTGAAAACACACACACTCACACACACACACACACACACTCACACACACTCACACACACACACTCGCACACACGCACGCGCGCACGCACGAACACGCACAAATACACGCACACACACACCCACGCACACACGCGCGCACACGCACACGCGCGCGCGCGCACACACACATACACACACACGGATCAACATTTTACCTCACATCTGAATCAGGGCGTATTTTGTGAAAAATGCTCGCTCAACATTTTTCAAGCGGTCGGGAATCGAACCCGGGACTACCTTGAGCGCTTAGTTGTCACACGCAAACCAACTAAGACACGGAGTCGCTTGGTGCTGTGAATCAGCATCGGTACCTGTATATGTTGCAGAAATGGTTTGTTCCTCTCTTGGAAGACCACGGAATTAAGGAGATGGTTTCAGCATGATGTGGGCACTTGCCTATTGTGCCATCGTAGTAAACGGATATATTAATGAAGGTTCTCCTGGGCGTGGGATTGGTCGTGGTTATTCTGCGCTGCCGCAACCTCTTACTTGACCAACACCAAGTCCAGACTTCGCTACATGTGATAATTCGCTACGGAGACTTATAACATTACAACACCATGGACGAACTGAAAGATGCCGTGTAACTAGCTTTCACAAGTTACACCAGCAATTTTCTGAAAATGTTCGCACAGAACGTAGCCGCGTACTTTTGCGACTGATTGATCGTTTGGACAAGTAATGGTTCATTTCTCAATAAAACTTTCCTAAAGAACGGTTGTTCAATTATTTATTTAAGTTTAAGGGTTTATGTTAGTTATTAAGGGGTAACGGGATTTTGTGCCTTCCCTGTACATAGAAAGTTCCATTTAAAATAGTGACGTAGATATGGATTGCTGGGCTAACCGAAAGTGCCTATGAAGAAAAATATTTTAATAGATACCTCCGATCAATTCCGTATGGAAATTTTTAAATCTCTACTAACGCGACTACTCTATATACAAGTGGCATATAACCTAAAAAGCGGTTATAGGTTAAGTTATAAATTTTAATAAAAAATCTATTATTTTTAAAGGTAACTACTTTATTGAATTAAAAATCCGTTTATAAAATAAAACTTCTGGATTTGTTCCTGCTTGTGCATTTTTTGTTACGTGTAACATACTGAATGTATTTCGAAATGTATTACATCATCGATAAATATTTCTTTTATTAAACCTAAACCCACACATAACATCCATACAGTTCTGCCCAAATTTGACCATAAAAGGGTGTTGGATGTATAATTTAAGTGGGCTTCAAACATGATGCGTCTACTATTGTCATTTCCAATGAGGTACTACCTTACATATGCATTTGTGACATTTGCATACGTGTAGTTGCAATACATCAGTCAACCTTGACATGGTAAAAATGTGTGCAGTAATTTTTTCCCAATATTAAATGAATATTATAGACTATTACCGATTCAAAGTAATGATACCAAGACGATATTTGTGAGAAGTTATTGCCGCATTCAAGTATAGGTTTTCTATAGTACAGAAATTCATTTTAATATTTTTTATGAAAATAGTAAATGATAATACAAGTAGCCGATTTTCTCATGTACTACACTTTTTCCAACAAATCTTACCATCATCATCAACCAGTATCTAAAGTCCGCTGCTAGACATAAGTTGCCCGTAATTGTCTATATAATGTCGTATCCCATACGGGCGTGCGGCATACAAACCACTTGATATAATGCGCATGCGCCTCAAAACGAATTTGTGTTTACTAGACTAATTCAAATGGGGGTGGGGGGGCTTAATTAACGTTTAACCCCCCATGGTGGAAGAACTTAATTATACTACTGGCGCAAGCAACTTAGAGCTAGCGCAACCTAGCACACACCAAGAAATAGCTAGCACAGGTATAGAAAATACATTATGGTAGTTTCTTTTCTGGAGGGCTAAGTAAACGCTAGCACCACCCAGGGTGGAGGAAGAAAGTTACATTGCTAGCGGAAGTTACATAGAGTTAGCGCAGCCTAGCGCGCCCCAAGAAATAACTGGCGTACCCGAGAAGTAGCTATAGCAATCAACAAAACTATATGAAGAGAACTTGTTTCTGGTCGATGTGAATTAACGTCATACTGCCCCCCCCCCATGTTGAAGCAACTCCGCTATACTAATGGCATCGATTACTTAGGGCTTGTTACATGCCAAAATTGGCATTGTACACTTTTAAATTTGTGAGTGAATTCCCGCCATTATTTTTCAAATAAACTTGTTAAATTTCCGCCATCCCGGACAGTTGCGTCGGCGCAAAAGAATGCACAGACGTGGAGTGATGGCGCAAGTGCGCGGTGTGTGACGTAGAACGGTGACGTTTGTCGGTGTCTTTCCTTTGTCTTTTCTCTTTCGGAAAAGTAGGTTTTTGCTTATCGTTCCTTACCTAGTTTTTCCTTCGTCCTACCTACGAACAAAGACGTAACATGACGTAACCCACGCCCAAACGAGATACATGGAAATCACATTGGCCCCTGCGCAAGGATGACCGCGAAATCGTGAAGAGTTCCCCATTTTTAGGTGAGTGTTTTTTGTCTTTTTAAGGTGCAACTTGTATCATTGTAAACATATTTGGCATGTGATACAATTTGACACGAAATTATGTCATAATCTCTTTGTTGTGCAATAATGTGAACGTGGACCAAAGCGTATGCTGTACCATAACTAGAAGCTGCAACTGTCACTGACCTGCTGTTAAAGGAACTACACCGAATGTAGCACCTTCGGGTGGAGCATTAGGGACGTGGCCGCAAGCATAGCGGCCCTTAATTAAATTATAATGTTAAAGGAACTGTTCATTCGTTTTGTAGTTTCTATGAAGTTGCACGCCGATCAGGGCAGACATTTTGAGTCGGCGTTTGCTGGTTGCTGGGGATAAAGAAGACCCGAACGACACCATTTCAACCACAATCGGATGATGTGGTGAAGCGCATGAAACGCACCTTGGATAAGTACCTTTCCAAGGTTGTCTCCCAACATCAGAGGGCTGACACCAGTATTTACATCTATTTTTCTTGGCCTATTGGCTTTCGGTTTACGAGAGCATGGACATACACGTGCATGTGCTATGCTGGGACGTGAGATATGTCTACCGTATGGTCTTGAGTTTGGATGTAAGATCGGAGATGACACCGTGAACGAAAGCTACGTCGAGAAGTTCAAGCGCAAGATCCACGACATCTATGGTGACGTTAGGAAAAATATCCAGATCACAAGCGATCGGATGAAAACCAGATACGACATCAAGGCGTAGGAGCCTGGTTTTCACGAGGGCCACCTAGTCTAGCTATACAATCCCAGACAGAAGCGTAGACTGTCGCGAAAGTTACGGAGATATTGAGAGCGTCCGTATGAAGTTGTAAAGAGGATCAACGACGTGGTATATTGGATTTGTAAGTTCCCAAAAGGAAGGACAATAGTGATGTACGTTAACCGGTAATGCTGGTAATGACGAAGAACAACAAAAAGTGAAACGAACAAACAATTACACTCGTGAGGATGAACGAAGGTCTGGACCGAGCTATAACTGGTTTATGTCTCTGTACAGTAGAACAGGCAAAGCGAGATTTGGTGTCACAGAAGAGATTCAAGGTAATATATTCGGTGTCCCGACGGAATATTCCCTGGTTTGCTCGAGAGTTAAAATATGAATTTGGTGATCTGGATCAACTCGCGCACAACAAGCAAAGGTTAGATAGGTCATACAACTAAAGAATCGACATTGGGGCATCTGCTACTTGATGACTAAGCAACAGCCTTCTGGTACATCTGATTACCAGAATCAATGAAAAGTGTTAGTAGACCTCAAGGGTCAGATGATCGAATTTGAAGACAGGCACTTAGCCATACCAAGCTCGGTTACGGGCTCGATGGTTTGGACTAAAGGGTGGTATGAAATATGCTAGTGGTACTGTTCCAGAAAACCGGGGTCCAGATTTTGGTGTGTGGTTATAATCCAAATGGTACAGCGCTCACTATGAAAAATGTTGATTGTTGCTTCTATCGACAGAGAAATTATAGAAATGGTTTTGACTGTCCTAACCGCAGGGACTAACGTCCGGGTCACAGTGTTCTGCGACAGAACAGCTTTAAGAAGAAGGCAGTGTATCACCGAAAGGTTTGCTTCCGATCAGAATAATTACACTAGAACGTAACCGAAGGATTCGTGTACAAAAGATGATTGATAAGCCCTGCGGCGCGAGATCTCCTGATTAACAAGTACAAGACTGTATTTAAAAGATTACAGTAGAAAATTTCGCGAATATTCTTTGCATATTCGGGTGTGTTCCCGAAACAATTATACGATTGGATAAAATGTAAATTGCCGTGATGAGCGTTAGTTAGTTCAGTTCTGATTAAAGCTTTGATTACAATATGTTCTAATTTAAAGCTTTGCAAGATGTGATATAAATTATTGTTGATATAAACTACTGTTTGCGATATGAATTACTGTAATGATTATATAAAATAATTAGGGTGATAGTTGATTATACTGCATCGATAGTAATTTAGAAGATATAATCGTAGTTTAAGAAGGTAGTAATTGTAAGGTTAGCGATTAGCTGAAAATAAAGCGTTGGGAGGGGTTTTTAGTAAATTCCGTTGTAACTACGAGTTGTTGGAATGGCTTGCATAATCAGTTCAAAAATAAAGAACTGTTGTTATTGTAAATAGAGCTTTTGTTACAATAACTTTGTTTTACAAACTTCAGAAAATACGTACCAGTCAACAGTTTTGTAATGAATATGCGAAGTTTTGTAACCCTTAATCCAGTCCCTTAAAAGGTTTCAAGAGCGAATTTTCAATAATTATTTGAAACGTTTTAATACAAGCTCAAAAGAAATGCGTTTCTGTGTAAGCCAATTTTTGTAAATATTGTGTTGCTTTGCCAACTCCTAATCCAACCACTTACATTTTGTAGGCTTTATATTTTTTAGTTGAATATAATATCTATGTTCACGCGCGGGGGGTCTTATAAATTTATAAATCGACTTACCTCCGCGGTGTTTTGTTTTTCTAAGCTGCAGTTCCTCCTCCTTCAACCAAGTGGACTGTATGCGAATTGAGTCTATGTTACGTTACACTTGCACTGTGTTTTTAGGGTTTAACAACGAAAGTCTGCGGCACTTGACTAACTTAGGGTACTGAACGAAGAAACACGACCGTTCTGCTTCAATATCCATAAGAAAGTGTTTGTTCACTACTCTGTCCACCTTATTCACAAATGCACAAGGAATTTTTATGGCAGGATATAAGGGAACAAGGGATGACAGTTTTACTACTAGATTTACGACTACAAAATTTACGACTTAAAAATAAACACGCAAACGTGCGACAAAGAGACCGAACATCCCGCCCACCAAAATAAGTATGAACTAACTTATTTTATATTTAAAACTAATTAGAGCTATTAACTAATAAACCTAACGGACAAACTTATATAAGTGAATATATGTGTACATACCATTAAATATCAAAGAACTGGCAGTAAACATAGTTTCACTAGAGGGCGTTTAACTAACCCTTGGGATGTTTTGACTGTAGCTACCCGAACGATACCGTCTCTACCAGGGTGAACATCTACGACTCTTCCTAAACGCCACTGTAGAGGGGGGTTATTTTCTTCCTTTAAGAGGACAAGCGAATCAATAGGTAGGGTAGCGGAATTCTTCAACCACTTACCTTTCTGCTGCAACGTGTGCAGGTATTCAGCACTCCATTTCTTCCAAAACCCTTGTTGCATTTGCTGCAACAATTGCCAGCGATTCAAACGAGAGGGTTTATGGACAACAAATCTGGATCTGGTAACACCGAAACTGGTTCAACATTAAGAAAATGACCCGGGGTCAAATACGAGAAATCATGCGGTTCGCAACTCAGTGCGCATAGTGGACGTGAGTTGAGAATCGCTTCGATTTGAATCAATACCGTCGAGAATTCTTCAAACGACAAAATTTGTTCACCGATAATTCTCTTTAAATGGGATTTTACTGATTTAATCCCGGCCTCCCACAACCCACCAAAATGAGGAGCAGCAGGAGGATTAAACACAAATTCGATTCCCTCAACGCCTGCCGAATGGCGCATCAATTGAGAGATTTCACGAGAGGCCCCAACGAAATTAGTACCATTATCACAATGGATTTGAATACATTTGCCTCTTCGAGCAATAAATCGACGTAAAGCACCCAAGAAAGCGTCTGTCGACAAGTTAGACACTAGTTCCAAATGGATGGCTTTAGTGCTGAAACAAATAAATAAGCAAATGTACGCTTTCAATGATTTTGCGCCACGACATCGATTCATCGTGACAGAGAAAGGTCCACCAAAGTCGACTCCCGTATGTAAAAACGCCTTACCTGGAGTTAACCTAGAAGCTGGTAAATCCCCCCATAGGGGGGCATAAAGCCACAGGGTTTACACGAAAACAACGAATGCAGGATTTCAGACATTGCCGAATAGCCCTCTTGGCGCACAAGATCCAATAATTTTGAGTTAGTAAAAATTGAGTTGTTCGATTTCCAGGATGTAAATGTCTTTCATGACAATTTAATATAATAAGTTCAGTCAACCGATGCGACCGAGGAAGCAAAATTGGAAATTTTGCATCATGCGACAACTCTGAGTTACGTAGGCGACCGCCCACCCTCAACAAATCATGACTATCTAGAAACGGACTAAGGCTACGAAGTTGTTTACTAACAAGTTTTCCAGTTTTAATATTAGCAATGTTTTGGGAAAAAACATTTGTTTGAACTCTTTTAATCAATAACTGTATAGCCTCTTGCTGTTGAACTAGAGACAAACTATCAGAATATTTTGAACGCAAATCTGGACATTGAACATTACGAATGAAATGACGAATACAGGTAATAATCCTACAAATTTTCTGCAGGTTTGAAAATTTATCCAACAACATATCTAAGAAATTGTCAGACATAACGACTGTTAACGACAGAGTACGATATTCGACGTCCATCTGGGATGAGTCGATAAGTTTTGGCAGCGATGTTACTGGCCATTCTTCATTACGACGCACTAACCAAGAAGGTCCTGTCCACCATAATGGATGATGAACCAACTCTGAAGCCAAAAGTCCACGTGAGGCACAATCCGCAGGGTTATCCTGGGACTTAACATGAAACCACGAAGATGGAGGAATACGTTCTTGAATATGCGAAATGCGATTGCTAACGAATGTCTTCCACTTATGCGAGGAAGACCGAATCCAAGCGAAAATATTACTAAATGATAAAATATCTGTATAAGTATTTTTGACGAAATCTACTAAATCTGCCAAGAGTACGGCAGCACACAATTCGAGACGGGGCAATGAAACGCGATTAGTAGGAGCAACCTTCGATTTTGCGCATACTAATGATATGGTAATATTATCTTCTAAATCGAACGAACGGAAATAGATGACAGCTGCATACCCGGCTTCAGAAGCATCACAGAATCCATGCAACTCCACCTTTTAAAATTATGACATACGATGTGACGCGAAATCTCAATATTCGAAACCGCTGGCAATTCACCCAAAAATGTTTCCATTTTGTATGACTTCAATGGAGGCTCTTGGTCCCACCGAGACCTAATAGCCAAAGATCTTGAACTAAACGTTTAGCGAACAGTACTACAGGTGCTATCAAACCGAGAGGATCAAAATTTTGCGATAGCCGACAAAATATTACGCTTAGTGCAAGTGCGCTCTTCAACGTCTAAGTTGTATAAAATGCATCTGTAAGAGCACGCCACGAAAGGCCCAAAATTTTTATTGAACCACTATCTTTATCTTGAAATGTAATTGCGTCCGAACTGGACAGGGTCTCCTCAAGTTGGACATCACTTCCGGGCAATTACTACTCCATTTTCTTAATTGAAAACCACCACTAGAGCAAATACTATTCAATTCACCAATTAATTGATTAGCAGCTTCAATCGAATTACATCCAGTGACTAAGTCATCAACATAGGTATCGCTCGCCAATACCGATGACGCGAAAGGAAAATTAATTGATTCTAACCTTGCCAATTCTTGAACAGTACGCTAGGCCAAAAAAGGCGACGACGAAACTCCATAAGTTACAGTATTTAATTTAAAGTCCATAATAGGATCTGACGGAGAAAATCTCCAGACGATACGTTGATAATCACGATGAGTATCTTTAACCAAAATCTGCCGATACATTTGTTTAATGTCAGCTGTAATTACGATAGGATGTACACGAAAGTGCAATAACAAAACTGCAATGTCCTTTTGCAAAGCAGGACCAATACCCAAGCTATCATTTAACGACTTTCCAGATTGATCCTGACACGAAGCATCGAAAACCACACGCAATTTGGTGGTAGTGCTATCACGCTTATGTACAGCATGATGGGGAATGTAGTACATTTTCTCATGACCCGCCGAATTTTCAAGCGATTTCACTTGAACCATGTGCCCGCTTGTCAAATAATCCTCCATAAATTTTTTATAATCCGAATACAATTCAGGATTTTTTAACAAACAACGTTCTAACGACAAAAATCTTTTAATACAAATTGATCTCGTACCCACAAATGAGGGTTCCGAATTTTTAAAGGGCAAGGACACTACAAAACGACCGTCCTTGTTACGACTACAACTTTCCACAAATTGATTTTCACACCTTTCTTCTTCAGGAGAAATGTATTTTTTGAAGGGAATATTTTCTAATTCCCAAAATCGACGAATGTCACTGTCTAAGGGTTCAACGAAAGCACACAACGACGTAATAGAACTATTCGGGGAAACGACCTTTCCCGTTAAAACCCAACCAAAAGTTGTTTTAATAGCAACTGGCTCGTTAGCGACACCCCAACGAGACTCGTTCAACAAAACCTGAGCAAAGATTTCCGCTCCGAGTAGCATGTCAATTTTACCAGGAACATTAAAATTAGGATCAGCTAAGGCCAAACCTCGAGTATGCGACCATTCCTTGACCCCTATCGACGACGAAGGTAATTGATTACAAATGTTCGGTAAAATATAACAATCAATTCCATATGCTGGAGACCGTGCTCCCGAGGGCTGACTACACACGATAGTGCACCAGACACCAACGACGAATTCAAGCCAAGTCCTTGAACAGTGACATTGGCTCTCCGTTTCTTAAACCTAATTTCTGACGGCACCTTTCAGTCATAAAACTTTCCATGGATCCGTTGTCTAATATTACACGAACAGATTGCAATGTTCCTGTATAATCAAGCACCGACACCATTGCCGTAGCTAACAGCGTGGTTGTGTGTTCTAATGACGTCGAAATCAACGAACTAGTGACAGGTTGTTCATGCACAACCGACGACGACAGATTGTCTTCACTAGGTCTACTAGTAGAAGTAAGTCTAGGCGCCCGTCTCCGAGGAGACGCTGACCTTTGACGATGGGTTTGTCGGCGTGGCGACACCGATTTTTCTTGTTTATCGAAGTGAAGCAACGAATTGTGCGACTGATGACATTTTCTACACGACCAATCTAACGTACAATTTTTCATCGAATGTGAAGGATTTAAACATTTAATGCAAAGATTTTTAAGCTTTACCACCTCAAATCTTTCTTGAGGGGTTTTATCGAGAAACTGCTTACATCTATAAATAGGATGCACAGCTTGACAGAAACTACAATTTTTAACATCATTGGTGGTACCAACTAAAGAAGTTTTAGTCGAAGTGCTAACGAACCTTCCTTTTTCTCTTTCTTTAACAGAATCTCGAGCCTTTAAGCATGTTCCTGAAGCAATGTCATTGATTTCCAACACTTTACATTGTTTTTCAATGTACGACCTTAAATCCTTAAACGAAGGAATTTCGTCACTATTTCCTAATTCGAAACGCTTTAAAATGTTTGTATCTAATTTTTTCGATAACAGATTAAACAACATGAAATCTAATAAATCTATTTCCATCTGCCTTAACGCGAATATATTTTCATCAAAACAACTAATTAATTGCCGGAGTTCCGCATGCGAGTCTGAGGAACTGACCTTAGGGCATTTTTCGAGAGCATTAAAATATGTTGAAAGTAATAACCTCTTGGACTGAAAACGATTAGTAATGATTTTATAGGCTTCCTCGTATGCATAATCATTTAATGGCAAGTGTTTTATTAAGCCACGCGACGACTCATCTAATGTATCAACGAGATGGCAAAATTTTTCAACGGGTGACAAACTGACATTATCATGAATCAACCGCTTATAGATTGCATTGTAACTCTCAAAATCTGATATGCGTCCGGAGAAGCGGGGGACTGGAAGATGTTTCAAGCGAATTCCTCCACAATTCGACGAAAAAGAATTATTCATATTTTCCACCTTTGGCTTATTTTCTACCCGATCTAATTCACATTGTTCAGCGATAATACGAATATCTAATAGGTAATCATCGATTTTCACCCTAATAGCAGAAAATTCATCCAATTGTTCACTTTCTTCATCAAAGAAAATATCCTTGCAAAAGGATTTGAAAAGCGTTTCAATCTGTTCGACAGTTTTAATCGACGCTCTAATTAAAGCAATCGATACGTTTTCCGGTTGGTTTATTTTGCTGTATATGTGATCCAACCTTTTAACTACAAATTTAGCTTCAAGAATAGCTTTATCAATTGATATAACCATATTTGATTAATGATTAATGAACGACAATAAAAATTAATGTAAAAACAATGCGTAACTCGAATACGCTAAATTACTAATTCATCTACGAAATTAAATTATTAATAGAAAAATGCCCCTAACTACAGTGCTTGCCCGACAAAGCTTTTAAGGTTTCAAATAAATACCAATAACCCCTTTGTTATACAAGTTGCATGAACACGAATGGTTCCTCCAACTTGAAGTGACAAATAAGGTAAAGCTTTACAATACAATAACCCCTCATAAATAGTTTACATAAAAGGATACCGACGACGACGACCCTAATTTTTGCCACAAAGGATAAGGAATGTATTGTAAAATCTACCGTTATAACCAGATGTATTTAGCATTAAATGTGTAAGCAAGATGTTCTTTTCTGTGTAACACGTTTAACCATAATAAAAACTACGACAATTTTATAAATTTAAATATAAGGAGCTTAAAGGATAGGAACTAATTATTTAATTAAAGATCCAGCGATGAAGGCCAATTTTGTTCACGCGCGGGGGGGTCTTATAAATTTATAAATCGACTTACCTCCGCGGTGTTTTGTTTTTCTAAGCTGCAGTTCTTCCTCCTTCAACCAAGTGGACTGTATGCGAATTGAGTCTATGTTACGTTACACTTGCACTGTGTTTTTAGGGTTTAACAACGAAAGTCTGCGGCACTTGATTAACTTAGGGTACTGAACGAAGAAACACGACCGTTCTGCTTCAATATCCATAAGAAAGTGTTTGTTCACTACTCTGTCCACCTTATTCACAAATGCACAAGGAATTTTTATGGCAGGATATAAGGGAACAAGGGATGACAGTTTTACTACTAGATTTACGACTACAAAATTTACGACTTAAAATTAAACACGCAAACGTGCGACAAAGAGACCGAACAATCTACCTTTGTAATTATTTTTCACCCTACTGTAAGATTTGACAACTGGCTTTCGTTCCGATAGTTGGGAGAACCGAGCGGAGGCTTATCGCGTATGTCCTCCAAAAAGGTGGGCGACAAGGGTTGAGAGGAGCGGGATTCGGCGGGGAATTAAATTTTACATACAGTAGGTTGGGTTTCTTGACAGGAAACAGGATATTTGATGAGAAAATGCGTTTTATGTAGATTTTTCGGTTTTGGGATCACGTCCCGTGTTACGTGTAAAAAAAACCACGACTTTCCCGAACCGGGAAGCGAATGAACCGCGCCGTACGAGAAAGCCGGCGAGATGTCCTTATCTACGAGTGTGAAAACAAAGCAAGATCGAGAATTCGCTTCGGGCTTTTATAAAATACCTAATATGCACGGGGAAACTAGATAATCGATTTAGAACTTGAATTCGACACCGTTTCTACGTATATTTTTCGAGAATTCGACCAGTAAAGTAGCTCCAAATTATTCAACTTGTCAAAATTGGATCGTAAACGCCGTCAGACGCGGCCGAAGCGTTAACATCAAAATATGAGAAAACAGAATTAATTTCTGAGTTGCAAAATACATCGTTATAAAATGGATAAAATGTATTGTAAGTCTTAAAATGGATTTAGAATCTAATTTTGTACCGATTTCGAATATATGTTTATTTAAAAAAAAAATTAAATCCCGTACACGGACGCGATCACACCCGTTTGAATAGTTAAATTCGATCGTGCATTTCTCAGTAAATCGAAGCATTTTCGCGTGGAGTTAGAAAATGCACACGTAAAACATTTGACATTTTGACAAACGTTCAGTCCAATAGCTCAGTGCTAATGCTGTCGGATAGCATGCACGGAGTCCCGGGTTCGATGCTGAGTTCGCTATAAATTTTTTTAATTTTAAAGGCACCTGCCGCCATCTTGCATAAAACATTATGTTCACTTTTCAGAAGAAATACGAAGGTACGGGGACGGCAGAAACACTTGTGACGGTTATATACTTTACAACATTTGGCTATGGAACCTAGATGTTTAATCTTGCAAGTGGGAGTAATACTCTTTCTAATATAAATTAATTACAAAATGTAAAACAACTGCTTGCGTTAATACAATAAATAAAATCGATAATGTTAGTGTGGCTTTGCTGCAACTTATTTGATAAAATGTTAGACCTTTAAATAATTGGTCGAGCGCAAAGCGTGACAAGGCATTGACGAACCAGTACTTAAAAAAGTTGTTTCGAGCGTGAGAAGACCAAAGCGGGCGGGCAAAAGCGGTCCTCGGGGAAATGGTTTTTGTGACGAAAGGGATTCAGAAGGAAGTGGCAAGGGTTCTCAGGCGAAAGAGCTTCCCGGCCGGAAGGAAATCAGAGACTGAAAACCAATTCTAGTCAGATCTACAATTAATGATCTTTGTCCGATACAGTACCCTAATTTTCGAAATATATACCAATATTTTGATAGGTAAAGAAAATACCTTCCGTGATGGTTACTTATGTTTTATAATTGCTTAATATGCGGTTTGATGATATGATAGCACATTGCACATTTTTCTAAATGTGGGGTATATCATATTGCGCTTATATGATCCACAAAATGTGGCAAAGGTTTGCGTCATCGTGCTTCCATAACGCAATAACGTTGGCATTATCCCTGAATCTACGTTTTAAGGCGCTTTCATAAGTTTGGCATAGCTAGTACAATCTATACTCGTATGCCTACCAAACGAGGAAAGTTGCGTGATTTTGCTTTGCTCGTTTATACGTACATCGTCAAATGCCATAATCAAACATTTTGCATCGCCAGGTTCAATCACATCGTCGAAGTTTCAAAACTCATGGTAGCCAACTTCTTCTTTTAATGTTTTAAATACGCTTTGTTACGTGATGACATGACGTTACGTGGTCTAATTATTTTTACTTTACTGGAGGCGTAGTAACGTAACAATCTTGGTTTTCCGAGTTAAGTGTTTGACTGTTCTTACTGCTGTTGGAGGTTGATGGAGATTGAATTACACCTAGAAACATTGTGACACCCCTCTTCTACTAGTTTAAAAAAACCTATATTATGACATGATTTTAACAGTAAATAACAAAAAAAAATACTAAAATTTATCCCTAATTGACCCAATAGTACTATCAATACATGAATTTCATAATTCTCTATATGAAAAAATCTCTATATAATGAGTTTTAAATTTTCCTCGTACAGCGCGTTAAATAAGCGTACAAAAACCTTTATAATTCTTTTCTCAAAACACCTTACGCCTCATTTTCATCATTCATAAATGTACAATAGTTAGTATGTAAACACAAAACAACGTGTGATTTCTACAAGTTGGATATAAAAATTAAATAAATCGACTTACAATGCCATTCGTACCGCAAAGCTCTATCAACAATCCGTGTAGGAGGTTGGTTGTAGGTCAAATCCTACTGCTGTTGGGGGGTCGTTATCATATCCGCGTGCACCAACGCGTTCGGAAAACTGTTGTTCGCACATAATCCTGTCTAGATACCGTCACGTTACGTCTTCTCCATCTCGAGGGGCGTCCGCATGCCGATACGAATTCTAAAAGCTTATGTCTGGTTTCTGCTGTCTGATCTGATCTGATCCGATCCCTTCTTTTACAATCCGCGTGTTTCTATAAGCTACAACTTCCTAAGTTTATTGCACGACCTTGTCGTTCTCACGGGTTGTGCGTCTAAACTGTACTATTTTCGAGGCCATTGTCATTCTGTCCGTGTGTACCTTAATTTATTCCCACAATATTGCATGTACTAATAGTGTACGCATCCTTTTCATTATCAATACATTTTTTTATAATTATTAAATGCGTATTATGGTTTTGGCGTTACGATTCTCTGGTAAGTGTTGGATGAACTCGTGAATTTATACAAAAACTTTATTATGAATGAGTATTTCCCGGTTTCTACCTATAATTTTTTGAACTAAATACGAAGGGATGTAGAGCGCCAATATTTACTAACATTTGTATTTAATGTACAGGGTGTTTTCTGGCTACAAGCTCATCTAACTAATTTAATTTACTAAATTACTTTCTATTATCTACTGTTTAGTTAAATAACGCGCTAGCGTTACAACTCCCTAACAATTGATATTTCGGTTGATACAGGCTTTTAGAATACGTACGCATCTTGGAATCTTCGCTCAATCTCTTGTAAACTGAAGCGTATTAAAGCACTGGTTCTTTCAACAGCTGGATGGCCCAGCGAATATTGCTCATACGTTAGATGGGAATAATGTTTCATGCCCTCCAATCTTGAAGGCACCGGAAATTATGAATTCAAAGTTTTGTATTGATATTTTAAATTCTTGCTTAACAGTATCTTCCATATCAACCTTCCTAAGAACAGTATAGGCGATCTGTTATTTCTTTTCGTACCCTCAATCTTTTGACATCGTGTAGCGTTGTTTACAATTTGTTTTTTCAATATATTTTCCATTACGAAGATTTACTTTAATTTATCACTCTTTGGTCTAATTAATGACTACTTGTTATTGGATGACTGGACGGTGAGTATGAAGAGAATAATTATTCTATGAAAAAGTGAAAGTAAAAGTAATGAACTCGCCCAGATGAAGTCACGTGATCCGCGAATGAATGACTGAAGTGTACAAAAATTTGCAAAATAAACCTTACATTTCCTTATGGGAAAATACATGTCAAAAACAGGATTTTGGTGCTCATACAGATCTACTATAAAAATAATTTTTGTAAGTTTTCTGAAGTGTTTTTCAGAACTTCAGAAAATGCGTATATTTTAATACAGATTTGCAATAAATCTGTGTTGTTTTGGAACACCTAATACTGCTCCTCAAAAAGTTTCAAGAGCGAAGTTTAATTAGGAGTTACAAAAAAATTATAATAGTTAAAATATATAAGTAAAAGTTCGCAAAAATTGCATATTTGTCTAAATCTTTGATTTTTTAAAATCCTTTTGCAAATAACCAAGGCATTTAAGACGTTTAAAGGCAGTAGTTTACAATAAGAGCCACGAAAAACTTTTTTGTAAGAAAAAACAGGTGTTGCTTTTGAACTACTATCCTTTCATGGGCGCAATCACAGAAGAGATAGAAAAGAATTTCTATTTTTAAAAATATTTTTGCACAAGTTCATAATAAATGAATATCTATCTAAATATGTTCTTGTAAATAATGTACATTATTTTGCAACACTGATTTAACTGCATAAATTCATTCAGTATGAATTATGATAGCTGCTTAAATAGGTTAAAAAGTGCAGTTTCGATAGAAGCAATGAAATAATAATTTCTATAACCTAAAGTATTTGCTACGTGTTAAGTAAATTAACCCGTAACATACCCTTTTCAATTACTGGATATCCAAGTTTTTCATTCATTACATCTATTAAGTCTATTGTATTTTGTATAAAATAAAGCAATTCCTTGTGTTTCCTAAACCAGGTCTTGGATATTTTATATGTAAGAATAAAATTGTTTTGATATGTATAAACATGTTAAGATATCCCCCAGGGATTTCGATCGTGCCTTTAAACCATCGGAAAAACATGTGAAACACAAATAATAAAGTTACATGTAACCTGAGATGCCTAGAAAGGGATAGAGTGAAAAGAAGAGGTGATGGTTTTACAGTTGCTCTTTAGCGTCTACTGACGCTGCCCACATCTCGATCCTTCCCTTAATCCGCAGACAAATCTCAAAAAATAAAAAACGAGTTTAATCTAAGAAGTCTAGAACCGAGTAATAACAAGGAATAGGTAATGTTTTTACAGCTGCAATTATGCGTCTACTGATATCGTCCAAACTTAAACCAGCGAAAAAACATAAGAAATGAATGGTTTTACAACCACCCTTATGCACCTACTGACACGAATGAAATATCTGTGGCATGAGTGAGTTTAAACACTAAAAATTACATTTTAATCTGTACCTGATCAACATCGAAATGTAAACGGTCCTAAATTAGTTACAATTATAAAATATTGTCAATAGCGTAATTGCGCCGGCTCATTGTAAAAGATTACCTAGGCACCATTCAAAATGGCCTGTGTTAAACTGGTTAATAGTCTTCCTTATAGTTTTAGACGACCTTGAAATTTGTGGAATACACCAGATGTTTCAAAACCTCCAGACGCACATTAATTTTTGAAACAAACAGAAAGCGTGTACAAGAGACAAACATGGGAGCGAGTATGTTCTTATTTATAGACTTCAACACTCTCTACCAATTCTTGGCAAACACTTCAAACTTTCTTTCTCAAAGTGAAACCCGTCTATGAAATACCCAAACTAAAGGACGTCCAAGTGTACTTTCGCTCTGGCAAGTTCAAGCACGGAGTTACTCATTCTAAAAGTAAAATAAAACGCGCCCGTTGAACTTGTTTTTCCACCTTATATTTTACTAGTCTCACTTTTGTTCAATTATAACAAAGCTGTCCTACGAAAAGGTTTATAGAAGTTAGTACAATGACCTGTCTGAAAACCACATTGATTAATAAGTAATTTAATTATGTCAGACTGCAGGAGTTTTAAACCAAACATTTTATGGGTTTAATTGGTAATCAATGCAGAAACAGAACTTGAAAAAAATATCTTGGTACGCATATGCTGCTTAAATGAATTTCCTCAATTTTCTTCATTTTCTTAAAAATGTACTGTTGCTTGGGATACATTTACAATAATCATCAAGGATTTT
This sequence comes from Platerodrilus igneus, assembly GCA_036346225.1. Lineage (NCBI taxonomy): Eukaryota > Metazoa > Arthropoda > Insecta > Coleoptera > Lycidae > Platerodrilus > Platerodrilus igneus. The sequence goes on from JARFIW010001182.1 coordinate 4,186,053, forward strand.
CAATTCAACTAAAAAGACCAAATTATAGATAAAACCAGATGTATGACGTTAACAGCAAAATATAGTGCTCACATTTTACAATCAATCAATTTTATTGCGCTTAAAATATGCCTTAAATATAAACTGCATGTTATCGACAAATCCGCTTCACACTGATTTGTGATTCGGATAAATACCCAATAGTAGGTATTTATAAATTGGGTATATACCCCTTGCAAGGATAAATTGACAATCAAAACTTTTCAATTCAACTATAGCGATTTGTTACGTTCATTTGAAGTCGATGAATGAAAAACCACATCGATTCCGTTTCTACTCATTCATACGTCGACAACATCCTGTTTATAATAAGTACGCTTCCTACTAATTTTCATTTTAAACTTATTTATTTCAAAACGTAAAGTTTATGCTAAAATTAAATAGTCAATACCTTGTTTTAGGTATCCGTTAACTTGTTATACATAACGACCGCGTATAATTGATTCTTATGTGATTTACATCTAAAAACCCGTTGAAATGAGGTATTGAACTATCGGATAAAACCGTGTTTTCAGTTTCTAATCTCTTTTTTAATATGTTGATAACGCGAAGATCGAAGCTCGAATTCTTGTTATTCAAACAAATTCAATTTGATTCTGCAGTTCGTTCTTAGATGTATTTTCTAAATTACTTACTTCAAGAGCAATCCACGTTTTTTTATAAGAATTGTAGATCCGGACTGCATCGCTCTTAGCTGGAGGCCAAATTGCTTGTTATGTAGGCCCGATTATTCTTTGACGTCGATCAACTACTGTTACGTGCAGACCGCTATTGCAATTACGGTAGCATTACATGTGATTTTCCAATGCTCCACCCGAAGGTACTACATTGGCCAGGAAGCGAGTTTTTTTTACCTGGAAAATTTGGAATTTTGCCGAACCCTTACTGTTCCAAGCAAGGTAGGGATCTTTAACGTGCGTGACAACACTCGTACACGGAACCTCCATTTTACCTCTCATCCGAACGAGGGTGTATTTTTGTGAAAAATGCTCGCCTAACATTTTTCAAGCGGACCGTGTCGGGATTCGAACCCAGGACCTTGGGCATAGTAGTCACACACATACCACTACGCCACGGAGCCGCCTAATTACGGTAGCAGCAGGGTTGTTGCTGACTACCGCGGTGATGCTGTGCTGATCCGCTTCCGATGGATGGCAAGATAAGTATCCCGACACATGTATGTGACTTGTTTTCTTTTTTTAACATACCAAGGGATAAACCAAATTCGCATCGTGCTGACGAACAAAACACGTTTTTTTTTTTAGAAAATCCACTTTGAAATTAGATACGCTAATGTTTCTTATGATAAAATCCTTGCTAGAAAGGTTTCTAAATTTAATGCTTTTTCTTTTACTTGACTCATCTGTTTATACGAAAGTATCAGCATTATTCTTTTTTTTTACTGGTTAGATTTATTGCATGTTAGCAACGAAATGCGCACTTCGTGGAACAATTATTGAATTTGTCCATAAAGTGAAATTGCTTTTTTTAAATAATAACTTTATTTAATTTTTTTTTCCTGTTTAGATAGAATTTTCTATTTTTTTTTAATTATTGTAAATAGAAAATCGTTGGCGATCCATTTTTTGTGTTGCTAGACCCCCCCCCCCCCCGTAGTTAGCCCGGGATTCCTAAATGACCCGTGCGCTGCATAACGTAGCAGACTAAATATAGTTAAAACTAGTTACATGAAGTTAGTGCACAAAGTTTACAACCAATCAATTTTCTTGTGCCTAAAATATGCCCTAAGAATAAACTGCATATTATTGAAAAACCAGTTTCAGGCTGAATTAGTAATGTGGGTGGGATAAACATCGAATAGAAGGTATTTATAAGTTGGATATTTATCAGATACAAGGATAAATTTAAAAGTAACACCAAGAATTTTCAATTCAACTAAAGCGACTAACTATAGTTAAAACTAGCTGCATGACGTTAGCGCCAAAATATAGTGCTCAAATTTTGCAATTAATCAATTTTGTTGCACCTAAAATATGCAGTAAAAATAAACTGCATGTTATTGACAAATCAGCTTGATGCTGAATTTGTGAGTCCGATAAATACCAAATAGTAGGTATTTATAAATTGGATATTTACCTATTGCAAGGATAAATTGAGAACCGAGGCTTGTCAATTCAACTATAGCGACTAACTATAATTAAAAGCAGCATGTCGTTAGCGCCAAAATATACAGTTCGAATTTTGCAACCAATCAATTTTGTTGCACCTAAAATATGCAGCAAAACTAAACTGCATGTTTATGAAAAACTCGCTTCACGCTGAATTAGTGATGTGGGCTGGATAAATACCCAATAGTAGGTATTTATAAGTTGGGTATTTATCCGATGCAAGAATAAATTTAAAAGTAACAACCAAGAATTTGCAACTCAACTAAAGTGACTAAATATAAGTAAAACTAGTTGCATAATGTTAGCGTCAAAATATAGTGCTCAAATTTTACAACCAATTAATTTTGTTGCGCCTCAAGTATGTCTTAACCATAAACTGTATGATTTCGGCAAACCAGCTTCATACTTAATTAGTAATGTGGGCCGGATAAATACCCAATATTACGTATTTATAAATTAGGTTGTTACGTTTATTTTTGGGATAAATAAAATACCCCTTGTTCCTTTGTTAATTCTTAAGCCGCTTTACAATAATTTTGTTAAATCGATTCCGTTGCTATTCTTAAATCCTTCATCAACATCCTATCTATTTTACCTGTTCATCATAAACCCGCTCAAATCTAGTTGCTTTGAAACATAAAGTTTATGCTATAATTAAATAGTCAGTACCTTGTTTTAGGTATCCGTTAACTGGTTGTACAGTACGGCCGCGTATAATTGAATCTTATGTGATTTACATCTAACGACTCGTCGAACTAAGGTCGCGTACTATCCGATAAATCCATATTTTCCAGTTTTTAATCGTTTAATAACACCAATATTACTTTTTGAACTCTCGTTATTTAGTAAAACAAATTAATATTAACTTGCTTTTCCTTATACACGACGAAGACAGTCGTTATATTTTTATTGGTTCTGTTTTCTTCATAGGAATTTCACGCACGCAATACAGCGTGCTTCTTCCGGTGGATAGGCCTACCTGTTACCTTGGACCTAATTGAGGAGGCGATGGCCGCCCCTTTTTATATGACACCAATTGCGTGGTCCTAGACCCTGCTGCCCCGCTGTGGCGCTAAGGAGGGTGTGATATGTCCGACATATTCGACATGTGGGTGAGTGTTTTGTATGGGTTCCATGAACTGGATAAATCAGCATATTTCAGTTGTGTTGGATGATTGCAGCTCCGTGGCGTAGTTGGTATGCGTGTGACTACTACGCCCAAGGTCCCGGGTTCGAATCCCGACACGGTCCGTTTGAAAACTGTTACCCGAGCATTTTTCACAAAAGTACGCCCTCGTTTGGATGAGAGGTAAATGGAGGTCCCGTGTGTGAGTGCTGTCACGCACGTTAAACATCCCTACCTTGCTGGGAACAACAAGAGTTCGGCAAAATTCAAAATTTCCAGGTAAAAAAAAACTCGCTTCCTGGCCAAAGTAGTACCTTCGGATGGAGAATTGGAAAATCACATGTAGTGTGTTGGATGATTACACCTTGTGGTTCTAAAATGATTATCATATGTACGCTGGAGGGGGGGGGGGCACGTATTATTGATATCGTAACGATTGTACATACTTCATTTTATATTTAAGGTGACGATTTAGAGTTGTGGATTTTAGAGTTGTGATTTCTTTTTCTTTCTTTGTTAATTAATATGGGGGTAGATATCAAAAAAACGGCAGCTCGCTATGTTAAGAATTGTTTTCTTGGTTCTTCCTGACATGCATATTATGATTACTACTTATTTTTGTTTTCATTTGTTTTTGGTACTACTGTACTGATATAACATGTTTTTTTGTTTAATTATAATTTTTTATGTTAAGTGTGGTTTTAATGAGTGAGTGTGTGTATTTTTATTTCATGCCTTCTTTAATTTTTGTATGTATTATACCCCGTCCACTCACCGAATGAGCCCAGTCAATTTCTTTATTTTCTTTCGTCTTCCTTTTTTTGTTAGGCTACGTTAATGCACGTAGCAAGGTATGTACCCATTGTAAGGATACATTTAAAATTAACAACCAATGATTTTCAATTCAACTAAAGCAACCAAATATAAGTAAAACTAGCTGCATGACGTTAGCGACATAACATAGTGCTCAAATTTTACAATCAAACAATTTTGTTGCGCCTAAAATATGCAGTATAAATAAACTGCATGTTATCGACAAACCAGCTTCACGATGAATTTGTGGGTCCGATAAATACCCAATAGTAGGTTTTTATATATTGGGTATTTACCTGTTGCAAGGTTAAATGGACAACCAAGGCTTGTCAAGTCAACTATAGCGACTAACTATAATTAAAAGCTGCATGACGTTAGCGCTAAAATATAGAGCTCGAATTTTTCAACCAATGAATTTTGTTGTGCCTAAAATATGCAGCAAAACTACACTGCATGTTATTGAAAAACTCGCTTCACGCTGAATTAGTGATGTGAGCCGGATAAATACCCAATAGTAGGTATTTATAAGTTGGGTATTTATCCGATGCAAGAATAAATTTAAAAGTAACAACCAAGAATTTTCAATTCAACTAAAGCTACTAAATATAAGTAAAACTAGTTGCATGACGTTAATACCAAAATATAGTGCTCAAATTTTACAATCAATCATTTTTGTTGCGCCTAAAATATGCAGTAAAAATAAACTGTAAGATATCGACAAACCAGCTGCACACTGAATTTGAAGGTCGAATAAATACTCTACAGTAGGTATTTAGAAATTGGGTATATACCCTTTGCAAAAATAAATTGACAAGCAACGCTTTTAAATTTAACTATGGCGACTAAATATAGTTAAAACTAACAACATGACGTTAGCGCCCAAATATAGTGCTCAAATTTTACAACCAATCAATCAATTTATTGTGCCTAAAATATGCCATAAAAATAAACTGCATGTTATCGACAAACCAGCTTCACACTGAATTTGTGGGTTGAGTAAATACCCAATAGTAGATATTTATAAGTTGGTTATTTCTCCGATGCAAGAATAAATTTAAAAGTAACAACCAAGAATTTTCAATTCAACTAAAGCTACTAAATATAAGTAAAACTAGTTGCATGACGTTAACGCCAAAATATAGTGCTCAAATTTTGCAACCAATTAATTTCGTTGTGCCTAAAGTATGTCATAAACATAAACTGCATGGTTTCGACAAACCAGCTTCACACTTAATTAGTGATACGGGCCGGATAAATACCTAACAGTATGTATTTACAAATTGGGTATGTACCCATTGTAAAGATATATTTAAAATTAACAACCAATGATTTGCAATTCAACTAAAGCGACCAAATATAAGCAAAACTAGCTGCATAACGTTAGGGACAAAATATGGTGCTTAAATTTTACAATCAATCATGTTGCGCCTAAAATATGCAGTAAAAAAAACTGCATGTTATCGACAAACCAGATTCACACTGAATTTGTAGTTTAGATAAATACCCAAAAGTAGGTATTTATGAACTGAGTATTTACTGGTTGCAAGAATAAATTGACAACCGAGGCTTTACAATACAGCCACAGCTACTAAATATAGTTAAAACTAATTGCATGATGTTAGCGCCATAATATAGTGCTCAAATTTTACAATCAATTAATTTCGTTGCGCATAAAGTATGTCGTAAACATAAACTGCATGATTTCATCAAACAAGCTTCACACTTAATTAGTGATACGGACCAAATAAATACCTAATACAATGTATTTATAAATTGGGTATGTAAGTATGTAAGGATATATTTAAAATTAACAACCAATGATTTTCAAGTCAACTAAAGTGACCAAATATAAGTAAATCTAGCAGCATGACGTTAGCGACAAAATATGGTGCTTAAATTTTACAATCAATCATGTTGCGCCTAAAATGTGCAGTAAAAAAACTGCATGTTATCGACAAACCAGATTCACACTGAATTTGTGGGTCAGATAAATACTCAATAGTAGGTATTTATAAATTGAGTATTTACCCGTTGCAAGAATAAATTGACAACCGAGGCTTATCAATTCAACTATAGCGACCAAATATAAGTAAAACTAGCTGCATGACATTTGCGACAAAATATAGTGCTCAAATTTTACAACCAACCGATCTTGTCGAACCTAAAATATACCGTAAAAATAAATTGCTTGTCATCGACAAACCAGCTTCACACTGAATTTGTAGGTCAGATAAACACTCAATAGTAGGTATTTATAAATTGGGTACTTACCCGTTGCAAAGATAAATTGACAACCGAGACTTTTCAATTCAACTGTAGCGACTAAATATAGTTAAAAATATAGTGCTCAAATTTTACAACCAATCAATTTTGTAACGTCTAAAATATGCGGTAAAAATAAACTGCATGATTTCGACAAACCAGCTTCACACTTAATTTGTGGTATGGGCCGTATAACTACCCAATAATAAGTAAATTGAAAATTAACAACAAAGCTTTTTCAATTCAACTAAAGCAATTAAATACAGTTGTATGATATAGCTGCATGACATAAGTGTTAAAATATAGTGCTCAAATTTTAAACCCAATCAATTTTGTTGTACCTAAAATATGCCCTAAAAATAAACGGCATGTTATCGACTAGCCAGCTTCACGTTCAATTAGTGATGTGGACGAAGTAAATACCCAATATCAGGTATTTATCAGTTACTAGGGTAGATATTAAAATTAACAACCAAGACTATTCAATTTAGCTAAAACGACTAAATATGTGTAAAAACTATCTGCGTGAAGTTGACGACACAGGATAATGCTCAAAATTTACAACCAATTAACTTTGTTGTGCCTAAATATGCCCTAAAAATAAACAGCATGCTATCAACAAGCCAGCTTCACAACGAATTGGTGATGTGGGCTGGATAAATATTCAGTAGTATGTTACATGCCAAAAATTGGCATTGCACACTTTTTAATTTGTGAGTGAATTCGCGCCAATATTTTTAAAAATATACTTGTGCATTTCCGTCACTTCGGACAGTTGCGTCGGCGCAAGAGAATGCGCAGACGTGAAGATAGGAAGTAAGTGGCGGTTTCCGACACGACGATTATTAGCCAACGAGACGTCGAACAGTGAGGTTTATCTGTGCCGCCCTTTTGTCTTTTTTCTTTCAGATAATGTAGGTATCCCTTTATCTCTGTCTCTTATCGTTCCTTACCTGGTTATTCCTATCGTACCGCTACAAACAAAGAAGAGGGAAGACAGATAATCTGATTTCAACGATGGCTAACCCGAACCACGCCCAAGAACGCCGAGATCCATGGAAATGAATATGGCTCCTGCCGCAAGAATAACCGCAAGGTCGTGAGGAGCTTTGCATTATTTTGTGAGTACATTTTATCTTTTTCTTAAAGGCACCTCTGGTATCACTGTAAACATTTTTGGTATGTGATACAATTTGAGACGCAATTATGACGTAATATCTTGTTGTGCAATATTATGAACGCTTTAGTATGTATTGCCAACTATCGTAGTGGCTCTGACACGCGCGAGCGGGACTTTAACGGTTATACCTTGGACTATAACAAGTAGATATATATAAATTGGGTATTTACCCGTTGCCAGGAATATTTGAAATTAACAACCAAGGCTATTCGATTCAACTACAGTGACAATATAAGTAAAAACTAGCTGCATGACGTTGGCGACACATGATAGTGCTCAAATTTTACAACAAATTAATTGTTGCACCTAAATATGTCTTAAAAATAAACTGCATGTTAATGGCAAGTCAGCTTCACGCTAAATTAGTGATATGGGTCAGGTAAACACCCAAGGGTTGGTATTTATAAATTGGCTATTTACCCATTGCCAGTGTAAATTAAAAATTAACATCCAAGGCTATTCAATTCAACTATAGTGACTAAATATAGGTAAAACTAGCTGCATGAGGTTAGCACCAAAATATAGTGATCAAATTGTAAACCAACCAATTTTATTGTGCCTAAACTGTGCCCTAAAAATAAACTGCATGTTATCTACAAGCCAGCTTCATGCTATTGATGTGGGAGTTTGAGCTTTATATAAGACCATTTGGTGTTTTGGTTTTTATAATAGTACTTGCCAATAGAGAAGTAAAACATAGCCATTTAATGAATTTAACTGAGCTTAGTATAGTTGTAATAAAATACAGTCAACAGTAAATGCAAGTTCAACAACCTAGAAAACCACCACCACCTTATCTAACCGATAATGCCATGTTTAATAAACTGTCACTTTGATTACGTTTAAGCATCCATTTTGATCCAATTGTCACTTTTCTCAAGTCATCGTGTCACAGTTTGTAGATCCACCCTGTATATTTTTAGTAATGAGCCTTCATTACGCATATGTGAAAGTTGGTATTTCACTTGCAACAACTTTTGACTACAATAAAATTAGTAAGAATAAAAAACAATAAAAAAAATTAAAAAATGTTTACTAAATATCTAAATATGTCTTTTATAGTACTAGCATCCACTGCCAATTGCAATATCTATATATAAAATCACTTGATGTTTTATGCAAAACTTCCCACGTGATTCGTTATTTTTTCTATTTAGGGACTACCACCTTAAACCTAAGAATAAAAACAATATAAAAATAATAAAAAATTTTGTTAAATGCATACATGTCTTCTATAGTACTAGCGTCCACTGTCATATCCGGAATCGGGTAAATCGAAGAAATCAATTCTCTATAAAACTGCATAAGAGATCATCTCACACCATCAGGCACTTCGCATTGCTGCTGTCTTTGAACAAATAATTGCTTGCTCGATTTTCACTTTCTTTAAAAAATTTAATTATTCCTTCTTTTGTTACATTTCCACTTATAATTGTTATTACGCCCACAAACTTCTCGTAAAGCTTTGAAAAACTTCGTCAGTTTAATTTTTGCAATTTGTAGGTTATTAATTCTCGCAAATGGAATAGCTTAAAGCACTCTCGTTCATTCAAAACAACAGCTGTAAAATGCGGTAACAAAACTACGATAGCTAATTAGGAGAGAAAAATGGACTAAATTTAAGTGATATTTGAACACACAACATATAATTAATGTTTTTAATTAGATCAAGTGTTTACTAAAAGCACTCACCTGTTGATATGAAGCCGTGCCAACGAAAAAACTATGTAATATCTACTCTGCCTTTTGCGGCTGAAGCGAAGCACACTTATTTCAATAGTGGTTCTGACGAAAAGCGGTTCATAATTAATTTGTCCTACGTAGAACATGCAAAACAGCGATGCGGACTGTTCAAACGACAAATCGATTCTCTGGCTTTGTGGATTTTCCAGTCACTACACTGTTCTTGCACATGCGGAATAACAACGTTTATCACTCGCGGCAAAGTTGGCGTGTGCTTCTAGTAAAACCATGGGAATTTTACTCTAATAAATTTAAATATACCGCGGCAAATGTAAATAATCAACAAACTCGACAGAAATAAAATTTAGCTTTAAATTATTTACAATATAAATGGAACAACAGCACTTCGATTTTTCTCAATTTTTAAATTGAATGAATTCTCATCTTGAAAAGTATTTAGCAACAATACACTCCTATTGGATGTATTGCTAAACCGCTTCAATTTAAACTCGCAATCAAGTTGTAATAGTATCTCACCCGCTCCATCAGCTAATCCGTTTAATCTCATGATTGTGTGTCTTCAGCAGATTGTCTAATTCTAAATTCCACTTGAAAGTTGCAGAAATTAGTCTAATCACTGTGGTCCATTTTACTGCACTACCTCTGCAGCAAACAATTTGAACGGCTGATTGTACACCCCATATAAATCAAAATCAACTTTCATGTTATGGTGGTGACGCTCTACAATCTTGAGCATATAGTTTTAACTTTCAATTACCTGCTACACACTACCTTCCACATTTTACCTTTCATATTTTACCACTTTCTCACTTCCACATGTCACCCTTGTTTAATTAGGCGAATGTAAAAACAATTAATTATACTTTCTCAACATGTTTAAATGCAAAAACTTAAAACCAGCAAATTGATCTGTGTAGAAGAACACGATAGTTTAGTGTCTCAAAAGTGTTTAAAGTGTTTTTGAATTTTTAACAAACAACCTTAGGTTAATACAACTATTTTTGCATTGTAAAACTTGTATGTTTAAAACTGTTGTTTCTGTTGTTATTCTTAACCACAAGATGCTTTTCGGTTTGATTGAGTGTTAGTCTGCACAGTTACAAGTAACCTTTTTATTTTTTGTACATACCTGCCCTAAATGCGTACTTTAATAAATCCATTTTAATTAAAAACAATGCATCAGTAAAAAACTTTATTTACAACAAAACATTTTTTAACAGAACTACATTATTCCCGCACAATCTAAAGAATAGTTTAAATGTAAAAGAGAATGACTTGATTGGTTGTTATCCTTTCGTAATTGCTTCAAATTTTAAACTCCTGAGTTCTTCCATATTCACAACAATATTTACAGGTAAGTATGCAGACATAATGAGCTGTTTCTGTAATCCTTTTATATATACAGTTACACCAGTAGGTATGATATCTTTTAAATACAGACTAAAACATAGCAGTGTAAATCCAATGGTGGATGCAAATAGTTTTTGTAAAAAATGTTCAATTTCTGGTATTCGTTGCTTAAATCTGCATTATCTAACGACATATCCACTATCTAGTGCCATAATATCTCATTTGCACATCCACTAATGGTATTTCTTTAACAAAAATTCGCCGACTCCAACTGGATGCCTTGTACATAAAAAATAAGCCATGGTTCCTTTTCAAAAATTGAACTATAAATGACCAAACTTCCAAAAACTTCCACTTGCCGCCGATATGTCGGATACTCAAACGATCATCTTAGAGTAAATAAGGGAATATATTTTCAACATTGATCTTAATTGTACCACCGCCTGCTCCAAAAGATGTTGTATGCAAACAATAAACGCTACACCAAGGACTCTAGAAAAAATCATCAATGTAATTTTACACAGTGTGACAAGTTTCTATGCTCTTAGTAAAAAATATGATATACATAGAACAACGCTACACGATTGTCTCAAAAAATTGCAGAACGAGAAGAAATTACAGTTGCTAAGGAAACTGATGAAGAAATTACCGAGAAGCAAGAAGTTAAAATATCAATACAAAACTTTGCTGACTTTACTGATTCTTATGTGAAGGAAGAAGACAAACTTAAACCTTTAGTCCTACCTCCAAAATACAAGCTATATTTGTTGGATCATCAAACTGTTAAGAAATGTATTTGCTCTTTAAAAGACGGAATTGGTTGCTACAAATATGAAGGCTACAAAGATTTATTAGGAGCTGCAAATACTAAGGAAGGTTCGATTATAGTGTGTGATGTAAATGTGTAAAGCAAAATCATATATTTTTTCTCGTTTGGCAGACATACAAGTATAGAGTGTGTCATACTTATGCAAGCACCCTAAAACATACGCTCAGAAATTATGCTAATGTGATTGTATTATGCAAACACGACGAAACCAATCTTAGACATTTTTTTCAATCATATAAGCGGTGATATGCCAGATCCTAACATTTAAAGAAATGTGCTTGCATTGCTGGAATGGAAATGACCTGAAACATTTTTATAACCATTATGAAAGATTTCGATATTGATAAAAAGAAGATGGACAAGTTTTGTAAACTCTGTACACCGTACTATTGCAGGGCACATGATTAAATACTAAATTCGATAAGAAGGATGCAGCCTTCACATACTATAGAGTGAAGCCGATGATTACCAAAAATGTCTCGAAAATAACCTAATAGTCATAGAAAATTTGTTTGTGATTAATTAATTCTTCTATCTATCTTTGTGCTGAATTTTACCATTACCAAACTCCCATCTTAACCCATTCTTCAGAAGCTCACTTATTTCTCCATTACGATGTCTCATTCATATGATTGCCACAGTTTATATGTACAGCATTTACCATTAATATAAATGCTAAAAGAAAGATACCTCCAACGGGGACTCGTACCAACAAGTCAGGCGCCTCAACTGCTAGGCTAACGAGATATATAGTATAAAAGATGCCAAACTGCCAATTATTATCATCTGTATTATATTATACTTAACAATGCACATGGGAGTAATCAATCTGCTGCGATAAATGGTTAATAGATTTTAAATAGGGGTTTCCTTCTCTAGGTTTTGAACAAGATATTGTACCAAGTACTAAAATTTCTTAAAGGATTGATTTTTTTCAAAGTCCAATCAGTCGCAAAATTAAAACCACAGTGAAAACACGATTATGCTGTGTGCAGATGTATTGTGCAGTATCTCTAGTATGTATGTCAAATGTGTCACGTTGCAGTTGTCAGTCTTGTAAACATGCCTAGAACAATAGACTCTCCGCCAAATGTGTAGTGTGTGCTATTATTCGATTTCTTCATGCTGAGATTGCAAAGCAGACAAAATTCATCGACGAACGAGTAATGTGTACGGTAATGGATATGCATCCTGGTGGTAAGTTATTGTTAGTTGGTGATTATAACCTTCTTCATACAAGATAGTAAAATGATGAATTCGGTGTATAATGTAAATGTTTGCCTAATTACACAAATTATGAGAGAGAGTGCACTTTTCACATTACTCAACAATTTGGTTTTTTAAATTTGCATCAGCTAAATAATATATACAATGGTAAAATATTTTATTAGATCTCTTATTTTCTAATATTAAAAATATTGAGTTATTATCTGTTGTTGATGTGATATTGCGGTGTGATGTTCACCATCCTATTGTGATATCAGTAGTACCAATAACTGAAAAAAGTGCCAGTTTAGAATATAACGAATATTTGATTTTCATAATGCTAATTATAACTTATTCTCTGCCCACTTAAGTTTATTTAATTGGGAAATGATATTAACAAATCTTAGGCTGGGTAATGCTGTTAATGTATTTTACAACATTCTCTGTAAAACCATAGAACGGTATGTGCGTCTTCGAAGGTGGAAAACCTCAAATTTTCCTTGCTGGTATTCAGTCGAACTAAAAGCTCTAACTTTTGAGAAAAGTCACTCATAAGAAATATAAGCTTACTAATGCTTATACGAATTACAAAATATATTCTAATTTGAGAAAAAAACACAAAGTCAACTGTTTTAAGAACTATACAAAAAAATGAAAATTCAATTTACACTAATATAAACACATTCTGGAATTTGCTAATAATTTGTGTGGTGATAAGGGTATTCCTAATACTGTTCTACAGTGATGATGAAGGTTCGAATGGAAATGAGATAGTTAATTTATTCGTTGCCTTTTTTTCATCTGTTTATGTTGATAGTGTTAGGCCAAGTTATTTTAGTGATAATTCAAATACAAATACTAATATTAACTACTCATGCTTAAATCTAAGGGTAACTAATATATTTACTAAATTCAACCATCTTGATGCAACTTCTTGTCCACGTCCTGATGGTATAGCACAGCTATATTCTCTCCCGCGCATTGCTTATAATCTTTAACTTAGCATTAAATTGTGGTATTTTTCCTACCTGTTTGAAGTCAAGTTTTATTACTGCCATGTATACATCGGGAGACAAGTTCTACATTTCCAATTATCAACCTATTTTTATTATCAGCTACATTCCTAAAATATTTGAGAGTCTTGTTACTGATCAGATATCATTTGTCTTTAAACATGCCATTGTTGATGAACAACATGGCTTCTCTGTTGGTCGCTCCACAACCTCAAATCCTTTATTATATGTTGAATATATAACAAATGCCTTAGAACAGGGTTATCAAGTAGATGTAATTTATGGAAATTTTCCGAA